>CM026389.1:12697451-12724622 GCA_014843695.1 Archivesica marissinica | reverse complement strand
CCACCCTCTATCCACTCCCCTTCCCTCTATCCACTCCCCATCTCCACCCATGAACACATGACACTGCATAAACTATAGTCCTCACACATCCACTATTCACTCCCACCCACCCTCTATCCACTCCTCTTCCCTCTATCCACTCCCCATCTCCACCCATGAACACATGACACTGCATATACTATAGTCTGATACTATAGTCTGACAGTTTTATTGACAGTGTAGATTGCTTATTGCCAGGAGTGAAACATGATCTGCAAACCAGTATTGTCTTCTTGTGGCAACAAATCATGCATTATGGCCCAGTTCTTTGATTACCCATTGGATAAATATCCAGTGAAATAAAGCAACATGTACACTGAGCTATATTTAGGACACACCACAAACTTTATGGGGGGGTTGCCAGGGCTTCACAAATTCTTTTCGAACTGACTTGCCCGAGACAAGTGACACTGGCAAACTGACTTGCCCCAATGTGAATTTGACTTGCCCCAATTATTATGCTAAATGTCGAATGATGGCTTACACTAGTTAAGTCTATGAATAATATCATCATACTATATAATGAAAAGTCCTTTCGCGTTTTGAATCATATTTAATATCCTTTTTACACTCAGTGAGTTTCACTTTCTTGGAAGTAGGCACACATTTTAAATCTAGTTTCCGTTTTTTACTATTACTTTCACTTTCATTTTCATTGGATTTAAAGAATTTTAGCAAACTTATTGTAATTGAACATGCATTTGAATGATAATAGGGGATTTGGGGCTTAATTATAAAACATTTTGTATACAATTGTAATCTGATAATTACCTGAATTCTAACTGTTTAATTTTGTCAATTATAACTTACAAATTTACAATACATCAATGAAATCGGCCTGTCTTCTGAGATTAATATAGGTGTAGAAAACATGTACTTACTGTGTATGTACTCGTGGATAATGTCCTTGCTACGACTAATGTGTAATTAACAAGTATATAAGCAAGGCATTGACAGATTCTTTGATATTTCGCCGGCGACTGCAAATTGTAAAAATTAAGAAAGCGCCCGGATGTTAAAAGCGCCGTAGTCTATTTAATAGGACTAATTTGATAAGTGCAAATAAAACAATTGATGCGTAACGAGAGCCTCGATTGGTTAAATGTTTGGGGCGATACCCGTCATTCATAGCATATAGTCTGCAGGGTTTACAATCGATAATAGGGTCCAATCATGACAAGAAACAGTTGATTAGTTGTTTATTCTGTTAATTGATATGTTTATTCGACACCTGTCCGATAATCACATCCATAGCATTTTGACTTGCCCGGGACTAAACTCTGGTTGACGGCCACTTGCCCGAACATTGTTTTGACTTGCCCCGGGCGTCGGGCAATAGGATTTGTCGAGCCCTGGTTGCACATTTGTAATTTGCAGGATTTCATAACATTTGGCACAGACTAACACTGACTACTACTCTTGTCGCATTTGGTTTAAACATATTTATTTTCTATCATGTACATGATTATTTACAACAATTGAAATAAGGAATTGGACAGATAACATTTATTGCGATACAATTTCGACATGCCATATTCCTCTGAAGATATATACCCCGACAAAAGTGGTACGCTTTTAATGTCGTTCAGTGTAGCTGTGTTTATTCTCCAAATGTCTGCATGAGTGCAGGAGCCATGTGATCATATATTGAACTATATAATAATGTAAGTAGAGCATTATCTGCAGGTGTCCTAACTTATTGTTATTTGCAGTCATAAATTATTCACATATTATAAACTCCACAAATCTGCTGTCCAACATGCAAATCGGAAATTATTACTAGTTAAATATAGTCGTTTATATTTTATTTTCAAAATTGATATTTCCACGAATTTTAGGACATCACAAAAATTGCAAGATTCGTGCTGCTAATTAAGATAAGAATATATTTGGGATGAACAATGGTGGATATTTGAGAACACCTAATAGGTTTTAATTGGATATAATTGATTTTCATTGATGTGGCCGTTGCTTGAACTGTGTAAAGATTACTACAGTTTGTACCAAATACACCTAGAACATTAGTGTTCATAGAAACATTTCTAGATGGTAGAGTGTGAAATGAAACAAAGAACAACAAAACTTGCACATAACCAAGCAATTTGGCAAATCTGTGGATTAGCAGGAATTATCTGAGGTGTTATCTGTGGATGTCATCATGTATGGTATGAGGATGTTGCAGGCTGAGTTTATGCAATCAGAATTTCTCCACGGATATTACGGAGATAATAGTAAATATCATTTTATGTTTCATGTATTGAATAACGATGTCATTGGAACATAAATTGGGACTCCGGTTTCCTCCCACATAAATGACCACGTTTACACTTTCATCCGCGCCAACGAGAGTGATTAATATAAGTTGTTAAAACTTGCTTCGCAATCGTAAAATAAATAAAGTTTAAACTTTATTACAGTGATGCATGGAGAAGAGAACAGTACAATTGTAGAAGGGGAGGTTTCAGAGGACGGCCGGAGATTCAAGGTAACACATGGATTAAGGATTTACCATTTGCATGGGCCTCCATGGCCGAGTGGGTTCTTTCACTTCACATCACTTGCCCCTCCCGCTGTGGTTCGATTCCCACTTGGGATGTTGACTTCAGATCACTTGCCCCTCCCGCTGTGGTTCGATCCCCACTTGGGGTGTTGACTTCAGATCACTTGCCCTTCCTGCTGTGGTTCAATTCCCACTTGGGGTGTTGACTTCACATCACTTGCCCCTCCCGCTGTGGTTCAATTCCCACTTGGAGCGTTGACTTTACATCACTTGCCCCTCCCGCTGTGGTTCGACTCCCACTTGGGATGTTGACTTCACATCACTTGCCCCTCCCGCTGTGGTTCGACTCCCACTTGGGATGTTGACTTCACATCACTTGCCCCTCCCGCTGTGGTTCGACTCCCACTTGGGATGTTGACTTCTATCATTTTAGGAAGTTATTCAGCTGGCTTGTGGAAGATAGGTGGTTATACCCGGGTGCCCGTCCGTGTTTAAAATACTGCACGGGGGGCACCCAGGGGTCTTCCTTCACCAACAATAGCTGGAGAGTCGACATATGACCTAAGCTGTTGGTGCGACTTTAAACCCAAAAAACAAAGAAGTTGATTTGACTTGCCATGGTGCATGGGTGAGTGGAATTTGATTTGACTTGCCATGGTGCATGGGTGAGTGGAAGTTGATTTGACTTGCCATGGTGCATGGGTGAGTGGAAGTTGATTTGACTTGTCATGGTGCATGGGTGAGTGGAATTTGATTTCACTTGCCATGGTGCATGGGTGAGTGGATTTTGATTTGACTTGCCATGGTGAGTGGAATTTGATTTGGCTTGCCATGGTGCATGGGTGAGTGGAATTTGATTTGACTTGCCATGGTGCATGGGTGAGTGGAATTTGATTTCACTTGCCATGGTGCATGGGTGAGTGGACTTTGATTTGACTTGCCATGGTGAGCGGAAGTTGATTTGGCTTGCCATGATGAGTGGAAGTTGATTTGGCTTGCCATGGTGCATGGGTGAGTGGAATTTGATTTGACTTGCCATGGTGAGCGGAAGTTGATTTGGCTTGCCATGGTGAGTGGAAGTTGATTTGACTGCCATGGTGCATGGGTGAGTGGAATTTGATTTGATTTGCCATGGTGAGCGGAAGTTGATTTGGCTTGCCATGGTGAGTGGAAGTTGATTTGACTTGCCATGGTGCATGGGTGAGTGGAATTTGATTTCACTTGCCATGGTGCATGGGTGAGTGGACTTTGATTTGACTTGCCATGGTGAGCGGAAGTTGATTTGGCTTGCCATGATGAGTGGAAGTTGATTTGGCTTGCCATGGTGCATGGGTGAGTGGAATTTGATTTGACTTGCCATGGTGAGCGGAAGTTGATTTGGCTTGCCATGGTGAGTGGAAGTTGATTTGACTTGCCATGGTGCATGGGTGAGTGGAATTTGATTTGATTTGCCATGGTGAGCGGAAGTTGATTTGGCTTGCCATGGTGAGTGGAAGTTGATTTGACTTGCCATGGTGCATGGGTGAGTGGAATTTGATTTCACTTGCCATGGTGCATGGGTGAGTGGAATTTGATTTGACTTGCCATGGTGAGTGGAAGTTGATTTGGCTTGCCATGGTGAGTGGAAGTTGATTTGGCTTGCCATGGTGCATGGGTGAGTGGAATTTGATTTGACTTGCCATGGTGAGTGGAATTTTCAGCCTGTCAGGATATCAATTTCTTTTATGAATGATAAGAATTTTCTCAGTGAAGGAAAACTCCATCTTCCACTGATTTGAAACAGTGAAAGATGGCATGTTCTCTGTCACTGCTTGAGTTTCGTATTCCTCCGCAGTTTGGTGCACTTTTGTATTAACTAATATATTCTAATGAATTTGTTTTTGTCTGTAGATTTTAATTTTGACAGCAAACAGAAACTAACTTGAAAATTACACCGGAACTATTTCTTATTACGGACATTCTCACTAACAGAAGTGGTTGTGTGGTAGTGTCACATAGTGCAATGAGGCTCACGACAGGGAAGTTAAAATGAAAAAAAAGTTAAAAAAAAATTACATTAGCCTAAATCATTGGAAATCATAAAGAAAACGATTTACGTTTATTAATGTAAGATAGGATTTTATTTCATCTCGTGATCACCGAAATATATATTTCCACTTGAGGTTAACGTCACTCGTCCTACCTATCTTACACTAATAAACACAAATATTCTCTATTTCTCTGATTCTGCTCATTGGGTATAAATCTTGATATTCTTACGGGGCAACCTGGTTACAATATGCAATATGCATTTTCTTTCATTTCAGTTTAAGGCAAACCACAACAAGAAAGGGCCGTATGATTTTGGACAACTGAAGTCAGTTCAGGACCTTAGTGGAGAACATACAGTAAGTGGTGCTCGGGTTTCGTCCTTTAAGAAGACAAATTGGACAACTACTCTACCATTCATTACTTGTGTCAGAAGGTCAGAGGTTCTACCGATGTGCCTGTCCGTGCCGGAAATATAGCTGGGAGTGGCACCCAGTGTCTTTCTCCACCAATAATAGCTGGAGAGTCACCGTATGATCTAAAAGTTTAAACTTTATTTATTTTACAACGATTGCGAAGCAAGTTCGAACAACTTATATTAATCACTCTCGTTGGCGCGGATGAAAGCGTATATGTGGTCATTCGTGTGGGAGGAAACCGGAGTACCCGGAGAAAACACAGCTGTCCGATCTGGCGACCACCGTACCATCTCACATACTTCCCGATCGAACCCGGTTTGCATTGGTGAGAAGCGAGCGTGCTAACCACTGTGCTAATCTGACTGGTTATTGCCATATGATCTAAGCTGTTTAAATAGCGACTTTAAATAAACGCCAAAAACAAACATTTTTTATCTCCTGTATATAAGAAATTAATTATCGCACATAGATTTTCTGCCATCTGTTTTAGATTGTACTGAGATTTTCTGCCATCTGTTTTAGATTGTACTGAGATTTTCTGCCATCTGTTTTAGATTGTACTGAGATTTTCTGCCATCTGTTTTAGATTGTACTGAGATTTTCGGCCATCTGTTTTAGATTGTACTGAGATTTTCTGCCATCTGTTTTAGATTGTACTGAGATTTTCTGCCATCTGTTTTAGAGTGTACTGAGATTTTCTGCCATCTGTTTTAGATTGTACTGAGATTTTCTGCCATCTGTTTTAGATTGTACTGAGATTTTCTGCCATCTGTTTTAGAGTGTACTGAGAGTTTCTGCCATCTGTTTTAGAGTGTACTGAGAGTTTCTGCCATCTGTTTTAGAGTGTACTGAGATTTTCTGCCATCTGTTTTAGAGTGTACTGAGAGTTTCTGCCATCTGTTTTAGAGTGTACTGAGAGTTTCTGCCATCTGTTTTAGAGTGTAATGAGATTTTCTGCCATCTGTTTTAGAGTGTACTGAGAGTTTCTGCCATCTGTTTTAGAGTGTACTGAGAGTTTCTGCCATCTGTTTTAGAGTGTACTGATATTTTCTGCCATCTGTTTTAGAGTGTACTGAGATTTTCTGCCATCTGTTTTAGAGTGTACTGAGATTTGGTATGAAAGCAGTTTTTGGTACAAGATGTTGAACAAAATTGTATTTAATTTACACACATATAATTTAGCTCCATTGCGAAACAAGTTAACATTAGTTTAATCGCTTGGGTTTGGATTTTAAGTGTCTTGCATAAGAACACGAGTATCCGTAACCATGGTTCTGATGAGGCAGGAATTACTTCCCTTATACTGTAGTAACATTTGACACATTATCTTTGTTTGCAGGGAGCTGTATGGTGTATGAAGTTTTCACCTTGTGGACGGTTACTGGTAAGTCTGATTCTAGAGGAAATTCCTTGCATAACTATGTTAAACATTGGCTGTTTATAGGTTTAGGCTTACATAACTATGTTAAACATTGGCTGTTTATAGGTTTAGACTTACATAACTATGTTAAACATTGGCTGTTTATAGGTTTAGACTTACATAACTATGTTAAACATTGGCTGTTTATAGGTTTAGACTTACATAACTATGTTAAACATTGGCTGTTTATAGGTTTAGACTTACATAACTATGTTAAACATTGGCTGTTTATAGGTTTAGACTTACATAACTATGTTAAACATTGGCTGTTTATAGGTTTAGACTTACATAACTATGTTAAACATTGGCTGTTTTACGCAGACTGATTTATTCAAGTACATCTTCTATAGATACAGGTTTGGCTGTATTAGCTATTCTCTATAGATACAGGTTTGACTGTATTAGCTATTCTCTATAGATACAGGTTTGGCTGTATTAGCTATTCTCTATAGATACAGGTTTGGCTGTATTAGCCATCTTCTATAGATACAGGTTTGACTGTATTAGCCATCTTCTATAGATACAGGTTTGGCTGTATTAGCTATTCTCTATAGATACAGGTTTGGCTGTATTAGCTATTCTCTATAGATACAGGTTTGACTGTATTAGCCATCTTCTATAGATACAGGTTTGGCTGTATTAGCTATTCTCTATAGATACAGGTTTGACTGTATTAGCCATCTTCTATAGATACAGGTTTGGCTGTATTAGCTATTCTCTATAGATACAGGTTTGGCTGTATTAGCTATTCTCTATAGATACAGGTTTGACTGTATTAGCCATCTTCTATAGATACAGGTTTGGCTGTATTAGCTATTCTCTATAGATACAGGTTTGACTGTATTAGCCATCTTCTATAGATACAGGTTTGGCTGTATTAGCTATTCTCTATAGATACAGGTTTGACTGTATTAGCCATCTTCTATAGATACAGGTTTGGCTGTATTAGCCATCTTCTATAGATACAGGTTTGGCTGTATTAGCTATTCTCTATAGATACAGGTTTGCTGTATTAGCCATCTTCTATAGATACAGGTTTGGCTGTATTAGCTATTCTCTATAGATACAGGTTTGGCTGTATTAGCCATCCTCTATAGATACAGGTTTGGCTGTATTAGCCATCTCTATAGATACAGGTTTGGCTGTATTAGCTATTCTCTATAGATACAGGTTTGGCTGTATTAGCCATCTTCTATAGATACAGGTTTGGCTGTATTAGCTATTCTCTATAGATACAGGTTTGACTGTATTAGCCATCTTCTATAGATACAGGTTTGGCTGTATTAGCTATTCTCTATAGATACAGGTTTGGCTGTATTAGCTATTCTCTATAGATACAGGTTTGACTGTATTAGCCATCTTCTATAGATACAGGTTTGGCTGTATTAGCTATTCTCTATAGATACAGGTTTGGCTGTATTAGCCATCTTCTATAGATACAGGTTTGGCTGTATTAGCTATCTTCTATAGATACAGGTTTGGCTGTATTAGCTATTCTCTATAGATACAGGTTTGACTGTATTAGCCATCTTCTATAGATACAGGTTTGGCTGTATTAGCTATTCTCTATAGATACAGGTTTGGCTGTATTAGCCATTTTCTATAGATACAGGTTTGGCTGTATTAGCTATTCTCTATAGATACAGGTTTGACTGTATTAGCCATCTTCTATAGATACAGGTTTGGCTGTATTAGCTATTCTCTATAGATACAGGTTTGGCTGTATTAGCTATTCTCTATAGATACAGGTTTGGCTGTATTAGCCATCTTCTGTAGATACAGGTTTGGCTGTATTAGCTATTCTCTATAGATACAGGTTTGGCTGTATTATCCATCTTCTATAGATACAGGTTTGGCTGTATTATCCATCCTCTATTGATACAGGTTTGGCTGTATTAGCCATCTTCTATAGATACAGGTTTGGCTGTATTAGCTATTCTCTATAGATACAGGTTTGGCTGTATTATCCATCCTCTATTGATACAGGTTTGGCTGTATTAGCCATCTTCTATAGATACAGGTTTGGCTGTATTAGCCATCTTCTATAGATACAGGTTTGGCTGTATTAGCCATCTTCTATAGATACAGGTTTGGCTGTATTAGCCATCTTCTGTAGATACAGGTTTGGCTGTATTAGCCATCTTCTATAGATACAGGTTTGGCTGTATTAGCCATCTTCTATAGATACAGGTTTGGCTGTATTAGCTATTCTCTATAGATACAGGTTTGGCTGTATTAGCATCTTCTATAGATACAGGTTTGGCTGTATTAGCCATCTTCTATAGATACAGGTTTGGCTGTATTAGCCATCTTCTATAGATACAGGTTTGGCTGTATTAGCCATTCTCTATAGATACAGGTTTGGCTGTATTAGCTATTCTCTATAGATACAGGTTTGGCTGTATTAGCCATCTTCTATAGATACAGGTTTGGCTGTATTAGCCATCTTCTATAGATACAGGTTTGGCTGTATTAGCCATCTTCTGTAGATACAGGTTTGGCTGTATTAGCCATCTTCTATAGATACAGGTTTGGCTGTATTAGCCATTCTCTATAGATACAGGTTTGGCTGTATTAGCCATCTTCTATAGATACAGGTTTGGCTGTATTAGCCATCTTCTATAGATACAGGTTTGGCTGTATTAGCCATCTTCTATAGATACAGGTTTGGCTGTATTAGCCATCTTCTATAGATACAGGTTTGGCTGTATTAGCCATCTTCTATAGATACAGGTGGCTGTATTAGCATCTATATAGATACAGGTTGGCTGTATTAGCTATTCTCTATAGATACAGGTTTGGCTGTATTAGCCATCTTCTATAGATACAGGTTTGGCTGTATTAGCTATTCTCTATAGATACAGGTTTGGCTGTATTAGCCATCTTACTATAGATACAGGTTTGGCTGTATTAGCTATTCTCTATAGATACAGGTTTGGCTGTATTAGCCATCTTCTATAGATACAGGTTTGGCTGTATTAGCCATCTTCTATAGATACAGGTTTGGCTGTATTAGCCATCTTCTATAGATACAGGTTTGGCTGTATTAGCCATCTTCTATTACAGGTTTGGCTGTATTAGCTATTCTCTATAGATACAGGTTTGGCTGTATTAGCTATTCTCTATAGATACAGGTTTGGCTGTATTAGCCATCTTCTATAGATACAGGTTTGGCTGTATTAGCTATTCTCTATAGATACAGGTTTGGCTGTATTAGCTATTCTCTATAGATACAGGTGTGGCTGTATTAGCCATCTTCTATAGATACAGGTTTGGCTGTATTAGCCATCTTCTATAGATACAGGTTTGGCTGTATTAGCCATCTTCTATAGATACAGGTTTGGCTGTATTAGCCATCTTCTATAGATACAGGTTTGGTTGTATTATCCATCTTCTATAGATACAGGTTTGGCTGTATTATCCATCTCCTATAGATACAGGTTTGGCTGTATTATCCATCTTCTATAGATACAGGTTTGGCTGTATTATCCATCTTCTGTAGATACAGGTTTGGCTGTATTAGCCATCTTCTATAGATACAGGTTTGGCTGTATTAGCTATTCTCTATAGATACAGGTTTGACTGTATTAGCCATCTTCTGTAGATACAGGTTTGGCTGTATTAGCTATTCTCTATAGATACAGGTTTGGCTGTATTAGCCATCTTCTATAGATACAGGTTTGGCTGTATTAGCCATCTTCTATAGATACAGGTTTGGCTGTATTAGCCATCTTCTATAGATACAGGTTTGGCTGTATTAGCCATCTTCTATAGATACATGTTTGACTGTATTAGCCATCTTCTATAGATACAGGTTTGACTGTATTAGCCATCTTCTATAGATACAGGTTTGGCTGTATTAGCTATTCTCTATAGATACAGGTTTGGCTGTATTAGCTATTCTCTATAGATACAGGTTTGGCTGTATTAGCCATCTTCTATAGATACAGGTTTGGCTGTATTAGCTATTCTCTATAGATACAGGTTTGGCTGTATTAGCTATTCTCTATAGATACAGGTTTGGCTGTATTATCCATCTTCTATAGATACAGGTTTGACTGTATTAGCCATCTTCTATAGATACAGGTTTGGCTGTATTAGCTATTCTCTATAGATACAGGTTTGGCTGTATTAGCCATCTTCTATAGATACATGTTTGGCTGTATTAGCTATTCTCTATAGATACAGGTGTGGCTGTATTAGCCATCTTCTATAGATACAGGTTTGGCTGTATTAGCTATTCTCTATAGATACAGGTTTGGCTGTATTAGCCATCTTCTATAGATACAGGTTTGGCTGTATTAGCTATTCTCTATAGATACAGGTTTGGCTGTATTAGCTATTCTCTATAGATACAGGTTTGGCTGTATTAGCTATTCTCTATAGATACAGGTTTGGCTGTATTAGCCATCTTCTATGGATACAGGTTTGGCTGTATTAGCTATTCTCTATAGATACAGGTTTGGCTGTATTAGCTATTCTCTATAGATACAGGTGTGGCTGTATTAGCCATCTTCTATAGATACATGTTTGGCTGTATTAGCCATCTTCTATAGATACATGTTTGGCTGTATTAGCCATCTTCTATAGATACAGGTTTGGCTGTATTAGCCATCTTCTATAGATACAGGTTTGGCTGTATTAGCCATCTTCTATAGATACAGGTTTGGTTGTATTATCCATCTTCTATAGATACAGGTTTGGCTGTATTATCCATCTCCTATAGATACAGGTTTGGCTGTATTATCCATCTTCTATAGATACAGGTTTGGCTGTATTATCCATCTTCTGTAGATACAGGTTTGGCTGTATTAGCCATCTTCTATAGATACAGGTTTGGCTGTATTAGCTATTCTCTATAGATACAGGTTTGACTGTATTAGCCATCTTCTGTAGATACAGGTTTGGCTGTATTAGCTATTCTCTATAGATACAGGTTTGGCTGTATTAGCCATCTTCTATAGATACAGGTTTGGCTGTATTAGCCATCTTCTATAGATACAGGTTTGGCTGTATTAGCCATCTTCTATAGATACAGGTTTGGCTGTATTAGCCATCTTCTATAGATACAGGTTTGACTGTATTAGCCATCTTCTATAGATACAGGTTTGACTGTATTAGCCATCTTCTATAGATACAGGTTTGGCTGTATTAGCTATTCTCTATAGATACAGGTTTGGCTGTATTAGCCATCTTCTATAGATACAGGTTTGGCTGTATTAGCTATTCTCTATAGATACAGGTTTGGCTGTATTAGCTATCTTCTATAGATACAGGTTTGGCTGTATTAGCCATCTTCTATAGATACAGGTTTGGCTGTATTAGCCATCTTCTATAGATACAGGTTTGGCTGTATTAGCCATCTTCTATAGATACAGGTTTGGCTGTATTAGCCATCTTCTATAGATACAGGTTTGGCTGTATTAGCCATCTTCTATAGATACAGGTTTGGCTGTATTAGCCATTCTCTATAGATACAGGTTTGGCTGTATTAGCCATTCTCTATAGATACAGGTTTGGCTGTATTAGCCATCTTCTATAGATACAGGTTTGGCTGTATTAGCCATCTTCTATAGATACAGGTTTGGCTGTATTAGCCATCTTCTATAGATACAGGTTTGGCTGTATTAGCCATCTTCTATAGATACAGGTTTGGCTGTATTAGCCATCTTCTATAGATACAGGTTTGGCTGTATTAGCCATCTTCTATAGATACAGGTTTGGCTGTATTAGCCATCTTCTATAGATACAGGTTTGGCTGTATTAGCCATCTTCTATAGATACAGGTTTGGCTGTATTAGCTATTCTCTATAGATACAGGTTTGGCTGTATTAGCCATCTTCTATAGATACAGGTTTGGCTGTATTAGCTATTCTCTATAGATACAGGTTTGGCTGTATTAGCTATTCTCTATAGATACAGGTTTGGCTGTATTAGCTATTCTCTATAGATACAGGTTTGGCTGTATTAGCTATTCTCTATAGATACAGGTTTGGCTGTATTAGCCATCTCTATAGATACAGGTTTGGCTGTATTAGCTATTCTCTATAGATACAGGTTTGGCTGTATTAGCTATTCTCTATAGATACAGGTTTGGCTGTATTAGCCATCTTCTATAGATACAGGTTTGGCTGTATTAGCCATCTTCTATAGATACAGGTTTGGCTGTATTAGCCATCTTCTATAGATACAGGTTTGGCTGTATTAGCCATCTTCTATAGATACAGGTTTGGCTGTATTAGCCATCTTCTATAGATACAGGTTTGGCTGTATTATCCATCTTCTATAGATACAGGTTTGGCTGTATTAGCCATCTTCTATAGATACAGGTTTGGCTGTATTAGCTATTCTCTATAGATACAGGTTTGGCTGTATTAGCCATCTTCTATAGATACAGGTTTGGCTGTATTAGCCATCTTCTATAGATACAGGTTTGGCTGTATTAGCCATCTTCTATAGATACAGGTTTGGCTGTATTATCCATCTTCTATAGATACAGGTTTGGCTGTATTAGCCATCTTCTATAGATACAGGTTTGGCTGTATTAGCCATCTTCTATAGATACAGGTTTGGCTGTATTAGCCATCTTCTATAGATACAGGTTTGGCTGTATTAGCTATTCTCTATAGATACAGGTTTGGCTGTATTAGCCATCTTCTATAGATACAGGTTTGGCTGTATTAGCTATTCTCTATAGATACAGGTTTGGCTGTATTAGCCATCTTCTATAGATACAGGTTTGGCTGTATTAGCTATTCTCTATAGATACAGGTTTGGCTGTATTAGCTATTCTCTATAGATACAGGTTTGGCTGTATTAGCCATCTTCTATAGATACAGGTTTGGCTGTATTAGCTATTCTCTATAGATACAGGTTTGGCTGTATTAGCCATCTTCTATAGATACAGGTTTGGCTGTATTAGCTATTCTCTATAGATACAGGTGTGGCTGTATTAGCCATCTTCTATAGATACAGGTTTGGCTGTATTAGCCATCTTCTATAGATACAGGTTTGGCTGTATTAGCCATCTTCTATAGATACAGGTTTGGCTGTATTAGCCATCTTCTATAGATACAGGTTTGGCTGTATTATCCATCTTCTATAGATACAGGTTTGGCTGTATTATCCATCTTCTATAGATACAGGTTTGGCTGTATTATCCATCTTCTATAGATACAGGTTTGGCTGTATTATCCATCTTCTATAGATACAGGTTTGGCTGTATTATCCATCTTCTATAGATACAGGTTTGGCTGTATTAGCCATCTCTATAGATACAGGTTTGGCTGTATTAGCCATCTTCTATAGATACAGGTTTGGCTGTATTAGCCATCTTCTATAGATACAGGTTTGGCTGTATTAGCCATCTTCTATAGATACAGGTTTGGCTGTATTATCCATCTTCTATAGATACAGGTTTGGCTGTATTATCCATCTTCTATAGATACAGGTTTGGCTGTATTAGCCATCTTCTATAGATACAGGTTTGGCTGTATTAGCTCTTCTATAGATACAGGTTTGCTGTATTAGCCATCTTCTATAGATACAGGTTTGGCTGTATTAGCTATTCTCTATAGATACAGGTTTGGCTGTATTAGCCATCTTCTATAGATACAGGTTTGGCTGTATTAGCTATTCTCTATAGATACAGGTTTGGCTGTATTAGCTATTCTCTATAGATACAGGTTTGCTGTATTAGCCATCTTCTATAGATACAGGTTTGGCTGTATTAGCCATCTTCTATAGATACAGGTTTGGCTGTATTAGCCATCTTCTATAGATACAGGTTTGGCTGTATTAGCTATCCTCTATAGATACAGGTTTGACTGTATTAGCCATCTTCTATAGATACAGGTTTGGCTGTATTAGCTATTCTCTATAGATACAGGTTTGACTGTATTAGCCATCTTCTGTAGATACGGGTTTGGCTGTATTAGCTATTCTCTATAGATACAGGTGTGGCTGTATTAGCCATCTTCTATAGATACAGGTTTGGCTGTATTAGCCATCTTCTATAGATACAGGTTTGGCTGTATTAGCCATCTTCTATAGATACAGGTTTGGCTGTATTATCCATCTTCTATAGATACAGGTTTGGCTGTATTATCCATCTTCTATAGATACAGGTTTGGCTGTATTAGCCATCTTCTATAGATACAGGTTTGGCTGTATTAGCCATCTTCTGTAGATACAGGTTTGGCTGTATTATCCATATTCTATAGATACAGGTTTGGCTGTATTATCCATCTTCTATAGATACAGGTTTGGCTGTATTAGCCATCTTCTGTAGATACAGGTTTGGGGTCTATTCATGGGCACCAGGTATTCTAAATGTCCAAGGGCAGACCTTACCCAGAGTCCCCTGTGACCCAGAGTCCCCTGTGACCCAGAGTCCCCTGTGACCCAGAGTCCCCTGTGATTCAGTTTGAGGCTGTGAGGTTATCAATTTCTGCGAGACACCACTTACAGGATGTCAACAACACTAGTGGAAGTCGTGATAGCACAGTCGTAGCGCGTTTGCTTCAGGTGCGAAAGGCCTGGAGTTCGAGCCTGCTGGAGCCGTTATGATTGTGCCCTTAAGCAAGGCATTTAAATTCTCTGTTGCCTCTTGTCTCTCCCTCGTGGTGATGGATTCCATAAGGAATGAGGTCTCAAGATTGATTAATATAAGTTGTAAGAACTTGTTTCACAATCATGATAAAATAAATGTGTATCAACTAAGAAGATTCTGCACTAGACTTCTCTTTCACTAAGTTCTGGACAACGCTGGGACAACGCTGGACAACGCTGGACAACGCTGGACTGGACAACGCTGGACAACGATGGACAACGCTGGACACCTGGGAGCCGACTGTGACAAGCACATGGCACTCCATGCGAGAGCTGACTGTGACAAGCACACAGCACATGGCACTCCATGCGAGAGCCGACTGTGACAAGCACATGACACTCCATGCGAGAGCCGACTGTGACCAGCACATGACACTCCATGCGAGAGCCGACTGACAAACACACAGCACATGGCACTCCACGCGAGAGCCGACTGTGACAGGCACATGGCACTCCATGCTAGAGCCGACTGTGACAAGCACACAGCCCATGGCACTCCATGTGAGAGCCGACTGTGACAAGCACATGGCACTCCACGTGAGAGCCGACTGTGACAAGCACACAGCACATGGCACTCCACGCGAGAGCTGACTGTGTCAAGCACATGGCACTTCATGCGAGAGCTGACTGTTACAAGCACATGGCACTCCACGCTAGAGCCGACTGTGACAAGCACACAGCACATGGCACTCCATGCGAGAGCCGACTGTGACAAGCACATGGCACTCCAGGCGAGAGCCGACTGTGACAAGCACACAGCACATGGCACTCCACGCTAGAGCCGACTGTGACAAGCACACAGCACATGGCACTCCACGCTAGAGCCGACTGTGACAAGCACACAGCACATGGCACTCCATGCGAGAGCCGACTGTGACAAGCACACAGCACTCCACGCTAGAGCCGACTGTGACAAGCACACAGCACATGGCACTCCACGCTAGAGCCGACTGTGACAAACACACAGCACATGGCACTCCACGCGAGAGCTGACTGTGACAGGCACATGGCACTCCATGCTAGAGCCGACTGTGACAAGCACACAGCCCATGGCACTCCATGCGAGAGCCGACTGTGACAAGCACATGGCACTCCACGCTAGAGCCGACTGTGACAAGCACACAGCACATGGCACTCCACGCTAGAGCCGACTGTGACAAGCACACAGCACATGGCACTCCAGGCTAGAGCCGACTGTGACAAGCACATGGCACTCCACGTGAGAGCCGACTGTGACAAGCACATGGCACTCCATGCGAGAGTCGACTGTGACAAGCACATGTCACTCCACGCAAGAGCCGACTGTGACAGGCACACAGCACATGGCACTCCACGTGAGAGCCGACTGTGACAAGCACACAGCACTCCACGTGAGAGCCGACTGTGACAAGCACATGGCACTCCAGGCGAGAGCCGACTGTGACAAGCACACAGCACATGGCACTCCACGTGAGAGCCGACTGTGACAAGCACACAGCACATGGCACTCCATGCGAGAGCCGACTGTGACAAGCACATGGCACTCCACGTGAGAGCCGACTGTGACAAGCACACAGCACATGGCACTCCACACGAGAGCCGACTGTGACAAGCACACAGCACATGGCACTCCACACGAGAGCCAACTGTGACAAGCACACAGCACATGGCACTCCACGCGAGAGCCGACTGTGACAAGCACACAGCACATGGCACTCCAGGCAAGAGCCGACTGTGACAAGCACATGGCACTCCACGCGAGAGCCGACTGTGACAGGCACATGGCACTCCAGGCGAGAGCCGACTGTGACAAGCACATGGCACTCCAGGCGAGAGCCGACTGTGACAGGCACATGGCACTCTAGGCTAGAGCCGACTGTGACAGGCACATGTCACTTCACGCGAGAGCCGACTGTGACAAGCACATGGCACTCCACGCGAGAGCCGACTGTGACAGGCACATGGCACTTCACGTGAGAGCCGACTGTGACAGGCACATGGCACTCCACACGAGAGCCGACTGTGACAAGCACATGGCACTCCACGCGAGAGCCGACTGTGACAGGCACATGGCACTTCATGCGAGAGCCGACTGTGACAGGCACATGGCACTCCACGCGAGAGCCGACTGTGACAGGCACATGGCACTTCACACGCATTCATTGACCTCTCACACAGGGATTGTTGATCAAACATATTATATATACTATCATTTCTAAGGCATCTGTACACATATTCTTGCTATTTTCAGGCTACAGGAGGTCAGGACTGTGTTCTCAGAATCTGGGTTCTAGATTCAGCTTTCAACTACTTTGATGATATGCGGCAAAAATATGTTGAAAGTAGGTTATACTTACTTACTTTGACAAGTATTTCATCATTATCGGAATTAATACTGTTTCCATGGCTCAGATGTTCATTCTGATATTATGTTATATATGGTCAGTTGGTGAGTTACCAGCTAGTTAAATAATAGTTACTAATTGCCCATCAGCCTGGCACCCGGCTTGCAAGGGTAGGATCAGGGAGGTACTGCTGTTCATAAGTGGTGCCTCATAAGTCAGAAATGGCTGGCTGTTTCAAAACTAGGTCATTTTCATCAGTTTGAAAGGAAATCTATAAATAGCTTCTCATGACCAATGGTAGGACTGTTTACAAATGTGATCAGTAGCATCCTGATAGCAACATCAATCAAAACATTCTATGATTGGTTTATCTGTCTATTTCGGGATTTAAAGCTTAGGTCATATGGAGACCCTAGCTATTATTGGTGGAGGAAGTCCCCGGGTGCCCCTCCGAGCAGTATTTCAGGCCTTGATGGGCACCACGGTAGAACCACCAACCTTCCGCAAGTCAGCTGGATAGCATCCCCACAAGAAAGAATTCATATCGTCGGTGATGGGGCAAGTGATTTGAAGTAAATGACCGTAACCACTCTGCCACAGAGGCCCCTGATTGGTTTAGCTGAAGTTAAATAAGCTAGGGCACTAGCCAAGGGTCAACTCAAGGGAAACATTTTAAATGATTACTTCTCATGAAGTGATTGTCGGAAATATTGTAAAATTTTGTGTAGTAAAAAAAAACTATGCATCCTTGCAACAAAATCCTATAATTGATTGAAATTGGAACACTGTGACATCACATGAGAGATTTAAGGCATCTAATCTAGACCCTCATGTTTGTGTATTTCTAGACTCTAGACCCTCGTGTTTGTGTATTTCTAGACCATCGTGTTTGTGTATTTCAGACCCTCGTGTTTGTGTATTTCTAGACCCTCGTGTTTGTGTATTTCTAGACCCTCATGTTTGTGTATTTCTAGACCCTCGTGTTTGTGTATTTCTAGACCCTCGTGTTTGTGTATTTCTAGACCCTCATATTTGTGTATTTCTAGACCCTCGTGTTTGTGTATTTCTAGACCCTCATGTTTGTGTATTTCTAGACCCTCACGTTTGTGTATTTCTAGACCCTCGTGTTTGTGTATTTCTAGACCCTCATGTTTGTGTATTTCTAGACCCTCGTTTTTGTGTATTTATAGACCCTCATGTTTGTGTATTTCAGACCCTCATGTTTGTGTATTTCTAGACCCTTGTGTTTGTGTATTTCAGACTCTCATGTTTGTGTATTTCAGACCCTCATGTTTGTGTATTTCAAACTCTCATGTTTGTGTATTTCAGACCCTCATGTTTGTGTATTTCAGACCCTTGTGTTTGTGTATTTCAGACCCTCATGTTTGTGTATTTCAGACCCTCATGTTTGTGTATTTCTAGACCCTTGTGTTTGTGTATTTCTAGACCCTCGTGTTTGTGTATTTCAGACTCTCATGTTTGTGTATTTCTAGACCCTTGTGTTTGTGTATTTCAGACACTGTGGATTATACATGACAGCATATTATCTATATGGTGTTTGTGTATTTCAGACACTCTGTGGATTATACATAATGTTGTCTATATGGTGTTTGTGTATTTCAGACACACTGTGGATTATACATGATGTTGTCTATATGGTGTTTGTGTATTTCAGACACTCTGTGGATTATACATGATGTTGTATATATGGTGTTTGTGTATTTCAGACACCCTGTGGATTATACATGATGTTGTCTATATGGTGTTTTTGTATTTCAGACACCCTGTGGATTATACATGATGTTGTATATATGGTGTTTGTGTATTTCAGACACTCTGTGGATTATACATGACAGCATGTTGTCTATATGGTGTTTGTGTATTTCAGACACTGTGGATTATACATGATGTTGTCTATATGGTGTTTGTGTATTTCAGACACCCTGTGGATTATACATGATGTTGTCTATATGGTGTTTGTGTATTTCAGACACTCTGTGGATTATACATGATGTTGTCTATATGGTGTTTGTGTATTTCAGACACTCTGTGGATTATACATGATGTTGTCTATATGGTGTTTGTGTATTTCAGACACCCTGTGGATTATACATGATGTTGTCTATATGGTGTTTGTGTATTTCAGACACTCTGTGGATTATACATGATGTTGTCTATATGGTGTTTGTGTATTTCAGACACTCTGTGGATTATACATGATAGCATGTTGTCTATATGGTGTTTGTGTATTTCAGATACGCTGTGGATTATACATGACAGCATGTTGTCTATATGGTGTTTGTGTATTTCAGACACTGTGGATTATACATGACAGCATGTTGTCTATATGGTGTTTGTGTATTTCAGACACACTGTGGATTATACATGACAGCATGTTGTCTATATGGTGTTTGTGTATTTCAGACACACTGTGGATTATACATGATAGCATGTTGTCTATATGGTGTTTGTGTATTTCAGACACTGTGGATTATACATGACAGCATGTTGTCTATATGGTGTTTGTGTATTTCAGACACACTGTAGATTATACATGACAGCATGTTGTCTATATGGTGTTTGTGTATTTTAGACACACTGTGGATTATACATGATGTTGTCTATATGGTGTTTGTGTATTTCAGACACTGTGGATTATACATGACAGCATGTTGTCTATATGGTGTTTGTGTATTTCAGACACCCTGTGGATTATACATAATGTTGTCTATATGGTGTTTGTGTATTTCAGACACTGTGGATTATACATGACAGCATGTTGTCTATATGGTGTTTGTGTCTTTCAGACACCCTGTGGATTATACATAATGTTGTCTATATGGTGTTTGTGTATTTCAGACACCCTGTGGATTATACATAATGTTGTCTATATGGTGTTTGTGTATTTCAGACACTCTGTGAATTATACATGATGTTGTCTATATGGTGTTTGTGTATTTCAGACACTCTGTGGATTATACATGATGTTGTCTATATGGTGTTTGTGTATTTCAGACACTCTGTGGATTATACATGATGTTGTATATATGGTGTTTGTGTATTTCAGACACTCTGTGGATTATACATGATGTTGTCTATATGGTGTTTGTGTATTTCAGACACTCTGTGGATTATACATGATGTTGTATATATGGTGTTTGTGTATTTCAGACACTCTGTGGATTATACATGATGTTGTCTATATGGTGTTTGTGTATTTCAAACACCCTGTGGATTATACATGATGTTGTCTATATGGTGTTTTTGTATTTCTAGACCCTTGTGTTTGTGTATTTCAGACACTGTGGATTATACATGACAGCATGTTGTCTATATGGTGTTTGTGTATTTCAGACACTCTGTGGATTATACATAATGTTGTCTATATGGTGTTTGTGTATTTCAGACACACTGTGGATTATACATGATGTTGTCTATATGGTGTTTGTGTATTTCAGACACACTGTGGATTATACATGATGTTGTCTATATGGTGTTTGTGTATTTCAGACACTCTGTGGATTATACATGATGTTGTCTATATGGTGTTTGTGTATTTCAGACACTCTGTCGATTATACATGATGTTGTCTATATGGTGTTTGTGTATTTCAGACACTCTGTGGATTATACATGATGTTGTCTATATGGTGTTTGTGTATTTCAGACACACTGTGGATTATACATGATGTTGTCTATATGGTGTTTGTGTATTTCAGACACCCTGTGGATTATACATGATGTTGTCTATATGGTGTTTGTGTATTTCAGACACTGTGGATTATACATGATGTTGTATATATGGTGTTTGTGTATTTCAGACACTCTGTGGATTATACATGACAGCATGTTGTCTATATGGTGTTTGTGTATTTCAGACACTGTGGATTATACATGATGTTGTCTATATGGTGTTTGTGTATTTCAGACACTCTGTGGATTATACATGATGTTGTCTATATGGTGTTTGTGTATTTCAGACACTGTGGATTATACATGACAGCATGTTGTCTATATGGTGTTTGTGTATTTCAGACACCCTGTGGATTATACATAATGTTGTCTATATGGTGTTTGTGTATTTCAGACACTGTGGATTATACATGACAGCATGTCTATATGGTGTTTTGTATTTCAGACACACTGTGGATTATACATGACAGCATGTTGTCTATATGGTGTTTGTGTATTTCAGACACACTGTGGATTATACATGATGTTGTCTATATGGTGTTTGTGTATTTCAGACACACTGTGGATTATACATGATGTTGTCTATATGGTGTTTGTGTATTTCAGACACTCTGTGGATTATACATGATGTTGTCTATATGGTGTTTGTGTATTTCTAGACCCTCACGTTTGTGTATTTGTAGACCCTCGTGTTTGTGTATTTCTAGACCCTCATGTTTGTGTATTTCTAGACCCTCGTTTTTGTGTATTTATAGACCCTCATGTTTGTGTATTTCAGACCCTCATGTTTGTGTATTTCTAGACCCTTGTGTTTGTGTATTTCAGACTCTCATGTTTGTGTATTTCAGACCCTCATGTTTGTGTATTTCAAACTCTCATGTTTGTGTATTTCAGACCCTCATGTTTGTGTATTTCAGACCCTCGTGTTTGTGTATTTCAGACCCTCATGTTTGTGTATTTCAGACCCTCATGTTTGTGTATTTCTAGACCCTTGTGTTTGTGTATTTCTAGACCCTCGTGTTTGTGTATTTCAGACTCTCATGTTTGTGTATTTCTAGACCCTTGTGTTTGTGTATTTCAGACACTGTGGATTATACATGACAGCATATTATCTATATGGTGTTTGTGTATTTCAGACACTCTGTGGATTATACATAATGCTGTCTATATGATGTTTGTGTATTTCAGACACCCTGTGGATTATACATGATGTTGTCTATATGGTGTTTGTGTATTTCAGACACTCTGTGGATTATACATGATAGTATGTTGTCTATATGGTGTTTGTGTATTTCAGATACTCTGTGGATTATACATGACAACATGTTGTCTATATGGTGTTTGTGTATTTCAGACACTGTGGATTATACATGACAGCATGTTGTCTATATGGTGTTTGTGTATTTCAGACACACTGTGGATTATACATGACAGCATGTTGTCTATATGGTGTTTGTGTATTTCAGACACACTGTGGATTATACATGATAGCATGTTGTCTATATGGTGTTTGTGTATTTCAGACACACTGTGGATTATACATGACAGCATGTTGTCTATATGGTGTTTGTGTATTTCAGACACACTGTGGATTATACATGATGTTGTCTATATGGTGTTTGTGTATTTCAGACACTGTGGATTATACATGACAGCATGTTGTCTATATGGTGTTTGTGTATTTCAGACACTCTGTGGATTATACATGACAGCATGTTGTCTATATGGTGTTTGTGTCTTTCAGACACCCTGTGGATTATACATAATGTTGTCTTTATGGTGTTTGTGTATTTCAGACACTCTGTGGATTATACATGATGTTGTCTATATGGTGTTTGTGTATTTCAGACACTCTGTGGATTATACATGATGTTGTCTATATGGTGTTTGTGTATTTCAGACACCCTGTGGATTATACATGATGTTGTCTATATGGTGTTTTTGTATTTCTAGACCCTTGTGTTTGTGTATTTCAGACACTGTGGATTATACATGACAGCATGTTGTCTATATGGTGTTTGTGTATTTCAGACACTGTGGATTATACATAATGTTGTCTATATGGTGTTTGTGTATTTCAGACACCCTGTGGATTATACATGATGTTGTATATATGGTGTTTGTGTATTTCAGACACCCTGTGGATTATACATGATGTTGTCTATATGGTGTTTTTGTATTTCAGACACCCTGTGGATTATACATGATGTTGTATATATGGTGTTTGTGTATTTCAGACACACTGTGGATTATACATGATGTTGTCTATATGGTGTTTGTGTATTTCAGACACTCTGTGGATTATACATGACAGCATGTTGTCTATATGGTGTTTGTGTCTTTCAGACACCCTGTGGATTATACATAATGTTGTCTATATGGTGTTTGTGTATTTCAGACACTCTGTGGATTAACTGATGTTGTCTATATGTTTTTGTATTTCTAGACCCTGTGTTTGTGTATTTCAGACCTGGGATTATACATGATGTTGTCTATATGGTGTTTTGTATTTCAGACACTCTGGGTTATACATAATGTTGTCTATATGTGTTTGTGTATTTCAGACACACTGTGGATTATACATGATGTTGTCTATATGGTGTTTGTGTATTTCAGACACCCTGTGGATTATACATGATGTTGTCTATATGGTGTTTGTGTATTTCAGACACTCTGTGGATTATACATGATGTTGTCTATATGGTGTTTGTGTATTTCAGACACCCTGTGGATTATACATGATGTTGTCTATATGGTGTTTTTGTATTTCAGACACCCTGTGGATTATACATGATGTTGTATATATGGTGTTTGTGTATTTCAGACACTCTGTGGATTATACATGACAGCATGTTGTCTATATGGTGTTTGTGTATTTCAGACACTGTGGATTATACATGATGTTGTCTATATGGTGTTTGTGTATTTCAGACACCCTGTGGATTATACATGATGTTGTCTATATGGTGTTTGTGTATTTCAGACACTCTGTGGATTATACATGATGTTGTATATATGGTGTTTGTGTATTTCAGACACCCTGTGGATTATACATGATGTTGTCTATATGGTGTTTTTGTATTTCAGACACCCTGTGGATTATACATGATGTTGTATATATGGTGTTTGTGTATTTCAGACACTCTGTGGATTATACATGACAGCATGTTGTCTATATGGTGTTTGTGTATTTCAGACACTGTGGATTATACATGATGTTGTCTATATGGTGTTTGTGTATTTCAGACACTCTGTGGATTATACATGATGTTGTCTATATGGTGTTTGTGTATTTCAGACACCCTGTGGATTATACATGATGTTGTCTATATGGTGTTTGTGTATTTCAGACACTGTGGATTATACATGATGTTGTCTATATGGTGTTTGTGTATTTCAGACACACTGTGGATTATACATGACAGCATGTTGTCTATATGGTGTTTGTGTATTTCAGACACTCTGTGGATTATACATGACAGCATGTTGTCTATATGGTGTTTGTGTCTTTCAGACACCCTGTGGATTATACATAATGTTGTCTATATGGTGTTTGTGTATTTCAGACACTCTGTGGATTATACATGATGTTGTCTATATGGTGTTTGTGTATTTCAGACACACTGTGGATTATACATGATGTTGTCTATATGGTGTTTGTGTATTTCAGACACTCTGTGGATTATACATGACAGCATGTTGTCTATATGGTGTTTGTGTCTTTCAGACACCCTGTGGATTATACATAATGTTGTCTATATGGTGTTTGTGTATTTCAGACACTCTGTGGATTATACATGATGTTGTCTATATGGTGTTTTTGTATTTCTAGACCCTTGTGTTTGTGTATTTCAGACACTGTGGATTATACATGACAGCATGTTGTCTATATGGTGTTTGTGTATTTCAGACACTCTGTGGATTATACATAATGTTGTCTATATGGTGTTTGTGTATTTCAGACACACTGTGGATTATACATGATGTTGTCTATATGGTGTTTGTGTATTTCAGACACTCTGTGGATTATACATGATGTTGTCTATATGGTGTTTGTGTATTTCAGACACCCTGTGGATTATACATGATGTTGTCTATATGGTGTTTTTGTATTTCTAGACCCTTGTGTTTGTGTATTTCAGACACTGTGGATTATACATGACAGCATGTTGTCTATATGGTGTTTGTGTATTTCAGACACTCTGTGGATTATACATAATGTTGTCTATATGGTGTTTGTGTATTTCAGACACACTGTGGATTATACATGATGTTGTCTATATGGTGTTTGTGTATTTCAGACACCCTGTGGATTATACATGATGTTGTCTATATGGTGTTTGTGTATTTCAGACACCCTGTGGATTATACATGATGTTGTCTATATGGTGTTTTTGTATTTCAGACACCCTGTGGATTATACATGATGTTGTATATATGGTGTTTGTGTATTTCAGACACTCTGTGGATTATACATGACAGCATGTTGTCTATATGGTGTTTGTGTATTTCAGACACTGTGGATTATACATGACAGCATGTTGTCTATATGGTGTTTGTGTATTTCAGACACCCTGTGGATTATACATGATGTTGTCTATATGGTGTTTGTGTATTTCAGACACCCTGTGGATTATACATGATGTTGTCTATATGGTGTTTGTGTATTTCAGAAACCCTGTGGATTATACATGATGTTGTCTATATGGTGTTTGTGTATTTCAGACACTGTGGATTATACATGACAGCATGTTGTCTATATGGTGTTTGTGTATTTCAGACACTCTGTGGATTATACATGACAGCATGTTGTCTATATGGTGTTTGTGTCTTTCAGACACCCTGTGGATTATACATAATGTTGTCTATATGGTGTTTGTGTATTTCAGACACTCTGTGGATTATACATAATGTTGTCTATATGGTGTTTGTGTATTTCAGACACCCTGTGGATTATACATGATGTTGTCTATATGGTGTTTGTGTATTTCAGACACTCTGTGGATTATACATAATGTTGTCTATATGGTGTTTGTGTATTTCAGACACCCTGTGGATTATACATGACAGCATGTTGTCTATATGGTGTTTGTGTATTTCAGACACCCTGTGGATTATACATGATGTTGTCTATATGGTGTTTGTGTATTTCAGACACTCTGTGGATTATACATAATGTTGTCTATATGGTGTTTGTGTATTTCAGACACTGTGGATTATACATGACAGCATGTTGTCTATATGGTGTTTGTGTATTTCAGACACTGTGGATTATACATGATGTTGTCTATATGGTGTTTTTGTATTTCAGACACCCTGTGGATTATACATGATGTTGTCTATATGGTGTTTGTGTATTTCAGACACTCTGTGGATTATACATAATGTTGTCTATATGGTGTTTGTGTATTTCAGACACCCTGTGGATTATACATGATGTTTTGTGTATTTCAGACACCCTGTGGATTATACATGATGTTGTCTATATGGTGTTTGTGTATTTCAGACACCCTGTGGATTATACATGATGTTGTCTATATGGTGTTTATTACCATTTTCAGTGAAAGTTTCACCAGCTCCGTCCCAGGAAAGTCTCAGTTCTATTCCGTCTGTGTCCGAGAATAACTCTTCTCTCGATTTAGGGGTAAGTGGTTACACAATTTAGGGGTAAGTGCTTACACAATTTAAAGAAGCAACAAATTGCATGTTTTCACGTATAAATAGCATTCTTCCCAAATAATTTGAATAATTTTCGTCCGTGAGTGATTTACAAACTCGCAAATGTTAAAATAGGGTTTATTCTAATGTCGAAAAAAGGGCAAGGTGGGTCGGAGAAAGTGTAGGGTGCATCAGAAAAGAGGCAGGGTGCATTTTGAGCCTAGATGAGGTGCGGGAGGGGGTATTTTGTGGTCACCCCTTAGAAAATCTTGCTAACTTATCATAGAGGCAGTACATATTGGTGAAAAGTTCTACATTATAGCCCGCCTCCCTCACAGCCCACCGCCCTCACAGCCCGCCGCCCTCACAGCCCGCCTCCCTCACAGCCCGCCGCCCTCACAGCCCGCCGCCCTCACAGCCCGCCTCCCTCACAGCCCGCCGCCCTCACAGCCCGCCGCCCTCACAGCCCGCCACCCTCACA
>CM026389.1:12674930-12696451 GCA_014843695.1 Archivesica marissinica | reverse complement strand
ACATGTTGGTCTACCCGCCCTCACAGCACTCACATGTTGGTCTGCCCGCCTCCCTCACAGCACTCACATGTTGGTCTGCCCGCCTCCCTCACAGCACTCACATGTTGGTCTGCCCGCCTCCCTCACAGCACTCACATGTTGGTCTGCCCGCCTCCCTCACAGCACTCACATGTTGGTCTGCCCGCCTCCCTCACAGCACTCACATGTTGGTCTGCCCACCTCCCTCACAGCACTCACATGTTGGTCTGCCCGCCTCCCTCACAGCACTCACATGTTGGTCTGCCCGCCTCCCTCACAGCACTCACATGTTGGTCTGCCTGCCCTCACAGCACTCACATGTTTGTCTGCCAAGAAGGCAAATGGGCGGGGCTAAAGGGTCGAGTGGTTTCGGTCGCTGACTTGTATACCACTGTAACCTATCATCACGATTTCGAGCCCTGCTCAGACCGTGTCTCTTTATATGAAAAAGTTGGGGCAGTTTCTTACGGAGGTTGGTGCACCAAGTACTGGTTAATCGCTGGAGCCTGCCCAGGAAAGGTGTTGTTAGGCAAACGGCCTGTAGCTCAAATGGATAACCGGTAGCAACGATAAATAAACTTAAATTAAAAAAAAGATAAAATAGAAAAATACACTTACTTAAAAATACATTTTCTTTTTTCACCATCTTAGTGTCACATTTAAGCTTGGGTAGTTACACCTCTTGTAGAACATTACTGAATAAGTTAAAATAATAACATTGATGAAAGTTATGTTGTCTTGCAGTACGATATTAGGAATGTGATAGTTTAATAGATATGATATGTTATACTTTCAGGCCACTGCTGAGACCATGGAGGATAGAAAAGGACCATTTAAAACTAAACCATTCTGTAAATACAGAGGTCATACAGCCGACCTGCTGGATGTATCCTTGTCCAAGGTAATTCCAGTAAAACTAAACCATTCTGTAAATACAGAGGTCATACAGCCGACCTGCTGGATGTATCCTTGTCCAAGGTAATTCCAGTAAAACTAAACCATTCTGTAAATACAGAGGTCATACAGCCGACCTGCTGGATGTATCCTTGTCCAAGGTAATTCCAGTAAAACTAAACCATTCTGTAAATACAGAGGTCATACAGCCGACCTGCTGGATGTATCCTTGTCCAAGGTAATTCCAGTAAAACTAAACCATTCTGTAAATACAGAGGTCATACAGCCGACCTGCTGGATGTATCCTTGTCCAAGGTAATTCCAGTAAAACTAAACCATTCTGTAAATACAGAGGTCATACAGCCGACCTGCTGGATGTATCCTTGTCCAAGGTAATTCCAGTAAAACTAAACCATTCTGTAAATACAGAGGTCATACAGCAGACCTGCTGGATGTCCAAGGTAATTCCATTAAAACTAAACCATTCTGTAAATACAGGGGTCATACAGCAGACCTGCTGGATGTCCAAGGTAATTCCAGTAAAACTAAACCATTCTGTAAATACAGGGGTCATACAGCAGACCTGCTGGATGTCCAAGGTAATTCCAGTAATACTAAACCATTCTGTAAATACAGAGGTCATACAGCCGACCTGCTGGATGTCCAAGGTAATTCCAGTAAAACTAAACCATTCTGTAAATACAGGGGTCATACAGCAGACCTGCTGGATGTCCAAGGTAATTCCAGTAAAACTAAACCATTCTGTAAATACAGGGGTCATACAGCAGACCTGCTGGATGTCCAAGGTAATTCCAGTAAAACTAAACCATTCTGTAAATACAGGGGTCATAAATACAGGGGTCATACAGCCGACACGCTGTGTGTCTGTGTTGGTAATGTGACACGCATCCTAGGTCTATGCCTGTGTTGGTAATGTGACATGTGTCCTAGGTCCATGCCTGTGTTGGTAATGTGTCCTAGGTCCATGCCTGTGTTGGTAATGTGACATGTGTCCTAGGTCCACGTCTGTGTTGGTAATGTGACATGTGTCCTAGGTCCATGCCTGTGTTGGTAATGTGACATGTGTCCTAGGTCCACGTCTGTGTTGGTAATGTGACATGTGTCCTAGGTCCATGCCTGTGTTGGTAATGTGACATGTGTCCTAGGTCCATGTCTGTGTTGGTAATGTGACATGTGTCCTAGGTCCATGCCTGTGTTGGTAATGTGACATGTTTCCTAGGTCCATGCCTGTGTTGGTAATGTGACATGTTTCCTTGTTTGCAGAACTACTTCATCCTGTCATCGTCCATGGACAAGACCGTCAGATTATGGCACATATCTCGCCGGGAATGCCTCTGTACATTTCAACACGTCGACTTTGTCACTTCCATTGTTTTTCACCCGAGGGTAAGTATTTCCACTGAATGAAATACATTCATTATATGTTTGTTTATGTTTGTGAGGTAAAAACTAGGGATGTCAACTTTGTTTTCTTTTGAAACCATCATAAAACCTTCCAATGCAAAAGAAATCGCCCCAGTATGTGTAAATAAACCATGTTGCTGTCGCATTCATGGCATGTGTTAATTGACACTGGGTTGTGTAAGCTGGGTAATGTGAGCTGGGTAGTGTAAGCTGGGTAATGTGAGATGGGTAGTGTAAGCTGTGTGGTGTGAGCTGGGTAGTGTAAGCTGGGTTGTGTGAGCTAGGTAGGTAGTGTGAGCTAGGGAGCTGGGTAGGTAGTGTGAGCTGGGTAGTGTAAGCTGGGTTGTGTAAGCTGGGTGGTGTGAGCTGGGTAGTGTAAGCTGTGTGGTGTGAGCTGGGTAGTGTAAGCTGGGTAGTGTGAGCTGGGTAGTGTAAGCTGGGTTGTGTGAGCTGGTGTAAGCTGGGTAGTGTGAGCTGGGTAGTGTAAGCTGGGTGGTGTAAGCTGGGTAGTGTGAGCTGGGTAGTGGGTAGTGTAATCTGGGTGGTGTAAGCTGGGTAGTGTGAGCTGGGTAGTGTAAGCTTGGTAGTGTGAGCTGGGTAGTGTAAGCTGGGTGGTGTAAACTGGGTAGTGGGTAGTGTGAGCTGGGTAGTGGGTAGTGTGAGCTGGGTAGTGGGTAGTGTAAGCTGGGTAGTGTAAGCTGGGTGGTGTAAACTGGGTGGTGTAAGCTTGGGTTGTGTAAGCTGAGTAGTGTAAGCTGGGTAGTGTGAGCTGAGTAGTGTAAGCTGGGTTGTTGGATGGTGTAAGCTGGGTAGTGTAAGCTGGGTTAGCTGGGTAGTGTAAGCTGGATTGTGTAAGCTGGGTTGTGTAAGCTGAGTAGTGTAAGCTGGTTTGTGTAAGCTGGGTAGTGTAAGCTTGGGTTGTGTAAGCTGGGTAGTGTAAGCTGGGTTGTGTAAGCTGGATGGTGTAAGCTGGGTAGTGTAAGCTGGGTAGTGTGAGCTGGGTAGTGTAAGCTGGATAGTGTGAGCTGGGTATTGTGAGCTGGGTTCTGTAAGCTTGGGTTGTGTAAGCTGGGTAGTGTAAGCTGGGTTGTGTAAGCTGGGTAGTGTAAGCATGGGTTGTGTAAGCTGGGGATTGTGAGCTGGGTTCTGTAAGCTTGGGTTGTGTAAGCTGGGTTGTGTAAGCTGGATGGTGTAAGCTGGGTAGTGTGCTGGGTTCTGTAAGCTTGGGTTCTGTAAGCTTGGGTTGTGTAAGCTGGGTTGTGTAAGCTGGGTAGTGTAAGCTTGGGTTGTGTAAGCTGGGTAGTGTAAGCTGGGTTGTGTAAGCTGAGTAGTGTAAGCTAGGTTGTGTAACCTGTTAGGTGTAAGCTGGGTAGTGTGAGCGTGAGCTGGGTTGTGTAAGCTTGGGTAGTGTAAGCTGGGTGGTGTAAGCTGGGTAGTGTGAGCTGTGTGGTGTAAGCTGGGTAGTGTAAGCTGGATGGTGTAAGCTGGGTAGTGTAAGCTGGGGATTGTGAGCTGGGTTGTGTAAGCTTGGGTTGTGTAAGCTGGGTTGTGTAAGCTTGGGTTGTGTAAGCTGGGTAGTGTAAGCTGGGTTGTGTAAGCTGAGTAGTGTAAGCTAGGTTGTGTAAGCTGGGTAGTGTGAGCTGGGTAGTGTAAGCTGGGTAGTGTGAGCGTGAGCTGGGCTGGGTAGTGTGAGCTGGGTGGTGTGAGCTGGGTAGTGTGAGCTGGGTAGTGTAAGCTGGGTAGTGTAAGCTGTGTGGTGTAAGCTGGGTAGTGTGAGCTGAGTAGTGTGAGCTGTGTGGTGTAAGCTGGGTAGTGTGAGCTGGGTGGTGTGAGCTGGGTAGTGTGAGCTGTGTGGTGTAAGCTGGGTAGTGTGAGTTGTGTGGTGTGAGCTGGGCTGGGCTGGGTGGTGTGAGCTGGGCTGGGTGGTGTGAACTGTATTGTGTGAGCTGAATGATGGGTTATGTGAATGTTCCGGTTCCCAGTGCAGTAGACAGTGCTAGTAAAGCTATATTTGTTGCAGGATGACAGATATTTTCTCAGTGGATCTCTGGATGGGAAGATACGACTATGGAACATCCCGGACAAGAAAGTGACGCTATGGAACGATGTGGGCAATGGAAACCTCATAACCACGGCAAACTTTTGTCATAATGGAAAATTTGCTGTTGTTGGCACATACGATGGCAAATGTATATTTTACAGTACGGAGGTAAATGTATATTTTACAGTACGGAGGTAAATGTATATTTTACAGTACGGAGGTAAATGTATATTTTACAGTACGGAGGTAAATGTTTATTTTACAGTACAGAGGTAAATGTATATTTTACAGTATGGAGGTAAATGTTTATTTTACAGTACGGAGGTAAATGTATATTTTACAGTACGGAGGTAAATGTTTATTTTACAGTACGGCGGTAAATGTTTATTTTACAGTACGGAGGTAAATGTATATTTTACAGTACGGAGGTAAATGTATATTTTACAGTACGGAGGTAAATGTATATTTTACAGTACGGAGGTAATTGTATATTTTACAGTACGGAGGTAAATGTTTATTTTACAGTACGGAGGTAAATGTATATTTTACAGTACGGAGGTAAATGTATATTTTACAGTACGGAGGCAAATGTATATTTTACAGTACGGAGGTAAATGTTTATTTTACAGTACGGAGGTAAATGTATATTTTACAGTACGGAGGTAAATGTATATTTTACAGTACGGAGGTAAATGTTTATTTTACAGTACGGAGGTAAATGTATATTTTACAGTACGGAGGTAAATGTATATTTTACAGTACGGAGGTAAATGTATATTTTACAGTACGAAGGTAAAGTCACTGTATTTCATGTGCTATACAGTCAAACCTGTGCTAATCAGCCATGGAATATCACAGAAAATGACTGCTCAATATAGGTGGCTGCTTTAATAAAGGGCAAAATGTATAATAAAACAACATACAGTGAAACCTGTGCTAGTGATCAATCACCTCCATTACTGGCTGCTCAATACAGGTTGAGTGCTTGATGGAGGTAGCCACTAACAATACAGGTCGAGTGCTTGATGGAGGTGGCCACTAACAATACAGGTCGAGTGCTTGATGGAGGTGGCCACTAACAATACAGGTCGAGTGCTTGATGGAGGTGGCCACTAACAATACAGGTCGAGTGCTTGATGGAGGTGGCCACTAACAATACAGGTCGAGTGTTTGATGGAGGTGGCCACTAACAATACAGGTTGAGTGCTTGATGGAGGTGGCCACTAACAATACAGGTCGAGTGCTTGATGGAGGTGGCCACTAACAATACAGGTCGAGTGCTTGATGGAGGTGGCCACTAACAATACAGGTCGAGTGTTTGATGGAGGTGGCCACTAACAATACAGGTCGAGTGCTTGATGGAGGTGGCCACTAACAATACAGGTCGAGTGCTTGATGGAGGTGGCCACTAACAATACAGGTCGAGTGCTTGATGGAGGTGGCCACTAACAATACAGGTCGAGTGCTTGATGGAGGTGGCCACTAACAATACAGGTCGAGTGCTTGATGGAGGTGGCCACTAACACTACAGGTCGAGTGCTTGATGGAGGTGGCCACTAACAATACAGGTCGAGTGTTTGATGGAGGTGGCCACTAACAATACAGGTCGAGTGCTTGATGGAGGTGGCCACTAACAATACAGGTCGAGTGCTTGATGGAGGTGGCCACTAACAATACAGGTCGAGTGCTTGATGGAGGTGGCCACTAACAATACAGGTCGAGTGCTTGATGGAGGTGGCCACTAACAATACAGGTCGAGTGTTTGATGGAGGTGGCCACTAACAATACAGGTCGAGTGCTTGATGGAGGTGGCCACTAACAATACAGGTCGAGTGCTTGATGGAGGTGGCCACTAACAATACAGGTCGAGTGCTTGATGGAGGTGGCCACTAACAATACAGGTCGAGTGCTTGATGGAGATGGCCACTAACAATACAGGTCGAGTGCTTGATGGAGGTGGCCACTAACAATACAGGTCGAGTGTTTGATGGAGGTGGCCACTAACACTACAGGTCGAGTGCTTGATGGAGGTGGCCACTAACAATACAGGTCGAGTGTTTGATGGAGGTGGCCACTAACACTACAGGTCGAGTGCTTGATGGAGGTGGCCACTAACAATACAGGTCGAGTGTTTGATGGAGGTGGCCACTAACAATACAGGTCGAGTGCTTGATGGAGGTGGCCACTAACAATACAGGTCGAGTGCTTGATGGAGGTGGCCACTAACAATACAGGTCGAGTGCTTGATGGAGGTGGCCACTAACAATACAGGTCGAGTGATTGATGGAGGTGGCCACTAACAATACAGGTCGAGTGCTTGATGGAGGTGGCCACTAACAATACAGGTCGAGTGCTTGATGGAGGTGGCCACTAACAATACAGGTCGAGTGCTTGATGGAGGTGGCCACTAACAATACAGGTCGAGTGCTTGATGGAGGTGGCCACTAACAATACAGGTCGAGTGCTTGATGGAGGTGGCCACTAACACTACAGGTCGAGTGCTTGATGGAGGTGGCCACTAACAATACAGGTCGAGTGTTTGATGGAGGTGGCCACTAACAATACAGGTCGAGTGCTTGATGGAGGTGGCCACTAACAATACAGGTCGAGTGCTTGATGGAGGTGGCCACTAACAATACAGGTCGAGTGCTTGATGGAGGTGGCCACTAACAATACAGGTCGAGTGTTTGATGGAGGTGGCCACTAACAATACATGTCGAGTGTTTGATGGAGGTGGCCAATAACAATACAGGTCGAGTGCTTGATGGAGGTGGCCACTAACAATACAGGTCGAGTGTTTGATGGAGGTGGCCACTAACAATACAGGTCGAGTGCTTGATGGAGGTGGCCACTAACAATACAGGTCGAGTGCTTGATGGAGGTGGCCACTAACAATACAGGTCGAGTGCTTGATGGAGGTGGCCACTAACAATACAGGTCGAGTGCTTGATGGAGGTGGCCACTAACACTACAGGTCGAGTGCTTGATGGAGGTGGCCACTAACAATACAGGTCGAGTGTTTGATGGAGGTGGCCACTAACAATACAGGTCGAGTGCTTGATGGAGGTGGCCACTAACAATACAGGTCGAGTGCTTGATGGAGGTGGCCACTAACAATACAGGTCGAGTGCTTGATGGAGGTGGCCACTAACAATACAGGTCGAGTGTGTGATGGAGGTGGCCACTAACAATACAGGTCGAGTGCTTGATGGAGGTGGCCACTAACAATACAGGTCGAGTGCTTGATGGAGGTGGCCACTAACAATACAGGTCGAGTGCTTGATGGAGGTGGCCACTAACAATACATGTCAAGTGCTTGATGGAGGTGGCCACTAACACTACAGGTCGAGTGCTTGATGGAGGTGGCCACTAACAATACAGGTCGAGTGCTTGATGGAGATGGCCACTAACAATACAGGTCGAGTGCTTGATGGAGGTGGCCACTAACAATACAGGTCGAGTGCTTGATGGAGGTGGCCACTAACAATACAGGTCGAGTGCTTGATGGAGGTGGCCACTAAAAATACAGGTCGAGTGCTTGATGGAGGTGGCCACTAACACTACAGGTCGAGTGCTTGATGGAGGTGGCCACTAACAATACAGGTCGAGTGTTTGATGGAGGTGGCCACTAACAATACAGGTCGAGTGCTTGATGGAGGTGGCCACTAACAATACAGGTCGAGTGCTTGATGGAGGTGGCCACTAACAATACACGTCGAGTGCTTGATGGAGGTGGCCACTAACAATACAGGTCGAGTGCTTGATGGAGGTGGCCACTAACAATACAGGTCGAGTGCTTGATGGAGGTGGCCACTAACAATACAGGTCGAGTGTTTGATGGAGGTGGCCACTAACAATACATGTCGAGTGTTTGATGGAGGTGGCCACTAACAATACAGGTCGAGTGCTTGATGGAGGTGGCCACTAACAATACAGGTCGAGTGTTTGATGGAGGTGGCCACTAACAATACAGGTCGAGTGCTTGATGGAGGTGGCCACTAACAATACAGGTCGAGTGCTTGATGGAGGTGGCCACTAACAATACAGGTCGAGTGCTTGATGGAGGTGGCCACTAACAATACAGGTCGAGTGCTTGATGGAGGTGGCCACTAACACTACAGGTCGAGTGCTTGATGGAGGTGGCCACTAACAATACAGGTCGAGTGCTTGATGGAGGTGGCCACTAACAATACAGGTCGAGTGCTTGATGGAGGTGGCCACTAACAATACAGGTCGAGTGCTTGATGGAGGTGGCCACTAACAATACAGGTCGAGTGCTTGATGGAGGTGGCCACTAACAATACAGGTCGAGTGTTTGATGGAGGTGGCCACTAACAATACAGGTCGAGTGCTTGATGGAGGTGGCCACTAACAATACAGGTCGAGTGCTTGATGGAGGTGGCCACTAACAATACAGGTCGAGTGCTTGATGGAGGTGGCCACTAACAATACAGGTCGAGTGCTTGATGGAGGTGGCCACTAACACTACAGGTCGAGTGCTTGATGGAGGTGGCCACTAACAATACAGGTCGAGTGCTTGATGGAGGTGGCCACTAACAATACAGGTCGAGTGCTTGATGGAGGTGGCCACTAACAATACAGGTCGAGTGTTTGATGGAGGTGGCCACTAACAATACAGGTCGAGTGCTTGATGGAGGTGGCCACTAACAATACAGATCGAGTGCTTGATGGAGGTGGCCACTAACAATACAGGTTGAGTGTTTGATGGAGGTGGCCACTAACACAGGTATCATTGTAGTTACACAAGTAACTTTTACTAAAATGTTAAATTAAATATTTGTATTGATAAAATTATAAGTATATAAGTATAATTTGATTTTTGTTTTAAAAGTCATGTGACTGTTAATTCAAAATGGCCGCCTCCATAACTTCTATTTGAGATGATCAACTTCTTTATTTGCAGCGCGATCGTAACAATTCTTTCACCATATTTTATGTTTCAGTGAACTTTATTGTTCCAGATTAACATGATTCCTGTTGATGTTTTTCCTTTAATCTAAACATTTCTCGCTATTTTGAAGGCCTATCTTTAAGCCCTTAAGCCATCTTAACACTGCCCCTGAACTCCAACCATGCTGATCCTACGCTAACCGGTTCCAATGACACACGACCCACTAACTGGTTCCAATGACACTTGACCCACTAACTGGTTCCAATGACACTCGACCCACTAACTTGTTCCAATGACACTCGACCCACTAACTGGTTCCAATGACACACGACCCACTAACTGGTTCCAATGACACTCGACCCACTAACTGGTTCCAATGACACATGACCCACTAACTGATTCCAATGACACACAACCCACTAACTGGTTCCAATGACACACGACCCACTAACCGGTTCCAATGACACATGACCCACTAACTGGTTCCAATGACATATGACCCACTAACCGGTTCCAATGACACTCTACCCACTAACTGGTTCCAATGACACTCTACTCACTAACTGGTTCCAATGACCCACTAACCGGTTCCAATGACACTCTACCCACTAACTGGTTCCAATGACACACAACCCACTAACTGGTTCCAATGACCCACTAACTGGTTCCAATGACACTCTACCCACTAACTGGTTCCAATGACACACAACCCACTAACTGGTTCCAATGACCCACTAACCGGTTCCAATGACCCACTAACTGGTTCCAATGACCCACTAACTGGTTCCAATGACACTCTACCCACTAACTGGTTCCAATGACCCACTAACTGGTTCCAATGACACTCTACCCACTAACTGGTTCCAATGACACACAACCCACTAACTGGTTCCAATGACACATGACCCACTAACTGGTTCCAATGATACTCGACCCATTAACTGGTTCCAATGACACACTAACTGGTTCCAATGACACTTGACCCACTAACTGGTTCCAATGACACACAACCCACTAACTGGTTCCAATGACACATGACCCACTAACTGGTTCCAATGACACTCGACCCACTAACTGGTTCCAATGACACACTAACTGGTTCCAATGACACTCTACCCACTAACTGGTTCCAATGACACTCTACCCACTAACTGGTTCCAATGACACTTGACCCACTAACTGGTTCCAATGACACACAACCCACTAACTGGTTCCAATGACACTCGACCCACTAACTGGTTCCAATGACACTCTACCCACTAACTGGTTCCAATAACACACAACCCACTAACTGGTTCCAATGACACACTAACTGGTTCCAATGACACTCTACCCACTAACTGGTTCCAATGACACTTGACCCACTAACTGGTTCCAATGACACACAACCCACTAACTGGTTTCAATGACACACGACCCACTAACTGGTTCCAATGACACATGACCCACTAACTGGTTCCAATGACATTTGACCCACTAACCGGTTCCAATGACACTCGACCCACTAACTGGTTCCAATGACACATGACCCACTAACTGGTTCCAATGACATTCGACCCACTAACCGGTTCCAATGACACTCGACCCACTAACTGGTTCCAATGACACACGACCCACTAACTGGTTCCAATGACACATGACCCACTAACTGGTTCCAATGACACACGACCCACTAACTGGTTCCAATGACACTCGACCCACTAGCTGGTTCCAATGACACTCTACCCACTAACTGGTTCCAATGACACTCTACCCACTAACTGGTTCCAATGACACATGACCCACTAACTGGTTCCAATGACACACAACCCACTAACTGGTTCCAATGACACATGACCCACTAACTGGTTCCAATGACACACAGCCCACTAACTGGTTCCAATGACACTCGACCCACTAACTGGTTCCAATGACACTCGACCCACTAACTGGTTCCAATGACACACGACCCACTAACTGGTTCCAATGACACACTAACTGGTTCCAATGACACTCTACCCACTAACTGGTTCCAATGACACACAACCCACTAACTGGTTCCAATGACACACGACCCACTAACTGGTTCCAATGACACTCGACCCACTAACTGGTTCCAATGACACATGACCCACTAACTGGTTCCAATGACACACAACCCACTAACTGGTTCCAATGACACATGACCCACTAACTGGTTCCAATGACACACTAACTGGTTCCAATGACACACAACCCACTAACTGGTTCCAATGACACACGACCCACTAACTGGTTCCAATGATACATGACCCACTAACTGGTTCCAATGACACTCGACCCACTAACTGGTTCCAATGACACACGACCCACTAACTGGTTCCAATGACACATGACCCACTAACTGGTTCCAATGACCCACTAACTGGTTCCAATGACACTTGACCCACTAACTGGTTCCAATGACACTCGACCCACTAACTGGTTCCAATAACACTCGACCCACTAACCGGTTCCAATGACACTCGACCCACTAACTGGTTCCAATGACACACGACCCACTAACTGGTTCCAATGACACTCGACCCACTAACTGGTTCCAATGACACTCGACCCACTAGCTGGTTCCAATGACACTCGACCCACTAACTGGTTCCAATGACACTCGACCCACTAACTGGTTCCAATGACACACGACCCACTAACTGGTTCCAATGACACTCAACCCACTAACTGGTTCCAATGACACTCGACCCACTAACTGGTTCCAATGACACTCGACCCACTAACTGGTTCCAATGACACACTACCCACTAACTGTTTCCAATGAAACTCGACCCACTAACTGGTTCCAATGACACTCGACCCACTAACTGGTTCCAATGACCCACTAACTGGTTCCAATGACACACAACCCACTAACTGGTTCCAATGACCCACTGACTGGTTCCAATGACACACAACCCACTAACTGGTTCCAATGACACTCGACCCACTAACTGGTTCCAATGACACTCGACCCACTAACTGGTTCCAATGACACACAACCCACTAACTGGTTCCAATGACACTCGACCCACTAACTGGTTCCAATGACACACAACCCACTAACTGGTTCCAATGACACATGACCCACTAACTGGTTCCAATGACACTCGATCCACTAACTGGTTCCAATGACACTCGACCCACTAACTGGTTCCAATGACACATGACCCACTAACCAGTTCCAATGACACATGACCCACTAACTGGTTCCAATGACACACAACCCACTAACTGGTTCCAATGACACATGACCCACTAACCGGTTCCAATGACACATGACCCACTAACTGGTTCCAATGACACTCGACCCACTAACTGGTTCCAATGACACACAACCCACTAACCAGTTCCAATGACACATGACCCACTAACTGGTTCCAATGACACACAACCCACTAACCGGTTCCAATGACACATGACCCACTAACCGGTTCCAATGACACACGATCCACTAACTGGTTCCAATGACACACAACCCACTAACTGGTTCCAATGACACACAACCCACTAACTGGTTCCAGTGACACATGACCCACTAACTGGTTCCAATGACACACTAACTGGTTCCAATGACACTCGACCCACTAACTGGTTCCAATGACACACGACCCACTAACTGGTTCCAATGACCCACTAACCGGTTCCAATGACACACAACCCACTAACTGGTTCCAATGACACACTAACTGGTTCCAATGACACTCGACCCACTAGCTGGTTCCAATGACACTCTACCCACTAACTGGTTCCAATGACACACAACCCACTAACTGGTTCCAATGACACACAACCCACTAACTGGTTCCAATGACACACAACCCACTAACTGGTTCCAATGACACTCGACCCACTAACTGGTTCCAATGACACACGACCCACTAACTGGTTCCAATGACACTCTACCCACTAACTGGTTCCAATGACACACTAACTGGTTCCAATGACACTCGACCCACTAACTGGTTCCAATGACACTCAACCCACTAACTGGTTCCAATGACACTTTACCCACTAACTGGTTCCAATGACACACTAACTGGTTCCAATGACACTCGACCCACTAACTGGTTCCAATGACACCCGACCCACTAACTGGTTCCAATGACACTCGACCCACTAACCGGTTCCAATGACACACGACCCACTAACTGGTTCCAATGACACTCGACCCACTAACTGGTTCCAATGACACTCGACCCACTAACTGGTTCCAATGACACTCGACCCACTAACTGGTTCCAATGACACACGACCCACTAACTGGTTCCAATGACACACGACCCACTAACTGGTTCCAATGACACTCTACCCACTAACTGGTTCCAATGACACACTAACTGGTTCCAATGACACTCGACCCACTAACTGGTTCCAATGACACTCGACCCACTAACTGGTTCCAATGACACACTACCCACTAACCGGTTCCAATGACACTCGACCCACTAACTGGTTCCAATGACACTCGACCCACTAACTGGTTCCAATGACACACTACCCACTAACCGGTTCCAATGACACTCTACCCACTAACTGGTTCCAATGACACTCGACCCACTAACTGGTTCCAATGACACTCGACCCACTAGCTGGTTCCAATGACACACTAACTGGTTCCAATGACACTCGACCCACTAACTGGTTCCAATGACACTCGACCCACTAACTGGTTCCAATGACACACTACCCACTAACCGGTTCCAATGACACTCGACCCACTAACTGGTTCCAATGACACTCGACCCACTAACTGGTTCCAATGACACACTACCCACTAACCGGTTCCAATGACACTCTACCCACTAACTGGTTCCAATGACACTCGACCCACTAACTGGTTCCAATGACACTCGACCCACTAGCTGGTTCCAATGCTGTCTCTTATTATCTTACAGCATTTGAAATATTACACACAAATCCACGTACGTTCAACTAGAGGCAAAAACTCCAGAGGGAAGAAAATAACTGGCATCGAACCCTTACCTGGTGAAGACAAGGTTTGTTTATCTTATACATACAACCATTCATATATGAATTCATATATTTCACTTTCTGCACTGAAGCAACAGTGAGTGGGGAGACATACAATTGTTTCAAAAACAAGTTCTAGTTTCATCTACTTATATAGGTCATACAGATCTTTGACCTTCATTTAATTCTGATAACATTACTTTACAGGTATTGGTTACATCAAATGACTCGCGTGTATGCATGACCTCAGAGATTTGACCTTCATTTAATTCTGATAACAATGCTTTACAGGTATTGGTTACATCAAATGACTCCCGTGTACGCCTATATGACCTCAGAGATTTGACCTTGACCTGTAAATATAAAGGTCCTACTAATACCAGTAGCCAGATACGAGCTAGTTTCAGGTAAGAGACAAATTACGAATAATTGTTTATTTACAAATGGTTGTCCGTGGCCTAGTGTTCACAGGGTAATATGTCCAGGCAGAACCATCAATCCGTGTATAAATATGTATTACCTGAGGCTTTTAGCTACACTTCAAATTAAGATTTAAATTAAGCAGAAAATCCCCCCCCCCCCCATTTTATGTGTATACATGTTTGATTAATAACATGAAGCAAGATTAAATTTTCTAGTTGCTACAACGATATGTTTCGGGAAGTACTGGCCCCAAGGTTATAAAACTTTTCTCAGATATCAAGCTCAAATGATCTGATTTGTTGATTCTGAGTGTTACTGTCAGCTGAACCAATCAGACGCTTGAAGCTGAGTTTTGAGATTGGAGAAAAGTTTTACAAATTTGTAAATACATGTTCCTTCGTTATTTCAGTTGTAAAGGGAAATATGTGATATGTGGTTCAGAGGATCAGTTTGTGTATTTATGGAGGACACAGCACGAGTTTTACAAGTTCTCATCGGCGAGGCGAGACAGAAATGACTACTATGAGGCCTTTAAAGGTACTAGTATTTACTTATGGAATGAATCGCGAGGGTATCAACTACGTTGGGTGTGGGTAAAGTTTAGTTTATACAAATTTATCTTAGCTTGATTGCGAAACAAATTCTTTCAACTTATATTAATCACTCTCGAGACCTCATTCCTGATGTAATCCATCGCCATGAAAGAGAGAGTTTGACGTTTAGTTACTAAACAATGTTTTATTGCATATTTAAACACGGTAAATTCCTTTGCTTATACAGACAAAATACCGAGTCATGTTTTCAATTTTTTTTTTATCTCGATTGCATAAACAAGATCATACAACTTCCATGCCATGAGGCAGAGAGAAGAATCTATGTGGAATTTAAATGCCTTGCCTAAGTGCACAATCGTAACGGGTCCAGCGGGGCTCGAACCCCGGGTCTTTCGCACCTGAACCGAACACGCTACCACTGCGCTATCACGACTTCCACAAGTCAAGTTAGAATTGTGAATATTCATCTTTATGTTGTTTGTTTCAGTTCATAATGCAGTAGTTACAGTGGCGTTGTTTGCTCCAAATTCCAACCACTTCCTCCATATTGATGATTCTAATAGCAGCAAAAAATCGAAAGACTCGCCGTCCACAACAGATAGCACAGCAGAATTTATTATAAGTGCAGATCTTACAGGATGCATTAAAGTGATTCGAGCTAAATGAACAATTGTATGAGATGTTTATAAGTGATATCTCACTTGTATACCACTGGAACCTAGCATCATTGATGGTCATGTGTTTGAGCCCCTCTCAGGCCGTGTCTCTTTAAATGAAAAAGTTGGCAGTTTCTTACTGTAGTTGGTGCTGGTTAACCGCTGGAGCCTGCCCAGCAAAGGTGTTGTTAGGTAAACTGGCCACCGGCGATATAGCCCGAAATGGTGCTGATGCAGGCGTAAACCGAAATATAACATAAATAACATAAGTTTCTTACAGAGATTGGTGCTGGTTAACCGCTTGAGCCTGCCCAGGAATGGTGTTAGATAAACTGCCCGCTGGCGATATAGCCCGAAATGGTGCTGGCGTGAATCCTGACCAAGCAAACAAACAAGTGATCCAGGTTATAGGAACACTCTAGATGAGATGTTTACAAGTGATCCAGGCTATAGGAACACTCTAGATGAGATGTTTACAAGTGATCCGGGCTATAGGAACACTCTAGATGAGATGTTTACAAGTGATCCAGGCTATAGGAACACCATAGATGAGATGTTTACAAGTGATCCAGGCTATAGGAACACTCTGGATGAGATGTTTACAAGTGATCCAGGCTATAGGAACACCATAGATGAGATGTTTACAAGTGATCCAGGCTATAGGAACACTCTAGATGAGATGTTTACAAGTGATCCGGGCTATAGGAACACCATAGATGAGATGTTTACAAGTGATCCGGGCTATAGGAACACTCTGGATGAGATGTTTACAAGTGATCCAGGCTATAGGAACACTCTAGATGAGATGTTTACAAGTGATCCGGGCTATAGGAACACCATAGATGAGATGTTTACAAGTGATCCAGGCTATAGGAACACTCTAGATGAGATGTTTACAAGTGATCCGGGCTATAGGAACACCATAGATGAGATGTTTACAAGTGATCCAGGCTATAGGAACACTCTAGATGAGATGTTTACAAGTGATCCAGGCTATAGGAACACTCTAGATGAGATGTTTACAAGTGATCCGGGCTATACGAACACTCTAGATGAGATGTTTACAAGTGATCCAGGCTATAGGAACACCATAGATGAGATGTTTACAAGTGATCCAGGCTATAGGAACACCATAGATGAGATGTTTACAAGTGATCCAGGCTATAGGAACACTCTAGATGAGATGTTTACAAGTGATCCGGGCTATAGGAACACCATAGATGAGATGTTTACAAGTGATCCAGGCTATAGGAACACTCTAGATGAGATGTTTACAAGTGATCCAGGCTATAGGAACACCATAGATGAGATGTTTACAAGTGATCCAGGCTATAGGAACACTCTAGATGAGATGTTTACAAGTGATCCAGGCTATAGGAACACTCTAGATGAGATGTTTACAAGTGATCCGGGCTATAGGAACACCATAGATGAGATGTTTACAAGTGATCCAGGCTATAGGAACACTCTAGATGAGATGTTTACAAGTGATCCGGGCTATAGGAACACCATAGATGAGATGTTTACAAGTGATCCAGGCTATAGGAACACTCTGGATGAGATGTTTACAAGTGATCCAGGCTATAGGAACACTCTAGATGAGATGTTTACAAGTGATCCAGGCTATAGGAACACTCTGGATGAGATGTTTACAAGTGATCCGGGCTATAGGAACACTCTGGATGAGATGTTTACAAGTGATCCAGGCTATAGGAACACTCTAGATGAGATGTTTACAAGTGATCCGGGCTATAGGAACACCATAGATGAGATGTTTACAAGTGATCCAGGCTATAGGAACACTCTGGATGAGATGTTTACAAGTGATCCAGGCTATAGGAACACTCTAGATGAGATGTTTACAAGTGATCCAGGCTATAGGAACACTCTGGATGAGATGTTTACAAGTGATCCGGGCTATAGGAACACTCTGGATGAGATGTTTACAAGTGATCCAGGTTATAGGAACACTCTGGATGAGATGTTTACAAGTGATCCAAGCAATGAACAACCTTAACCCATTTGATTCTGGATACCGTTCAAACAGTATTTGTAAAGAACATAGAGTCAGATCAGCCGACACAGAACGTGCCGTCTGATCAGGTTCTATTCTGTTTGCTGCTCAGATGATCTTACTAAGACACTTGGTTATGTAGCAAACAACATAGATCCTGATCAGCATGCAGCATCACGCTGCGACTGATCTGGATCTATGTTGTTTGCAAAAGCCTTTAAATGTATCCAGAATGATATGGGTTAATGGGATGTATAAAAGTGATCCGAGCTAAATGAACAACCTCCATGGGATGTATAAAAGTGATCCAAGCTAAATGAACAACCTTAATGGGATGTATAAAAGTGATCCAAGCTAAATGAAAAACCTTAATGGGATGCATAAAAGTGATCCAAGCTAAATGAACAACCTTAATGGGATGTATAAAAAGGTATTCAAGGCTTGAACAACCTTAATGGGATGTATGGTTGTGTTCAGGGTGGCTGGGACAACCTTATTGGATGTATAAAAGTGTTCCGGAATGGAGCAACCTTATTGGATGTATAAAAGTGTTCCGGAATGGAGCAACCTTATTGGATGTATAAAAGTGTTCCGGAATGGAGCAACCTTATTGGATGTATAAAAGTGTTCCGGAATGGAGCAACCTTATTGGATGTATAAAAGTGTTCCGGAATGGAGCAACCTTATTGGATGTATAAAAGTGTTCCGGAATGGAGCAACCTTATTGGATGTATAAAAGTGTTCCGGAATGGAGCAACCTTATTGGATGTATAAAAGTGTTCCGGAATGGAGCAACCTTATTGGATGTATAAAAGTGTTCTGGAATGGAGCAACCTTATTGGATGTATAAGAATGATTACTGAATGACCTTATCGACTGTATTAAAGGGATCCGGGCTAAATGACGTTGAACGGCCGTCAATAGAATGTCGGACTGTAAAATGTGTATATTTTAGATTTATAAACATGGCTGATAGTTGTTGATAAATCATTGCCAATCATTGCTCAAACAGACAGCAGTTAGGGCCAGACCTATGTCCCCTTGTGTACATGTCCCTGTTTCTTTGGCTTTTCTTGCACGATATCTCAACATCTGCATGTTGTTTACACATAAACAAACATATATGGCATATTGTTTACACATAAACAAACATATGGCATAGTGTTTACACATAAACAAACATATATGGCATGTTGTTTACACATACACAAACCTATATGGCATATTGTTTACACAGAAACAAACATATATGGCATGTTGTTTACACATAAACAAACATATATGGCATGTTGTTTACACATACAAAAACATGTATGGCATGTTGTTTACACAGAAACAAACATATATGGCATGTTGTTTACACATAAACAAACATATATGACATATTGTTTACACAGAAACAAACATATATGGCATGTTGTTTACACAGAAATAAACATATATGCCATGTTGTTTACACAGAAACAAATATACATGGTATGTTGTTTACACAGAAACAAACATATATGGCATGTTGTTTACACAGAAACAAACATATATGGCATGTTGTTTACACAGAAACAAACATATATGGCATGTTGTTTACACATACAAAAACATGTATGGCATGTTGTTTACACAGAAACAAACATATATGGCATGTTGTTTACACATAAACAAACATATATGACATATTGTTTACACAGAAACAAACATATATGGTATGTTGTTTACACAGAAACAAACATATATGACATGTTGTTTACACAGAAACAAACATATATGACATGTTGTTTACACAGAAACAAACATATATGGCATGTTGTTTACACAGAAACAAACATATATGGCATATTGTTTCTAGTTTATGCATTCTTGATCATGGGTCAAATTAATTCAGTTATGATGTATTTTATATTTTCAGTAAAACAAATATCATGTTGATCAATTTGATTATTAGTTTAAACTTTAAACAATATTTATTTCTTTGAATAAACATAGTCAAGTATAAATAATATGTACATAATAATAATATTGCGTAAAGCAACCTGCTTGTATGGTTATATGTACATACATGTAGGATTGAGGAGAAAGCAACCTGCTTGTATGGTTATATGTACATACATGTAGGATTGAGGAGAAAGCAACCTGCTTGTATGGTTATATGTACATATATGTAGGATTGAGGAGAAAGCAACCTGCTTGTATGGTTATATGTACATACATGTAGGATTGAGGAGAAAGCAACCTGCTTGTATGGTTATATGTACATACATGTAGGATTGAGGAGAAAGCAACCTGCTTGTATGGTTATATGTACATACATGTAGGATTGAGGAGAAAGCAACCTGCTTGTATGGTTATATGTACATACATGTAGGATTGAGGAGAAAGCAACCTGCTTGTATGGTTATATGTACATACATGTAGGATTGAGGAGAAAGCAACCTGCTTGTATGGTTATATGTACATACATGTAGGATTGGGGAGAAAGCAACCTGCGTGTATGGTTATATGTACATACATGTAGGATTGAGGAGAAAGCAACCTGCGTGTATGGTTATATGTACATACATGTAGGATTGAGGAGAAAGCAACCTGCTTGTATGGTTATATGTACATACATGTAGAATTGAGGAGAAAGCAACCTGCTTGTATGGTTATATGTACATACATGTAGAATTGAGGAGAAAGCAACCTGCGTGTATGGTTATATGCACATACATGTAGGATTGAGGAGAAGGCAACCTGCTTGTATGGTTACCTCTTTCCTAGATTATTGTTAATTTACTACCTTTTTAGCCCCTTTCGGGTAACCTTTTATATTTCATACAAACATATTTACATTCATACAAACATAGCATACATACTTTGTATATATTCATTGAATACATATATGCTAAATATATTCATATGTTTAAGTTTTAGAATGATACAAGCAGTGATGTGGCACGAGTAAACAGAAACAAATTATGTAATAAATGTACACGGCTCCGCCTAGGTCAGAAACAAATTATGTACTGTAATAAATGTACACAGCTCTGTCTAGGTCAGAAACAAATTATGTACTGTAATAAATGTACACAGCTCTGTCTAGGTCAGAAACAAATTATGTACTGTAATAAATGTACATGGCTCTGCCTAGGTCAGAAACAAATTATGTACTGTAATAAATGTACACAGCTCTGTCTAGGTCAGAAACAAATTATGTACTGTAATAAATGTACATGGCTCTGTCTAGGTCAGAAACAAATTATGTACTGTAATAAATGTACACGGCTCTGTCTAGGTCAGAAACAAATTATGTAATAAATGTACACAGCTCTGTCTAGGTCAGAAACAAATTATGTACTGTAATAAATGTACATGGCTCTGTCTAGGTCAGAAACAAATTATGTACTGTAATAAATGTACATGGCTCTGTCTAGGTCAGAAACAAATTATGTACTGTAATAAATGTACATGGCTCTGTCTAGGTCAGAAACAAATTATGTACTGTAATAAATGTACACGGCTCTGTCTAGGTCAGAAACAAATTATGTACTGTAATAAATGTACACGGCTCTGTCTAGGTCAGAAACAAATTATGTACTGTAATAAATGTACACGGCTCTGTCTAGGTCAGAAA
>CM026389.1:12644156-12673930 GCA_014843695.1 Archivesica marissinica | reverse complement strand
ACCTGCTTGTATGGTTATATGTACATACATGTAGGATTGAGGAGAAAGCAACCTGCTTGTATGGTTATATGTACATACATGTAGGATTGAGGAGAAAGCAACCTGCGTGTATGGTTATATGTACATACATGTAGGATTGAGGAGAAAGCAACCTGCTTGTATGGTTATATGTACATACATGTAGAATTGAGGAGAAAGCAACCTGCTTGTATGGTTATATGTACATACATGTAGAATTGAGGAGAAAGCAACCTGCGTGTATGGTTATATGCACATACATGTAGGATTGAGGAGAAGGCAACCTGCTTGTATGGTTACCTCTTTCCTAGATTATTGTTAATTTACTACCTTTTTAGCCCCTTTCGGGTAACCTTTTATATTTCATACAAACATATTTACATTCATACAAACATAGCATACATACTTTGTATATATTCATTGAATACATATATGCTAAATATATTCATATGTTTAAGTTTTAGAATGATACAAGCAGTGATGTGGCACGAGTAAACAGAAACAAATTATGTAATAAATGTACACGGCTCCGTCTAGGTCAGAAACAAATTATGTACTGTAATAAATGTACACAGCTCCGTCTAGGTCAGAAACAAATTATGTACTGTAATAAATGTACACAGCTCTGTCTAGGTCAGAAACAAATTATGTACTGTAATAAATGTACACGGCTCTGCCTAGGTCAGAAACAAATTATGTACTGTAATAAATGTACACAGCTCTGTCTAGGTCAGAAACAAATTATGTACTGTAATAAATGTACATGGCTCTGTCTAGGTCAGAAACAAATTATGTACTGTAATAAATGTACACAGCTCTGTCTAGGTCAGAAACAAATTATGTATGTCAGCTCTGTCTAGGTCAGAAACAAATTATGTACTGTAATAAATGTACATGGCTCTGTCTAGGTCAGAAACAAATTATGTACTGTAATAAATGTACACGGCTCTGTCTAGGTCAGAAACAAATTATGTACTGTAATAAATGTACACGGCTCTGTCTAGGTCAGAAACAAATTATGTACTGTAATAATGTACACGGCTCTGTCTAGGTCAGAAAACATGAAGTGAGAAAAATGCGCGATCCTTAAATGGATAAAATACACGTTATGACCATTAAATACATCATCTGAATGGGAGTGTGCTTTACAATGCCCATTGTATCTTATGGACACAATATATATGAACCTTTTTTTTTAGGGGAAGTGTGGCAAAGTCAGGGTCCCTAGGGCGACTATTACGCCCTCTAAAATGAACCCTGCATGTATTTTTGCCATTTTTTAAAATTAAATTTATTTGTGCATGTAGGTATGAAACAAACTTGAATAATGGTATAAAAACAAACAAAAATCCATACAGGCTAAGCCATCGGAGTTTGAAATTTATCCATAAAAATTAGGGATGGCAACAAATGTTCGAATATTCGTTCGAACGTCCGACTATTCGAATATTAAAACCATATTCGAATATTAAAAAAAAATTCAAATCAAATTATATTTTAATCAATTGCAGTTAAATCATAACTTAAAAGGATATATATGTTTGTTTAAATTTCAATCAATTAAGTTTCGAAAACAAAGAATGACCCAATGCGTGCCCGAAGGTGCGAAATGTCATCGCGATTTGGCTCCAAATAACAAAGGAGGGTGATGACATGTTGTTCACACCTTACAGGGGTCACTAATTGATTAATGCAGTCTATTTGACGGGACACAAACTGAGAAGCATTTGTTTTACAGGTACTAACTGTAGTGGAAATCGAAAGTTGGAGAAATTTGCGAATATTCGAATATTCGTTCAGAAGATCATCTGAATATTCGAATATCACAATCACCATTCGTTGCCATCCCTAATAAAAATGCACTAAAATACTTGTACCTCTAATCTATCCTAGGACCCCATCATCTGTTTTTTTAAATTTTTGTTTCAAGCTTTTAAAGTTCTGCCCGCCCGAAGCCCTCTTTGTGAACAACCCAAACTTCGGGTCTTTCGCACCTGAAATGAATGTGCTACCACTACTCTAGCACGACTTCCACTATTTTAAATAGAATAGAAGTCCCACAAGGCTCTGATATATTTATGTCTAGCACCTGCACACCTTTCATGGTCATTATTATATCCAATATTTCACAACAGTTAAATTGTTATGCATTTAGAAAAGAATGATGATGTCATAGTACAAATAATGGCTGTCTTTATAGATCGATGTCTATATTTATTGTCAGATTTATTGTGAGTAATGACAAGCAATTGTGAGTTATTTCCCCAAGAGCCTGATTACTACTAAACATTGGTGAGTTACTGCCCCTGATTACTACTAAACATTGATGAGTTACTGCCCCTGATTACTACTAAACATTGATGAGTTACTGCCCCTGATTACTACTAAGCATTTGTGAGTTATTTCCCCACGAGCCTGATTACTACTAAACATTGATGAGTTACTGCCCCTGATTACTACTAAACATTGATGAGTTACTGCCCCTGATTACTACTAAACATTGATGAGTTACTGCCCCTGATTACCACTAAACATTGATGAGTTACTGCCCCTGATTACTACTAAACATTGGTGAGTTACTGCCCCTGATTACTACCAAACATTGGTGTGTTACTGTCCCTGATTACTACCAAACATTGGTGAGTTACTGCCCCTGATTACTACTAAGCATTTGTGAGTTATTGTCCCTGATTACTACTAATCATTGATGAGTTAATGCCCCTGATTACTATTAAACATTGGTGAGTTAATGCCCCTGATTACTACTAAACATTGGTGAGTTAATGCCCCTGATTACTACTAAGCATTGGTGAGTTACTGTCCCTGATTACTACCAAACATTGGTGAGTTACTGCCCCTGATTACTACTAAGCATTGGTGAGTTACTGCCCCTGATTACTACCAAACATTGGTGAGTTACTGCCCCTGATTACTACTAAACATTGGTGAGTTACTGCCCCTGATTACTATAAACATTGGTGAGTTAATGCCCCTGTTTACTATTAAGCATTGGTGAGTTACTGCCCCTGATTACTACTAATCATTGGTGAGTTACTGCCCCTGATTACTACTAATCATTGGTGAGTTACTGCCCCTGATTACTACTAAACATTGGTGAGTTAATGCCCCTGATTACTACTAATCATTGGTGAGTTAATGCCTTGATTACTATTACATTGGTGAGTTACTGCCCCTGATTACTACTAAACATTGGTGAGTTATGCCCTTGATTACTATTAAACATTGGTGAGTTAATGCCCCTGATTACTATTAAGCATTGGTGAATTACTGCCCCTGTTTACTATTAAGCATTGGTGAATTACTGCCCCTGATTACTATTAAGCATTGGTGAATTACTGCCCCTGATTACTATTAAGCATTGGTGAATTACTGCCCCTGTTTACTATTAAGCATTGGTGAATTACTGCCCCTGTTTACTATTAAGCATTGGTGAATTACTGCCCCTGTTTACTATTAAGCATTGGTGAATTACTGCCCCTGTTTACTATTAAGCATTGGTGAATTACTGCCCCTGTTTACTATTAAGCATTGGTGAATTACTGCCCCTGTTTACTATTAAGCATTGGTGAATTACTGCCCCTGTTTACTATTAAGCATTGGTGAATTACTGCCCCTGTTTACTATTAAGCATGGTGAATTACTGCCCCTGTTTACTATTAAGCATTGGTGAATTACTGCCCCTGTTTACTATTAAGCATTGGTGAATTACTGCCCCTGTTTACTATTAAGCATTGGTGAATTACTGCCCCTGTTTACTATTAAGCATTGGTGAATTACTGCCCCTGTTTACTATTAAGCATTGGTGAATTACTGCCCCTGATTGCTACTAAAGGAGGATAGGTACTTTTTATTTGTTTTTATTGTAGTTTCCTCTCTTCTGAAAATATATTTTTGTAATGGTGCTATGGCGCTATGTGCAATAAAGTCTTATTTACATGTGGTGTAAATGTGTCTTTGTATAGTGTGGTTAAAACGCCTAGTGCGAGATTAAATGCCCGTTACACCATAGACTATCAATTTTCATCCAGTTTGTCATCTTGTAATTATCGAATGTCGACTTGTACCACCAGTATTTGCAATGGAAATTTTAATGTACATATTTATTATCAATTAATCATGATTTTGATTATATCAAATTAATCGGGTACAGTAAATACATAGGATCCCAAATACAGAAACCATCTAGGAATAAATCAATACTTTATATGCCAATGGTGTAATAGTTGATGATGATGATGATGATGAATTGAGCTTATTTACCTCGCAGCCGGCGAACCATGTGGGTACTCGAATATAATAGAACAACCAGCAATGTCTCTTTAAATATTGGCCGCAAGTATTCAGGTTCTAATTTGCTACCCATTTTGTCATAGTTTGTGGTGCCCACATTTTGTCATAGTTTGTGGTGTCCACATTTTGTCATAGTTTGTGGTGCCCACATTTTGTCATAGTTTGTGGTGTCCACATTTTGTCATAGTTTGTGGTGCCCACATTTTGTCATAGTTTGTGGTGCCCACATTTTGTCATAGTTTGTGGTGCCCACATTTTGTCATAGTTTGTGGTGTCCACATTTTGTCATAGTTTGTGGTGCCCACATTTTGTCATAGTTTGTGGTGCCCACATTTTGTCATAGTTTGTGGTGCCCACATTTTGTCATAGTTTGTGGTGCCCACATTTTGTCATAGTTTGCGGTGCCCACATTTGCCTTATTTTCTTTGTATATTGTACAGATTATTTGTGTATATAAACTGCTTTGACAAGCGGAAGGACGTATATTCTCGGAACTCTGCAGTGTCTGCCCATCCTGCAACTTCATTGGTATTACACTACATGTTAACAGTTTATAACAGTTATCTTAGCCTAAAGCTCTCAGTGGAAGATGGTATATTATCTTATCATGGCTTGTGCAATACGTGTACTTTATTTTTCATAATAAAACATACCATATGTTATTACTATGATTTGTTTGTTATTTCTTAACCTACAGGAGTCCGCGTCGGCAAAGTGTCCACTCCCAGTGACTATACAGTCAAACCTGTGTTAGTGGTCACCTCTATTATACAGTCAGACCTGTGTTAGTGGTTACCTCTATTATACAGTCAAACCTGTGTTAGTGGTCTCCTCTATTATACAATCAAACCTGTGTTAGTGGTCACCTCTATTATACAGTCAGACCTGTGTTAGTGGTCACCTCTATTATACAGTCAGACCTGTGTTAGTGGTCACCTCTATTATACAGTCAGACCTGTGTTAGTGGTCACCTCTATTATACAGTCAGACCTGTGTTAGTGGTCACCTCTATTATACAGTCAAACCTGTGTTAGTGGTCACCTCTATTATACAGTCAAACCTGTGTTAGTGGTCTCCTCTATTATACAATCAGACCTGTGTTAGTGGTCACCTCTATTATACAGTCAGACCTGTGTTAGTGGTCACCTCTATTATACAGTCAAACCTGTGTTAGTGGTCACCTCTACTATACAATCAGACCTGTGTTAGTGTTCACCTCTATTATACAGTCAGACCTGTGTTAGTGGTCACCTCTATTATACAGTCAGACCTGTGTTAGTGGTCACCTCTATTATACAGTCAAACCTGTGTTAGTGGTCACCTCTATTATACAATCAGACCTGTGTTAGTGGTCACCTCTATTATACAGTCAGACCTGTGTTAGTGGTCACCTCTATTATACAGTCAGACCTGTGTTAGTGGTCACCTCTATTATACAGTCAGACCTGTGTTAGTGGTCACCTCTATTATGTACAGTCAGACCTGTGTTAGTGGTCACCTATATTATACAGTCAGACCTGTGTTAGTGGTCACCTCTATTATACAGTCAGACCTGTGTTAGTGGTCACCTCTATTATGTACAGTCAGACCTGTGTTAGTGGTCACCTCTATTATGTACAGTCAGACCTGTGTTTGTGGTCACCTCTATTATACAGTCAGACCTGTGTTAGTGGTCACCTCTATTATGTACAGTCAGACCTGTGTTAGTGGTCACCTCTATTATACAGTCAGACCTGTGTTAGTGGTCACCTCTATTATGTACAATCAGACCTGTGTTAGTGGTCACCTCTATTATGTACAGTCAGACCTGTGTTTGTGGTCACCTCTATTAAGTACAGTCAGACCTGTGTTAGTGGTCACCTCTATTATGTACAGCCAGACATGTGTTAATGGTCACCTCTATTATGTACAGTCAGACCTGTGTTAGTGGTCACCTCTATTATGTACAGCCAGACCTGTGTTAGTGGTCACCTCTATTATGTACAGCCAGACCTGTGTTAATGGTCACCTCTATTATGTACAGTCAGACCTGTGTTAGTGGTCACCTCTATTATGTACAGTCAGACCTGTGTTAGTGGTCACCTCTATTATGTACAGTCAGACCTGTGTTAGTGGTCACCTCTATTATGTACAATCACACCTGTGTTAGTGGTCACCTCTATTATGTACAGTCAGACCTGTGTTAGTGGTCACCTCTATTATGTACAGTCAGACCTGTGTTGTGGTCACCTCTATTATACAGTCAGACATGTGTTAGTGGTCACCTCTATTATACAGTCAGACCTGTGTTAGTGGTCACCTCTATTATACAGTCAGACCTGTGTTAGTGGTCACCTCTATTATACAGTCAGACCTGTGTTAGTGGTCACCTCTATTATACAGTCAGACCTGTGTTAGTGGTCACCTCTATTATGTACAGTCAGACCTGTGTTTGTGGTCACCTCTATTATACAGTCAGACCTGTGTTAGTGGTCACCTCTATTATATAGCCAGACCTGTGTTAGTGGTCACCTCTAGTATACAGTCAGACCTGTGTTTGTGGTCACCTCTATTATGTACAGTCAGACCTGTGTTAGTGGTCACCTCTATTAAGTACAGTCAGACCTGTGTTTGTGGTCACCTCTATTATGTACAGTCAGACCTGTGTTAGTGGTCACCTCTATTATGTACAGTCAGACCTGTGTTAGTGGTCACCTCTATTATGTACAGTCAGACCTGTGTTAGTGGTCACCTCTATTATGTACAGTCAGACCTGTGTTAGTGGTCACCTCTATTAAGTACAGTCAGACCTGTGTTTGTGGTCACCTCTATTATGTACAGTCAGACCTGTGTTAGTGGTCACCTCTATTATACAGTCAGACCTGTGTTAGTGGTCACCTCTATTAAGTACAGTCAGACCTGTGTTAGTGGTCACCTCTATTATGTACAGTCAGACCTGTGTTAGTGGTCACCTCTATTAAGCAGCCAACCTCTATTAATCAGCCAGTGTTCAGATTGCCAATATGTTGTTTTATTATATATTTGACCTCTATTAAGCAGCTATATGTGCTAATCAGCCACATTCTGCTATTCCGTTGACTGGTTGCTTAGGACAGGTTTGACTGTATATCACTGTAAAACAGAGCATTATTTTGTTCTTGTTTCAAATACCAGCATCTCGACATATCCGAGTGCTATCATCTAGTTAGTTGTATTAAAACAATTTATTTCTTTGCTAGAAACAATTTCACTGCTTTGTTCAGTTCCAATTGTGCGGGACCCTTTTGCTAGCGGGACTTTGTATGCTAGTGGGATCATGTATGCTAGCGGGACCCTGTATGCTAGTGGGATCCCATATGCTAGTGGGACCCCATATGCTAGTGGGACCCTGTATGTATGCTAGTGGGACCCCATATGCTAGTGGGACCCTGTATGCTAGTGGGACCCCATATGCTAGTGGGACCCTGTATGCCAGAGGGATCATGTATGCTAGTGGGACCCTGTATGCTAGCGGGACCCTGTATGCTAGCAGGACCCTGTATGCTAGCGGGACCCTGTATGCTAGCGGGACCCTGTATGCTAGTGGAATCCCATATGCTAGTGGGACCCTTATGCTAGCGGGACTGCAGGACCCTGTATGCTAGTGGGACCCTGTATGCTAGCGGGACCCTGTATGCTAGTGGAATCCCATATGCTAGTGGGACCCTTATGCTAGCGGGACTGCAGGACCCTGTATGCTAGTGGGACCCTGTATGCTAGCGGGACCCTGTATGCTAGCGGGACCCTGTATGCTAGCGGGACCCTGTATGCTAGCAGGACCCTGTATGCTAGCGGGACCCTGTATGTTACTGAGGCATTCAAGTAGCATAGATCTGGAACCCACTGACTTGCATGATCATACGAGGGGATAAATAGGGTCAGACTTTGGTCAGTGGTTAACACAGACTGCGAATCCAGGGAGCGCAGGTTCTATCTCCCGTCTGACGCTAATAATATCGACAGTCTTTCAGTTGGGACTTTAAACCGAGGTCTTGTGTCGGTGCTTTACACCGTACACGTAAAAGACCCAGTGGAGACTCTGGAATGGGTCTCTGTCTGTATCATTGCACTATCCTCCAAAAATCTAAAATGAATAATCTTTTCATGAGGTGTCGCTCATATGGGCAACCAGTAGCGATGATAAATAAACGTAAAACACACACACGCAAATTTTGTCCTTAAGTATACTGTCTGCTCACCCGAAAACACTAGACAGCAATGTAATAACTATAGCAGACAGATTAAGTGGTATCCAATTGTTTGTTAACAAATTGGAAATAAGCAAAATTAGCATTATAACAAATAAATGGGCAACCGGTAACGACAATAAATAAGCGCACAACACACAGAGACTTTGTTTTGCTGCATCTGTGATTCCGGTATCTAAGATTTGATACAAAATAAAGCAAGACTATGTAATCAATATTCTCCTACAATTAAAGTTAGTCTAGACATTGACAATGTATTACGGTAATAAATTTGTGTGTGACAGAGTGTGTGTGTGCCTCGACGTTGGAAATATAATGTACATCTTCGTCCCAAGTCTAGACAAATATATTATATGACAGGAAAACTGGTGAATGTCTGGACATAGAGATTGCACTATACGAGAAGACGATTTAGCAAAGATTGTTATGCACATATTTTAGCAAGTGTTTTCTTTTCTCGGATAATGTGTCCGCATTTTAGACAGAACATTTTACAATGCACATGTCTAGTTTGTGTAGACTAATAATGGACTGACAGGCGCGTAGCTAGGCCTAAATATGGATTACGCACCATTCTAGGGGGAGAGTTTTTTCCGCTATATGGTCTCAGGTGTCTGTTGCACATCAGCTACAATCAATATATGTTGGCATTTCGATCATGTCTGCTTTCTTGTGAATGACCAATGTCTGTAGCCTGGTCAGTCAAATAAATATATTTTAACACCGAGACTATTAATTGGGCCGCATTGAGTTTCTGATCATGTCATTTTGCCAGAAGTTAAAAAGTGAAAAATCGACAGACTGGCACCCAGGCTACAATGTCTGTGTCCCCCTTACGATCCAATTTTTATTGCATTTTTCGCATTTATATAATTTTCAGGAATTGTCAAAATAAATCTTACGCACGTGCGTAACCTAGCTACGCATCTGACTGATGTTTCCTTTCATCAGCCTCCGTCCGTCTTATGAGACGATGGATTGCGCTCTTGTTGAGGAACATCTTCTGCGGTGACTGAGTAGGCCTATTCTTGAGTGGCAATCTCCGTTTCCTTTAGTTAATTAAAGTGTATGTGTGTCATGCAGGCTGAGAAGAGGATGTTTTCTCCAGTATTCATTCCATGAACTATATAACAGTTTAAAATTCGTTAATATCAAAATATCTCAAATTTAGTGGTGTTTAACCTAATCGTGTTTGTCTTTTTACGACGGACAAATTGAACGGAACACCGAATCTTGACAGATACAGAAGGATAACCCAATCAATAAGGAAACGCAATAGAGTAAACTACGGTTATCCGTTTGTGAATGCGTACCCTCTAGCAAGCAATAAGAGAAATAAATTGAGAACATCACAGTAAAGGTTAACGGCATTTTGAGCCATACATAAGGAATGCGACACCACTGACTATGAATGGGTGTGAGCCCATGTCCAGTATGCACATACTACACATATGTGAGCCCATGTCCAGTATGCACATACTACACATATGTGAGCCCATGTCCAGTATGCACATACTACACATAACCCAACTTTCTACCTTGTAGATGGGTCAATATATGGCCAAGACAGCCCTACCCCAAAAAAATTGCAATAGTTTGTTTTTTGATTGTTTCTTGCAGCTTAGGATGTGGAAAACACCATATCAAAAGTTTACCAAATTTGACCTACGGGAAAGTCCCTAAAATGACGTCATAAAACAAGATGGCCACCAAACATAAAAATGTACTAGAAATCAGCCTTTTGGACATTATGTGAGCTGAAGATACATTTTAAACAGCCAGAAATACATTTTTGGACACAAACAAATCATCCAAGGGCTCAAGAAAGCTAAATTTAACCATAACGGTTTGATTGGTGGCGGCCATTTTGAAATTCAGGATGGTCGCCACCATCAACCTAGAATCATCATTATCTCAGTAATTAAGGCAGATAGGACGATGATTCCAGTGCCTATACCCACATTTGTGGGGTCAAGGAATACAATAACATCAGTTTCAGTAATTAATGGGCTGCCCTAATGTCTGTTTTGTATATATCACTATCTTAATTCAGAAATAGAACAGAAATTCGATATTGATGAATGACATCTGGGGCCTTAAATAAGGAATGTGACGCCACTGAATATGCATAGGCGTGGCCCCCCAAGCAATACACACATACTACATACACCGATAGGTTTATACCTTGAGGATGGATACCCAACATATGGGCTTCTCTAATGCCACTATTTGCATTAAAATATATGTGAAACAAATAGCAGACATTTATCCACCGGCCCACTGGGCCGTAAATAAGGAATGTAACACCACTGACTATGCATGAGTACGAGCACGGATCCAATAGGCACACAATACATATACACCCAACTTTCTACCTTGGGGTTGGATACCCAAAATATGGGTTCTTCCATATTACTATGTCATTTCAGAAATAAAAGTCGAAATTTGAACGGCCCCTGGGCCCCTAAATAGGGAATGTGACACCAGTGACTACTCATAGGCAGGGACCCACAACCAATACAAACATAACCCATACACCAATAAGTTTCTACCTTGGGGATGGATACCCAATATATGGGCGCTTCCATATTACTATGTAATTTCAGAAATAAAAGTCGAAATTTGAACTTGATGAACGGCCCCTTGGCCCATACATTGGGAATGTGACACCAGTGACTACACATAGTCAGGGACCCACAACCAATACAAACATATCCCATACACCAATACGTTTCTACCTTGGGGATGGATACCTAAAATGTGGGCGCTTCCATATTACTATGTAATTTCAGAAATAAAAGTCGAAATTTGAACTTGATGAACGGCCCCTTGGCCCTTACATAGGGATTGTGACACCAGTTACTACCCATAGGCAGGGACCCACAATCAATACAAACATAACCCATACACGGAAAAGTTTCTACCTTGGGGATGGATACCCAAAACATGGGCTTCTCTAATACCACTATTTGCAGTAAAAATATATATGAAACAATCATCCGACATTTATTCACCAGACCAGTGGGCCTTAAATAAGGAATGTGACACCATTGACTACCCATAGTCAGGGACCCACAAGCAATACACACATAATACATACAACAATAGGTTTCTACCTTGGGGATGGATACCCAATATATGGGCGCTTCCATATTACTATGTAATTTCAGAAATAAAGGTCGAAATTTGAACTGATGAACGGCCCCTTGGCCCATACATAGGGAATGTGACACCAGTTACTACACATAGGCAGGGACCCACAACCAATACAAACATAATCCAATAAGTTTCTACCTTGGGGATGGATACCCAAAATATGGGCTTCTCTAAGACCACTATTTGCAGTAAAATATATATGAAACAAATGGCCGACATTTATTCACCAGCCCACTGGGCCTTAAATAAGGAATGTGACACCACTGACTACCCATGGTCAGCGACCCACAAGCAATACACACATAATACATACAACAATAAGTTTCTACCTTGGGGATGGATACCCAAAATAAGGGCTCTTCCATATTACTATGTAATTTCAGAAATAAAAGTAGAAATTTGAACTTAATGAACGGCCCCTGGGAATGTGACACCAGTGACTACCCATAGGCAGGGACCCACAACCAATGTAAACATAACCCATACACGGATAAGTTTCTACCTTGGGGATGGATACCCATTTTTATGGGCTCGTCCATATCACTATGTAATTTTACAAATTAACGTCGAAATTCGACCTTGGTGAACGGCCCCTGTGCCCCTAAATAGGGAATGTGACACCAGTGACGATGCATATACCTGGACCCACAACCAATACAAACATAAACCATACACGGATAAGTTTCTATCTTGGGGATGGATACCCAAAACATGGGCTTCTCTAATACCACTATTTGCAGTAAATATATATATGAAACAAACAGCCGACAATTATTCACCAGCCCACTGGGCCTTATTTATGGAATGTGGCACAACTGATTATACATGGGTATGGGTCAAATAGGCACACACTACACATACGCAACACCTTCTATCTTGGGGATGGTTACCCAATTTATGGGCTCTTCCATATCACTATGTAATTTCAGAAATAAAAGTCGACATTCGACCTTGATGAACGGCCCCTGGGGCCTTAATTAGGGAATGTGACACCACTGACTATACATGGATATAAGCCCGAATCAGACACACATTACACATACGCCCAATTTTATACCTTGGATTTGGCTACCCAATGTATTGGCTCTTCCATATCACTATGTAATTTCAGAAATAATAGTCGTAATTCGACATTGATGAACGGCCCAGTGGCAGTAAATACGGAATGCGACACCACTGAATATGCATGAGTGTGAGCCCGTATCCAGTAGACACACAACACACATAAGCCCAACTTTGTACATTAGAGTTGGATACCCAATTTAAGGGATTATTTCATATTACTATGCAATTTCAGAAAAAATGACATTATTATTGATCGACATATGTGATAATAACCACATATATGCACAGGAGGTGGACCCACAACTGCTACACACGTAATACATACCAGCCCAACTTTCTACTTTGGGAATGAATTTTGTACACACTTGTAGATTTTTTAATCTCTGTGAGCCGATCCCCACGTACACTATGGTGATACATATTTGGCTATCCGTTCAAAGTCATAGTACAATATAACTAACCTGAAATGAAATTCCGACAGTATTGAACCACTGAGCCTCTAAGCAAAGCATGGGACACAACAATCTATACTTGGGCATGAACCCATAACCATTACACACATTCTGCACATATGTCAAATTTCCTCCCTTGGTGTAAACATTATGTATTCAAATTATACATATAACATGTGTAATATATGTGTAAATATGCCTTTAGCAAAAGATACGTTGTTTTCATGTGCTATAACATTTATTTTACAACGATTGCGAAGCAAGTTTTAACAACTTATATAAATCACTCTCGTTGGCGCGGATGAAAGCGTATGACATATAATATTTTTTCTAAATTTACAAATCTTCATGTATTTATGTCGTGAGGCATGGTTAAAGCACGGACGGATCTGTAGTCCAGTGGTAACACGCTGGACTGGTAATCCATGGATCGCAGGTTCGATCCCCCGTCTGACCCCAATAAAATTAACAGTCTTTCAGATGGGACGTAAAACCGGTCTCGTCGCGCACGCACGCACGCACGCACGCACACACACACACACACACACACACACACAACTACAAATTTGTCCGAAATAATTCGAACATTATTCGATTTCATATAACGGACATGCAGCAGCACTCCTGGATGGACGTTGATTTATTATTTGAGTCTATACTAAATGTGTGATATTGTTGTTTAAAGAAAATGTAAATGATAATAAATATGCATTGTGAGATATAATGGTAAATCTATATCATAAAGTTGTTACACGCTCTGTATTACGCATGGCTGTTGACCATATTTACATGCATTTGTAATGTCAACAGACGTCGTATATTTATTCAATCTTCTTAGGGAAAAACACTAAAATAGGAAAGTACATTCTGTAAAATTTTCATTTTTTCACCGATGTAGTGTCGCTTTAATTGTATTCGAAATAATTACATGCAACATATATCTGTATGTGCCACATGAAACCAAAAACACCCTGCAATATATAACCTATATCAACGAACAGAAAAGTATACATTTTCAGCTTGTGTTTTCAGTTTATATAGGTCTGCCAGTCGGAAGACACTGTACGTTGTCACGAGCCTCTCTTTCTTCTTATGTCTATTTTCCGATATATTTGCTCTAACCAGGGTCTATCCTATCGTAGACTCGCTGGAGTTGTCTAGGGGGGTTCTCTACGGTCCTTCAATAATGCTCTAACCAGGGTCTATCCTATCGTAGACTCGCTGGAGTTGTCTAGGGGGTTTCTCTACGGTCCTTCATATATTATAACTCAACACAGTCTATCATTTTCCTTTGGTATAATATCATTTACAACAATCTCATTTATTTCAAATCTATAACATGTATAATATATTCGTGATATCTCGTATCTTATTATTCGCCTCATTATTTCCATGTGTTCATAATAGTTCTATGACTATACTAATTCCCTTCCTTTATCAAACTATTCCAATAGATATATTAGCCAAAACAATCGTTTCTTAAAAGGCCTAATTATCTTCCGTTCACGTATTTAATACGACTTTAATATTTAAGAGTTAATACTTCTTTAAATATTAATTTTTCTAACTATCATAGAAACAGTTTATATTCTAATAGTGAGTTACATATTTCCTTATAAAAATGCACTAATTTCTTCATCATTTCTTAAATAGCAAAATTAACTACTATAACAGACATAACGGCGCCAAACATCTATGATGTTATACAATATTATTACATGTTTATCTGTCATCAAGAAAGCGGCGATTATCTTATATAACTGACCACCTGCACTCGGTGGGGTCAAAGTATATTTTGTTGCCGCGCAAACAGAGAACTGATCATTTAGGCGCGAAAATAATAGCAGACGATTATACATAATAATCATAATCTTACATGGTTAACAATGTGTCATATATATAAATAAATAAATGTATTTATATAATACATTTCTATTTATATATGACAATAATTTATTCGTGCAAATATATTGTTTGTTTTTTCTATCTTTTGCACAACGTGAGGGACGAAAGGTCGCTGGTGATTTGAGACTTGCTACCGATGTGTACCCATCATGCATTAAAGTTTGATTGGAGTCAATTTTGATGAAAGAAGCTGTACATTACAGACGGATCTGTAGTCCAGTGGTAACACGCTGGACTGATAATCCAGGGGTCGCAGGTTCGATCCCCGTCTGACCATAATAAAATTAACAGTCGTTCAGAATATTAACAACCGCAGCAACGAGGACGACGATGGAAACCACAACTAACAACAACCAACTACAATTAGGGGTCGCATGTTCGATCCCCCGTCTGACCGTAATAAAATAACAGTCTTTCATATGGGACTTTAAATCGAGGTCTTGTGTCGATGCTTTACACCGTGCACGTAAAAGAACCAGAGGAGACTCTGGAATGGGTATCTGCTTGTTTCATTGCACTATCCTCCAACATTCTAAAATGACTAATCTCTTCAGGAGGCGTCGCTCATATGGGCAACCGGTAGCGACGATAAATAAACATAACACACAAGCTGGACATTTAATGACAACATTTTGTGAATTTTTATTTCAAATTATAATGGTTTACAGTTAGATTTTGCTAATCTTATGTTGTTCTCCAGTTGTTATTCGTTGAGAATGATGATTATGAGGATGATGACGACGATGACGACAACGATGATGAGTGTGATGCTGACATTGATGATTTTGATAATGATTGTGGTGATGACGGTGGTAATGATGACGACGATGTTGAATGTAATTGTGATTACAACGACAACGATGACGAGTGTGGTGATGATGTTGATGATTGTGATGATGACGACAACGATAATTATTATGAGGATGACGACAACGATGATGATTATGATGCTGACGTTGATGATTGTGAAAATGAGTGTGGTGATGACGACGATGTTGAATGTAATGGTGATGACAACGACAACGACGAGTGTGGTGATGACGCTGATGATTCTGATGACGACGGCGACGACCACAACGATGATGATGACGATGTCGATGATGATGATGACGTCGACGACGACGATGTTGAATGTAATGCTGACAACGATGATGACGATTGTGGTGATGAAGTTGATGATTGTGATGATGACGATTATAATGATGATGACAATGATGACGATTGCTATGCTGAAGTTGTTGATGATGATGGTAACCGTGATGGCGATGATGACGACGATGTTGAATGTAATGGTGATGACAACGATGATGACGATTGTGGTGATGACGTTGATAATTGTGATGACGACGGTGACGACAACGATGTCGATGATAAGTGTGATGACAATGACAACAAATGATGACGATTGTGATGGTGGTGGTGGTGGTGGTGATGATGGCGATGATGTCGTCGAAGACGATGTCGAATATAATGGTGATGACAATGACAACAAATGATGACGATTGTGGTGATGATGATGGCGACAACGATGATGATGATTATGAGGATGACGTCGACGACGATGACAACGATGATGATTGTGATGCTGACGTTGATGATTGTGATACTGATTGTGGTAATGGCGATGATGACGACGATGTTGAATGTAATGGTGATTACAACGACAACGATGAGGATGAGTGTGGTGATGACGTTGATGATTGTCATGATGACAATGACGACAACGATGATGATTGTGATGCTGATGTTGGTGATTGTGATAATGATTGTGATGCTGCTTGTGATGATGATGATGATGATGACGATGATGATAATGGCGATGATGACATCGTCGACGACGAAGACGATGTCGAATATAATGGTGATGACAATGACGACAAATGATGACAATTGTGGTGATGGCGACGCCGACAATGATGATTATGAGGATGACGACGACGACAACGATGATGAGTGTGATGCTGACGTTGATGATTGTGATAATGATTGTGATGGTGGTGGTGGTGGTGATGATGACGACGATGTTGAATGTAATTGTGATGACAACGATGACGAGTGTGATGATGATGTTGATGATTGTGATGATGACGACGGCGACGACGACAACGATAATGAGGATGATGACAACGATGATGATTGTGATGCTGGCGTTGATGATTGTGAAAATGATTGTGGTGATGATGACGATGTTGAATGTAATGGTGATGACAACGACGAGTGTGGTGATGACGCTGGTGATTGTGATGATGACAACGGCGACGACCACAACGATGATGATGACGATGTCGATGATGACGTCGACGACGATGTTGAAAGTAATGATGATGATGACAACGATGATGCTAGACGATTGTGGTGATGAAGTTGATAATTGTGATGATGACGATTATGATGATGATGACCACGACAATATTGATGATTGCTATGCTGAAGTTGTTGATGATGAGGATGGTAATCGTGATGGCGATGATGACGACGATGTTGAATGTAATGGTGATGACAACGATGATGACGATTGCGGTGATGATGTTGATAATTGTGATGACGATGGCAACGACAACGATGATGATGTCGATGATAATTGTGATGCTGACATTGATGATTGTAATGATGATTGTGATGATGGTGGTGGTGGCGGTAATGATGATGATGATGACGATGATGCTTGTGTTGATTAATAAAGAGAAACAATTATGTCATTGTAATGATTTTGATTATGATGACGATACCTGTTTTCGCTAACATGTTCCAGGAACATCACGGACGACGACGCCGATGATGATGATACTAATGACGATGATCCTTGTGTTGATTAATAAAGAGAAACAATTATGTTATTGTAATGATTGTGATGACGATGATGACGATACCTGTTTTCGCTAGCATCTTCCAGGAACATCATTGCCCTGAAAAACAGTATGTTATATAATAACTGCTACATAACAGAACATAATTTTATTACTCAAAACATATGAATGCTACACGAGTTAATAACTGGCAAAACCATAAACATATTATTGCAACACATGGAAATGACATTGCACGATATCAGTATTGTAAGGGCCATATAATGAATGTAATTGTTTACAATTTATATTGAACTCCAGTTTGTATAGGCCATATCAAGTAAATTGACCTTTTAACTGAGTTTCTTTAATGCAGTGAGCAAGGCATGTAACATGACTGTTTGCGGAGCTCATGGTGCATATTTGCCTGCTTGAGGGGGGGGGACAGACGGACTAGTATATTGGGTCCATATGAATGCCTTGTTCTCGGTGTGATGTTCCTGTGCGCTTCTGCGAATGGACCCTTTTTCCGCTGTGAATTATTCGTTCACATTGTTACTGTAATTATTACTATATGTAACACGTGCCTCCATTCCCAAGATACAAACCTATCCTTGTGTGTGTTATGTGTGAATTGGTTATGGGTCCACGTCTATGCATAGTCACTGGTGTCACATTGCCTAATTTTATTTCTGAAATTACATAGTAATATGGAGGAGCCCTTATTTTGGGTATCCATCCCCAAGGTAGAAACTGATCCGTGTATGTATTATGTGTGTATTGATTGTGGGTCCATGACTATCGGTAGTCATTGGTGTCACATTCCCTATTTAGGGGCCCAGGGGCCGTTCATCAAGTTCAAATTTCGACCTTTATTTCTGAAATTACATAGTAATATGGAAGAGCCCATATTTTGTGTATCCATCCCCAAGGTAGAAACTTATTGGTGTATGTGTTATGTGTGTATTGATTGTGGGTCACTGTCTATGGGTAGTCAGTGGTGTCACATTCCTTATTTAAGACCCAGTGATCTGGTGAATAAATGCCGGCTGTTTGTTTCATGGGGTAAGTTTGTATTGGTTGTTTGTACAGGTATATGCATAGTCACTGGTGTCACATTCCCTATTTAGGGGTCCAGGGACCGTTCATCAAGTTCAAATTTCGACTTTTATTTCTGAAATTACATAGTAATATGGAAGAGCCCATATTGTGGGTATCCATCCCCAAGGTAGAAACTTATTGGTTTATTTTGTATGTGTGTATTGATTGTGGGTCCCTGTCTATGGGTAGTCAGTGGTGTCACATTCCTTATTTAAGGCCCAGTGGGCTGGTGAATAAATGTCAGATGATTGTTTCATATATATTTTTACTGCAAATAGTGGTATTAGAGAAGCCCATATTTTGGGTATCCATCCCCAAGGTAGAAACTTATTGGTGTATGGGTTGTGTTTGTATTGGTTGTGGGTCCCTGCCTATGGGTAGTCACTGGTGTCACATTCCCTATTTAGTTCATCAAGTTCAAATTTCGACTTTTATTTCTGAAATTACATAGTAATATGGAAGAGCCCATATTTTGGGTATCCATCCCCAAGGTAGAAACTTATTGGTTTATGTATTATGTGTGTATTGATTGTGGGTCCCTGACTATGGGTAGTCAGTGGTGTCACATTCCTTATTTAAGACCCAGTGATCTGGTGAATAAATGCCGGCTGTTTGTTTCATAAATATTTTAATGCAAATAGTGGCATTAGAGAAGCCCATATTTTGGGTATCCATCCCCAAGGTAGAAACTGTTCCGTGTATGGGTTATGTGTGTATTGGTTGTGGGTCCAGGTATATGCATAGTCACTGGTGTCACATTCCCTATTTAGGGGCCCAGGAGCCGTTCATCAAGTTCAAATTTCGACTTTTATTTCTGAAATTACATAGTAATATGGAAGAGCCCTTATTTTGGGTATCCATCCCCAAGGTAGAAACTTATCCGTGTATGTATTATGTGTGTATTGATTGTGGGTCCATGACTATGGGTAGTCATTGGTGTCATAGTCCCTATTTAGGGGCCCAGGGGCCGTTCATCAAGTTCAAATTTCGACTTTTATTTCTGAAATTACATAGTAATATGGAAGAGCCCATTAATTGGGTATCCAACCCCAAGGTAGAACGTTGGGCTTATATGTATTGTGTGCCAATGTTATCCGGGCTCATTTCCATGCATAGCAAGTGGTGTCACATTCCTTATTCAAGGCCCAGTGGGCCGTTGAATAAACATCGACTATTTGTTTCATATATATTTTAATGCAAATAGTGGCATTACAGAAGCCCATATGTTGGGTATCCATTCCCAAGGTACAAACCTATCCTTGTGTGTTATATGTGTATTGGTTGTGGGTCCACGTCAATGCATAGTCACTGGTGTCAGATTGCATATTTAGGCCCCCAGGGTCCGTTCATCAAGGTCGAATTTCTGAAATTACATAATGGTATGGAACCAAAGGTAGAACGTTGGGTTTATATGCATTGTGTGCCTATTGGATCCGGACGCATGCCCCTACATATAAAGTGGTGTCACATTCCTTATTCAATGCCAAGTGGGCCGTTGAATATATATCGACTATTTTTTCATATATATTTTAATGTAAATAGTGGCATTAGAAAAGCCCATATTATGGGTATCCATCCCCAAGGTACAAACCTATACTTGTATGGTATCTAACCCCAAAGTAGAAAGTTGGGTTTATATGTATTATGTGCCTATTTGGATCCGGGCTCATACTCATGCATAGTCAGTGGTGGCACATTCCTTATTTAAGGCCCAGTGGACTGTTGAATAAATATCGACTACTTGTTTTTTATATATTTCAATTCAAATAGTGGAATTAGAGAAACCCATAGTTTGGGTATTCATCCCCAAGGTACAAACTTATCATTTGATGTACTATGTGCCTATTGGTTGTGTGTCCACGTCAATGGCTACTCACTGGTGTCACATTCCCTGATTAGGGTATTAGGGGCTGTTCAACAGGTAGAATGTCGACCTCTGTATTTGAAATTACATAGTGATATGGAGAGGGTATTTTGGGTATCCAATCCCAACCCCAAGGTAGAGAATTGGGCGTTTGTGTAGTGTGTGCCATTGGATCCGGGCTCACTCCCATGCAACCCAAGGTAAAACGTGTGTAGACGGGTAAAGACATCGTATATATGACCGACTCATTCCCTTATCCGACTACTATGACACTGTTAGTCAAACATCTTTACAATTAAAGTGTACCTTGTCATGTGCGATGCTTGCTTTTTATCTACGGAACACGTGCTGATATCCATCGCTGTGAAATATATGTCACCAGAAAGCCTGGTGTAATGCGTCAACGCCGAATATACAAAATGTCTAGTAAATATTACCGGTAAAGGGACGCAAATCAGTCTGATTTTGTGTACGACAGTTACTCCCCTTACCAATTTCCCATAATGCAACCTATTGCTCAAAATACTATTGATTGCTAATGCTAGCTGTTTTCACTACACTATACAGAAACTGAGAGTTTGTGTGGGAGTTTCGCGTGACATATTGTAGATAACACGGATTTAGAAATGGCTGGGAGAATGAGTTCAGCCTTGTCGTCTGCTCCAGCAGTAGCACTCACTAAAACACTACTGACGGTGTTCAACTTCATCTTTTGGGTAAGTCGTAATTATGTGTGTCATTTCCATGGCTTTGGGCGCAGGCACAGGATTGAGGACACACCTTTTTTGCCCTATCATATGTAGCGACCACAACTAGATCTATGGCCATATAGTAAGTAATGTTTACCTAGTTTCTCGTTGACTCTGGATGCTTGTTTTATTTCCGTTGGTTGCCTTCAGTAAACATTATCCTGGGTATACCGATAACCGGTGACATAAGCAATAGCCTGTGTATTTTTGTTCCAAAACGAGGATGTGCAAATAATGTTCACTCTCAATTAAGCATAATCATATTTATTTTATTGTATGCAATATTAGTTAGTAAGAAATAAATCATAATTAAATCAAAAACAAAGTGAAAGCAACAGCACATGCCTCCATCTTTTATTTACGCGGTGATACCAATAACCGGTGACGATGTAAAATTCACCTCACAAGTTCCTACCAATAGCAATAAATGCCATATATGGCAATCATGTGACGTCACATGAGTAGTGTCAAATGCAGCCAATAGATAACAAATTCATTGAAATTCACCTAAATATTGACAACATGAACTTAAACTTACGAGTGTAAGAGGAAAAAACAAGTTTTTAATAAATTACGGTAAATTTACCCGTAGAAATGACATTTCAGCTAGTTTTTGCTATGGACAGTTGCAGAAAGCCGACGGAAATTGTCAATAGTAAGCACAAAATGACCATGTGCGGTTCATTTGGATTAATTCTGATATCACCGCTTATTAGTATTCACCGATATTATGGTCATTGGAGATACTTACTGTATGACCATATGGCAAACAAAAAGTGTGTCCTGTGGCTTCGGACACTGCCTTTACCGAGTTTGGTATATGGTGACTGATTGTGGACAAATGATTCCCTACATATTTCTATAAATTTTTATACATAGGTTCAAACTATAGAGTGGTGGAACCTATGCTCGGCGTATTCCTATGCTCGGCGTATTTTTTCCATTTACATCTGTAAAATATTTAAATAGTTATAACCTATTTTCATTGACAGATGTGAAGCATGGTTCAATAACATTCCGTTGTGCGTACCGGTAGCCTAATGCAACTGTCACCTGACTGGGTCAGTAGCCAAATATAAACAGACAATTGTTGGGAAAAAAATTTCCACCGAAATGTGCGGTTTATGAGCATTTCAGGTGGCTATCCAGATTGGAATTTTTTTTTTACAAATAACCAGAAAAATGTTTCTTATGAGTTGTAATATTGTTAGTTATTGATGTTACTAAGTCAAAATAATATATTCAACATTTACCCATGCATAAATAAAAAAATTCATGTACGCCGTGCATAGGTGCCCTAAAGTATCTAGTTCCCCATGGAACCCCATGGAAACAGGTGCCGTTGTGATAGCTGTATTTAGGCGCATGGTTACGTAATGAAGCTAACATTTTCAACAACAATTTTATGAAAGTTGTGTTCACGACTTAAGAAAATAATAATTTACGGGAAGTGCATTTAACTTTTTTTATAGGCCATGATGTGTAGGATTTACGCCGAACATAGGTTCCACCACTCTACACATTACAAGCTGACAGATTTGGATTGTGATGTATGTGCTAGTAACAACGGCCGTCCTTTTCAATATCTTTTTACGTTGACTTTATGTCGTGCTACGTCTTTGCCTCTTGAATGAATGAAGACATACAAATGTAGTTTGAATAAAGAAATTGTGACCTCCTGAAGGAGAAGAGCCCAGTGTCCCACGTGAAGGGGGATGATTGACATCAGGGTTGGCACATTTTGGACAATTGCATTTTGGACAGGGGTTTTGGACAGTCCAAAAGTGTCCTGTCTAGAATTAATAAAAGACACCAAATTGTCCAAAAGTGTCCTAAATGAATTTTTGGCAACGTGACACGGCTATGGATTGGCTAGCAGAAAGAAAAAAAGAATTCATTGAATGTGCTGTTCTCTTTGAAACACAGGCTACCCCATATCCAGGTTATATGTTCAAAGCAACCAACCTACACCCAGTCATCTGGTGGACATCCTTGAAAAGAACCAGCCTTTCACCAGCCTTCATTGACCTTATGATTGCTCTACATACAGCCACTGCCTCATCTGCCTCAATAGAGCGTGTCTTCAGTACCTTCAGTCTGATCCACTCAAAGCTCAGAAATAGACTTGGTGTAAAACGAGCTGCTAAGTTAGTGTTTTGCTTTCGCATGCTTCGTGGCAAGGATGATTTGGATTACTGAATGAGTGACTAACAGATTACCTTGGTAACAGCTGCTTGATAAAAGACTATACTGTGCTAGTATTTTTTCTACATTAATCTAGTTGTGTTAAACTGTGTTGAATATATATTCCTGTGCTGAATAAATATATGATTGTGACACATAAATGACAATTGTTTGTTTTCCTTATTATTTATATGAAAGATATTATGAGTAAAAGAGAATGGCATTTGGTGTTTATTAACAACACACACACCTAATACCTTAATATTATATAATAAATTGTAAAATGCATTACCACAAACACATAGTCTTATGATATTAGACAAATAAAGACAATAAAGGACAATAAAGTACGCCTTTTTTAATAAAAGACACTTTTGGACATGTGTCCTGTCCAAAATTAAAAAAGACATGTATGCAACAGTAACAAGAATAACATGCTGTTTCCTGTTTCTTTCAGATATCGGGTATAGCAGTGCTAGCACTAGGGATATGGGCGAAGGTAGAGCTGTACAGGTACATGGAGTTGTCCTCCGTGTATTACAAGGAGGCCCCATTCATCCTCATAGGAGTCGGTGCCCTCATTGTCCTCATCGGATCATTTGGCTGTTGTTGTACATTCAAGGGATATACTATACTTCTATACATGGTAATAAAACACTCCTTAATTAGGGGGGGGGGTCCGTGGCCGAGTGGTTAAAATCAAATTTCAGTTTTTACTGTAATGATTTATTATTGAAAAATGAAAATATTTATAAGACAATAATCACAATATTTAATCACCCATTCCTTACAATATCTTGGTGTGCAACACATTCTAAGTACATGTGTATATATATGCATAATGGGGCTTTAAATGTGCAGCACATTCTAAGTACATGTGTATATACATGTATATGCATAATGGGGCATTAAATGTGCAGCACATTCTAAGTGCTTTAACCCATTCAACACCAAGTAACTCACATGTATGTACTGGTCCATGATATTCATAAACCAATAAATGAATCAGAAAATCACATTTGGACAAGTTCATTTATCAAAATGGGTAATTATGTCTAAAAATAGTCATATCACTGGCAAAAAGTGCAGATCCTGATGAGACGGCTCGTCACGAGCCGGCTCATCTGGATCTACACTTTTGTAAGCCAATTTAGATGTCTGTGGTGTTGAAAGGGTTAAATGGTGGAGAATATGCAGTGAACATATAGGGTTTCTGTTATTATGTGTAATATATATATAAGTTTATTATTACAAAGGCATCATGCCTATCAGTATACATGCATACAACATATTATTACATAACATCAATGGTGACACAATTTGTACATATACTCTGACACACAGTGAGAAGAATAGGTTATTGATGGTAGTATAAAGTATATCACTGTTGTATGACACGGTAATTATGAGTTATTGATTTCTGCAGCAACTGGAAGTGCCTGCAGACAGACAACCAGACTGTCTCCATCATGGAATCTATTGATTTTAAGAAATCACGCTCAGAGTGTCTCTCGATGTTTTCTGAACAGTGACAGCGACACAATTGTGTGCTCATCTGGAAATACATCGCAGTGGGTGTGCCGGTCTCGTAACGGAATTTAAGTCCATTAATTTAATTACATTCCCACAAATTTTAATCCCGTAAATGTATAATTTAGATGGATATATAGACCGCCCAAAGTGATATAATGTTATTGATTGAAGTCTTGGGAGAATATTACGTTCTGTCGGGAGAAAGTTAAATTATGTCGGGAGAAAGTTAAGATCTTTCGGAAGAAGTTTAAGTTCTGTCGGGAGAATATTAAGTTCTGTCTTGAATCAGTTCCAATATTTTCTGTCTACAGTCAAACCTGCCTTAAGCAGCCAGACAAGGGAACCACAGAAAGTTGCTGCTCAGCAAAGGTGGCTGCTTAATAGAGGGCAAATGAATAATAAAACCTATTTGGAATCTGCAAACTGGCTTCTTAATACAAGTTGGCTGCTTAATAGAGGTGAACGCTAGCACAGGTTTGACTGTATATAATAGAGGTGACCGCTAGCACAGATTTGACTGTAGAGGTGACCGCTAGCACAGGTTTGACTGTAGAGGTGATTGTTAGCACAGGTTTGACTGTAGAGGTGACCGCTAGCACAGGTTTGACTGTAGAGGTGACCGCTAGCACAGGTTTGACTGTAGAAGTGACCGCTAGCACAGGTTTGACTGTAGAGGTGACCGCTAGCACAGGTTTGACTGTATATAGTAATTAGATGCATTATTTAAAGCGACATAAAATTGGAAGAAAATGAAATTTCTCTAGAATAACATTTCCTATTACAATTGTACAATTTTATCCAAATATTCAGAAATGAAATACCTCAAGTAATAATCAAAATCGTTTTCAAAAGTGTTGTTGCCAAACCTCCGTGGCTGAGTGGTTACTGTCGTTGACTTCAGATCACTTGCCCCTCAATGCTGTATGTTCGTATCCCAGTCGGGGTATCTCAGTATTTCATGTGATGGTTACTGTCGTTGACTTGAGATCACTTGCCCCTCAATGTTGTATGTTCGTATCCCACTCGGTATCTCAGTATTTCATGTGATGGTTACTGTCGTTGACTTGAGATCACTTGCCCCTCAATGCTGTATGTTCGTATCCCACTCGGGGTATCTCAGTATTTCATGTGATGGTTACTGTTGTTGACTTCAGATCACTTGCCCCTCAATGCTGTATGTTCGTATCCCACTCGGGGCAGGGTTGGCAATTGACGGCGGGAAATACCTGGAAATACTGGGAAATACCGGGAAATACTGGGAAATAAGAATTTGGATACCGGGAAATAAGAATTTGGATGATTTTGGTGGTAAATACGGGTATATATACCATACAATTTCTATTACCCGGTGTACTGATTGTAGTATCATGTGTGCAGGATGAAAATGAACTGCTTTTGAAGAATATGACGAAAAATACAGGCATTCATAGTGGCATTTACGCATTGCTTATAATCTTTATATAAATGTTAGAGATCTAACATTATTGAGACTGTTCATTATTACTCTAATATACATTGTATACAAACACAGTTTAAGGAGTTTATACATACATTTATTGGAGGTATTTTAAATGTTTAATGTAGTAGGCAAAATGCAAATGTTTTTAGGATTATCCCTGAAATGTGTTCATAATATAGCTGTATTATTAAAATAATCAATTAGTTATTAAAGAAGTCAGAATCATAATTTGAGATGACCCACACTGTTTGTTTGTACACAATTTCAATTAGCAATGCCCAGTCAGGTGTTAAGGTGTGTTGTGGGACTTCAATTTCAAGATACATGTAGGTGTGAGAGATGTCAGCCAATTAGACAAAGGTGTCCATACTCTATAGTCCTAATCTCACTGGAATACACTGTCAGAGCGGATAGTGGACAGTGGCTTCCATCTAACAGACAACCAGGTGTCTGTATTGCCTAAAAACAAAACAATACTATACTTGTCAAATTGAGTTTTACTCAACCTTGCATCATATAAGGCGACCCAAATCCACACTCAGTTATGTTCCAGTAAATCTCAGCCACTGAATATACACTTTTGAACGATCCAAATTTAACCATGAAGTCAAAAGATCCAGTATGGGGTTTCTACACCGTAACCGTGAATGGCAAGAAAACAACTGCGATTTGTAATGACTGCAAGAATGAAGTCAGCGCGAAGGCGGACAGACTCAAGGTACATCGAGAAAAATGCCCATCCCTCGCTACCCAGGGAACAAAAACAATAAAATAATTTTTTTTTTTTTAAAAAACAATAAAACCCAAAAAAAACGGTTGTGGTTGCCAATGATGCCACCTGATTGAGTACCCCTGGCAGGGACGAAACAGTTTAAGCACTTATAGAGTGGTAGCAATGCATAAAAATGAGCAAAAAACGTGTTTGGAAGACACATAATCTTATTTCCCGGTATTTCCCACTTCTGGGCTTATTTCCCGTTGCGGGAAATACCGGTATTTCCCGGCGGTATTTCCCGCCCCCGGTATTTCCCGGCCAACCCTGACTCGGGGTATCTCAGTATTTCATGTGATGGTTACTGTCGTTGACTTCAGATCACTTGCCCCTCAATGCTGTATGTTCGTATCCCACTCGGTGTACACTTGCCCCTCAATGCTGTATGCTCGTATCCCACTCGGTGTACACTTGCCCCTCAATGCTGTATGTTCGTATCCCACTCGGTGTACACTTGCCCCTCAATGCTGTATGCTCGTATCCCACTCGGTGTACACTTGCCCCTCAATGCTGTATGTTCGTATCCCACTCGGTGTACACATGCCCCTCAATGCTGTATGCTCGTATCCCACTCGGTGTACACTTGCCCCTCAATGCTGTATGCTCGTATCCCACTCGGTGTACACTTGCCCCTCAATGCTGTATGTTCGTATCCCACTCGGTGTACACTTGCCCCTCAATGCTGTATGCTCGTATCCCACTCGGTGTACACTTGCCCCTCAATGCTGTATGCTCGTATCCCACTCGGTGTACACTTGCCCCTCAATGCTGTATGTTCGTATCCCACTCGGTGTACACTTGCCCCTCAATGCTGTATGCTCGTATCCCACTCGGTGTACACTTGCCCCTCAATGCTGTATGCTCGTATCCCACTCGGTGTACACTTGCCCCTCAATGCTGTATGTTCGTATCCCACTCGGTGTACACTTGCCCCTCAATGCTGTATGTTCGTATCCCACTCGGTGTACACTTGCCCCTCAACTGTATGCTCGTATCCCACTCGGTGTACACTTGCCCTCAATGCTGTATGTTCGTATCCCACTCGGTGTACACTTGCCCCTCAATGCTGTATGTTCGTATCCCACTCGGTGTACACTTGCCCCTCAATGCTGTATGCTCGTATCCCACTCGGTGTACACTTGCCCCTCAATGCTGTATGCTCGTATCCCACTCGGTGTACACTTGCCCCTCAATGCTGTATGCTCGTATCCCACTCGGTGTACACTTGCCCCTCAATGCTGTATGCTCATATCCCACTCGGTGTACACTTGCCCCTCAATGCTGTATGTTCGTATCCCACTCGGTGTACACTTGCCCTCAATGCTGTATGCTCGTATCCCACTCGGTGTACACTTGCCCCTCAATGCTGTATGCTCGTATCCCACTCAGTGTACACTTGCCCCTCAATGCTGTATGTTCGTATCCCACTCAGTATCTCAGTATTTCATGCGAGGACACTATCCAGTTGGTTTGTGGAAAGTCAGTGGTTAGTTTTACAAATTTATTTGAGCTCGATTGCGAACCAAGTTCTTTCAACTTATATTAATCACTCTCGAGACCTTATTCCTGATGGAATCCATCGCCACGAGGGAAAGAGAAGAGGCAACGTGGAATTTAAATGCCTTGCCTAAGGGCACAATCGTAACGGCTCCAGCGAGGCTCAAACTCCATCTTTTCGCACCTGAAGCGAACGCGCATCCACTGCGCTATCACGACTTCCACGTCACTTTGAAAGGGCGTGTGATAGTTGGCAAGTTTTTGGTTAGTGTCATTATGAACATTTGAGGGGTTTGTACATAGCATAATACTGTCAAAGTCACAACGCAAATTCCGAGACAACATAACATAAATAAAATCACCCATTTTTCCTCTGACCTTTATTGGGACCAATAAAATAAATCGGGGCAGACCGAAGTTGTCTGGTCGGGCGGAGATGTAAAATCTCGCATTTATTTGATAATGCCCTTATTTTTCCATTTTCTGTACATTTCAGTATTCCATTTTTCTTGTCCTGGTGTTTGCAGTGGAACTCAGTACTGGAATTGCTGGATTTGTCTATAAAAGTAAGGTGAGTATAGGGAGCTAGGAGATGTTAGTTCTGGAATTGCTGGATTTGTCTATAAAAGTAAGGTAGGTATAGGGAGCTAGGAGATGTTAGTTCTGGAATTGCTGGATTTGTCTATAAAAGTAAGG
>CM026389.1:12628892-12643156 GCA_014843695.1 Archivesica marissinica | reverse complement strand
CGGTGTACACTTGCCCCTCAATGCTGTATGTTCGTATCCCACTCGGTGTACACTTGCCCCTCAATGCTGTATGTTCATATCCCACTCGGTGTACACTTGCCCCTCAATGCTGTATGCTCGTATCCCACTCAGTGTACACTTGCCCCTCAATGCTGTATGTTCGTATCCCACTCGGTATCTCAGTATTTCATGCGAGGACACTATCCAGTTGGTTTGTGGAAAGTCAGTGGTTAGTTTTACAAATTTATTTGAGCTCGATTGCGAACCAAGTTCTTTCAACTTATATTAATCACTCTCGAGACCTTATTCCTGATGGAATCCATCGCCACGAGGGAAAGAGAAGAGGCAACGTGGAATTTAAATGCCTTGCCTAAGGGCACAATCGTAACGGCTCCAGCGAGGCTCAAACTCCAGACTTTTCGCACCTGAAGCGAACGCGCATCCACTGCGCTATCACGACTTCCACGTCACTTTGAAAGGGCGTGTGATAGTTGGCAAGGTTTTGGTTAGTGTCATTATGAACATTTGAGGGGTTTGTACATAGCATAATACTGTCAAAGTCACAACGCAAATTCCGAGACAACATAACATAAATAAAATCACCCATTTTTCCGCTGACCTTTATTGGGACCAATAAAATAAATCGGGGCAGACCGAAGTTGTCTGGTCGGGCGGAGATGTAAAATCTCGCATTTATTTGATAATGCCCTTATTTTTCCATTTTATGTACATTTCAGTATTCCATTTTTCTTGTCCTGGTGTTTGCAGTGGAACTCAGTACTGGAATTGCTGGATTTGTCTATAAAAGTAAGGTGAGTATAGGGAGCTAGGAGATGTTAGTTCTGGAATTGCTGGATTTGTCTATAAAAGTAAGGTAGGTATAGGGAGCTAGGGGATGTTAGTTCTGGATTGCTGGATTTGTCTATAAAAGTAAGGTAGGTATAGGGAGCTAGGAGATGTTAGTTCTGGAATTGCTGGATTTGTCTATAAAAGTAAGGTAGGTATAGGGAGCTAGGAGATGTTAGTTCTGGAATTGCTGGATTTGTCTATAAAAGTAAGGTAGGTATATGGAGCTAGGGGATGTTAGTTCTGGATTGCTGGATTTGTCTATAAAAGTAAGGTGAGTATAGGGAGCTAGGAGATGTTCAGATTAATTAAGTTGGTTGATGTAACTGACCAGCAACTGATCGTGAACCCCTATGATTGAACTCTAGTCGTGTGCGAGTCATGCGTTCACAGTGTCATTGATTTGTAAACTTTTTCACTATTGAATTTACGTTATTTTTATTGATTTGCTTGAGACAGTTTGAAATGAAACAATATGTATTGTAATGTTCTCTGTCTAACTGATTTCTGCGTTCAGTTACAGACTGGTGTATGTGTATTCAGTTACAGACTGGTGTCTCTGTGTTCAGTTACAGACTGGTGTATGTGTTCAGTTACAGACTGGTATATGTGTTCAGTTACAGACTGGTATCTCTGTGTTCAGTTACAGACTGGTGTATGTGTTCAGTTACAGACTGGTATATGTGTTCAGTTACAGACTGGTGTCTCTGTGTTCAATTACAGACTGGTGTATGTGTTCAGTTACAGACTGGTATCTCTGTGTTCAGTTACAGACTGGTGTATGTGTTCAGTTACAGACTGATGTATGTGTGTTCAGTTACAGACTGGTATATGTTTTCAGTTACAGACTGGTGTATGTGTTCAGTTACAGACTGGTATATGTGTTCAATTACAGACTGGTATATGTGTTCAGTTACAGACTGGTATCTCTGTGTTCAGTTACAGACTGGTGTATGTGTTCAGTTACAGACTGATGTATGTGTGTTCAGTTACAGACTGGTATATGTTTTCAGTTACAGACTGGTGTCTCTGTGTTCAGTTACAGACTGATATGTGTTCAGTTACAGACTGGTGTCTCTGTGTTCAGTTACATACTGGTATATGTGTTCAGTTACAGACTGGTGTCTCTATGTTCAGTTACAGACTGGTGTATGTGTGTTCAGTTACAGACTGGTGTCTCTATGTTCAGTTACAGACTGGTGTATGTGTGTTCAGTTACAGACTGATATGTGTTCAGTTACAGACGGATGTGTCTGTGTTCAGTTACAGACTGGTGTCTGTGTTCAGTTACAGACTGGTATCTCTGTGTTCAGTTACAGACTGGTGTATGTGTTCAGCTACAGACTGGTGTCTCTGTGTTCAGTTACAGACTGGTGTCTCTGTGTTCAGTTACAGACTGATATGTCTGTGTTCAGTTGCAGACTGGTATATGGGTGTTCAGTTACAGACGGATATGTCTGTGTTCAGTTACAGACTGATGTATGTGTGTTCAGTTACAGACTGGTGTATGTGTTCAGTTACAGACTGGTGTCTCTGTGTTCAGTTACAGACTGGTGTCCCTGTGTTCAGTTACAGACTGGTATATGTGTTCAGTTACAGACTGGTGTATGTGTGTTCAGTTACAGACTGGTATCTCTGTGTTCAGTTACAGACTATTGTCTGTGTGTTCAGTTACAGACTGATATGTGTTCAGTTACAGACTGATGTATGTGTGTTCAGTTACAGACTGGTGTCTCTGTGTTCAGTTACAGACTGATATATGTGTGTTCAGTTACAGACTGGTGTATGTGTGTTCAGTTACAGACTGGTATATCTGTGTTCAGTTACAGACTATTGTCTGTGTTCAGTTACAGACTGGTATCTCTGTGTTCAGTGATAGACTATTGTCTGTGTTCAATGAGAGACTAGATCACTTTGTCCAGTTACAAACTGGTTAGACTGTAATCTCTGTGTTCAGTGATACACTAGTTCACTTTGTCCAGTTACAGACTGGTTAGACTGTATTCTCTGTGTTCAGTGAGAGACTTGTTTGCCTTTTTCAGTTACATATTGGTATCACTGTGTTCGGTTTGTACAGACTGGTTTCTCTCTTTCTTCATCTATAGATTGGTCATCTGTGTTCAGAACAACGTACAGACTGTGTTTTCTAATTCCATTACAGGCTTGTTTCTCTTTGTCTGATGACATACTTGATTTCTTTATTTTCAGTTGCAGACTTGTTTTTCTATTTCAGTTGCAGACTTGTTTTTCACAACAACCACAACAACGTTTTTCTATTTCAGTTACAGACTGGTTTTTCTATTTCAGTTACAGACTGGTTTTTCTATTTCAGTTACAGACTGGTTTTTCTATTTCAGTTACAGACTGGTCTTTCTATTTCAGTTGCAGACTGGTTTCAAGGAAGGCCTTACTCTTGCATTGAACGATTATGGCACTGATGCCGAGAAAACAAAAGCTTTTGATGGACTGCAGAGTAATGTAAGTTATGGTAACTATGGAAACTAGACAACTCTGAATGTTGTTTAATGTTATTTCAAATCTCTTCCATCGCTGGAGGCTATCCAGCCGGATTGTGGAAGGTCGATCGATGGTTATGCTTGGATATTGCATGTGGTCTTCGTCCTTCATCAAATTAACTTGGGGGAAATCTCCGAAGCTGTTGATATAACAGAAACAAACCAAACCAAACTAGAGGACAGCATTCGTAGAGACGCAAGCCACCGCGCTAGCATTTGACACCTTGTGACCTTGATGCTGAATCAAAAAACACAACACCTTGTGACCTTGATGCTGAAGTTTCAAGGTTATGTGAAATCTAGCATTTGACACCTTGTGACCTTGATGCTGAAGTTTCAAGGTTATGTGAAATCTAGCATTTGACACCTTGTGACCTTGATGCTGAAGTTTCAAGGTTATGTGAAATCTAGCATTTGACACCTTGTGACCTTGATGCTGAAGTTTCAAGGTTATGTGAAATCTAGCATTTGACACCTTGTGACCTTGATGCTGAATTTTCAATGTTATGTGAAATCTAGCATTTGACACAAAGTACAAATGCTCGATTTCACATGGCCTTGAAGTCAGCCTCAAGGTCACAGTGTATGGTTTATTTGAAAGGTCATACAAGGTTTCCCAGGCGGTGTTCCATTGAAACAATGTGTCTATCCTGCCTTGGTTTGGAGTTACAAGCATATATAGTATACCATAGAAACCAATGGTAGTGCATACTTCCTCCTCGACCAACCCCCTATATGTGGAAGTCGTGATAGCGCAGTGGTAGCGCGTTCGCTTCAGGTGCGAAAGGCCCAGAGTTCGAGCACAGCTGGAGCTGTTACGATTGTGCCCTTAGGCAAGGCATTTAAATTCCACGCGGCCTCTTCTCTCTCCCTCGTGGTTCACGAAAGGAAATTTGTATAAACCCTCTATATATCCAGAGTTTTCTTGAAATCCATGACAACATTTAGAGTTATCCTGTACACAGTCAGACAACATTTAGAGTTATCCTGTACACAGTCAGACAACATTTAGAGTTATCCCATACACAGTCAGACAACATTTAGAATGATCCTGTACACAGTCAGACAACATTTAGAGTTATCCTGTACACAGTCAGACAACATTTAGAGTTATCCTGTACACAGTCAGACAACATTTAGAGTTATCCTGTACACAGTCAGACAACATTTAGAGTTATCCCATACACAGTCAGACCACATTTAGAATGATCCTGTACACAGTCAGACAACATTTAGAGTTATCCTGTACACAGTCAGACAACATTTAGAGTTATCCTGTACACAGTCAGACAACATTTAGAGTTATCCTGTACACAGTCAGACAACATTTAGAGTTATCCTGTACACAGTCAGACAACATTTAGAGTTATCCCGTACACAGTCAGACAACATTTAGAGTTATCCCATACACAGTCAGACAACATTTAGAGTTATCCTGTACACAGTCAGACAACATTTAGAGTTATCCCGTACACAGTCAGACAACATTTAGAGTTATCATGTACACAGTCAGACAACATTTAGAGTTATCCTGTACACAGTCAGACACTCGGACGCAACACAAGAACCCCCGTTCCTAACTGCTGGGGTTAATTAAAACTAGAAAAACAGATTTATATGCTCAGTAACTTTTGTTTGCTAAGATCTACAGAGGCAAAGAAAATTGAAACAGTTGGTACTGTGGGGATGTGGCCCCACCAATAATGTTGCCTATATTCCCTCAAGCAATATACATTTGATCCAAATGGAAATAAATACAACCAGAGAATGTGTTTCTTTTCAAATTCTTTTTTAATTTTTTTGTTGCCAATTCCTTTTTGTTTTGCCAAATGCGGATATGGCAACCGCCAGTGAGAACTCTGCTTAAAAAAATAAGACAGTTATGTATGCATAAAAACCCAGTAGTCCAGGTGTGCATTTTCTTTCTAACATTACCAGCTTTATTTTATCTTCATATCAATACCAAGGTCAAGGTTACCATTACTATAAATAGAATGTTGTGTTTTGTAAGCATAGCTGTGTTTATATAGATTGGTACTATCTAAGCTGCATGGCTGTGTTTATATAGATTGGTACTATATAAGCTGCATGGCTGTGTTATATAGATTGGCACTATCTAAGCTGCATGGCTGTGTTTATATAGATTGGCACTATCTAAGCTGCATGGCTGTGTTTATATAGATTGGCACTATCTAAGTGCATGGCTGTGTTTATATAGATTGGCACTATATAAGCTGCATGGCTGTGTTTATATAGATTGGCACTATATAAGCTGCATGGCTGTGTTTATATAGATTGGTACTATATAAGCTGCATGGCTGTGTTTATATAGATTGGCACTATATAAGCTGCATGGCTGTGTTTATATAGATTGGTACTATCTAAGCTGCATGGCTGTGTTTATATAGATTGGCACTATATAAGCTGCATGGCTGTGTTTATATAGATTGGTACTATCTAAGCTGCATGGCTGTGTTTATATAGATTGGCACTATATAAGCTGCATGGCTGTGTTTATATAGATTGGCACTATCTAAGCTGCATGGCTGTGTTTATATAGATTGGTACTATATAAGCTGCATGGCTGTGTTTATATAGATTGGTACTATATAAGCTGCATGGCTGTGTTTATATAGAGTGGTACTATATAAGCTGCATGGCTGTGTTTATATAGATTGGCACTATATAAGCTGCATGGCTGTGTTTATATAGATTGGCACTATCTAAGCTGCATGGCTGTGTTTATATAGATTGGCACTATCTAAGCTGCATGGCTGTGTTTATATAGATTGGCACTATCTAAGCTGCATGGCTGTGTTTATATAGATTGGCACTATATAAGCTGCATGGCTGTGTTTATATAGATTGGCACTATATAAGCTGCATGGCTGTGTTTATATAGATTGGCACTATATAAGCTGCATGGCTGTGTTTATATTGATTGGCACTATATAAGCTGCATGGCTGTGTTTATATAGATTGGCACTATATAAGCTGCATGGCTGTGTTTATATAGATTGGCACTATATAAGCTGCATGGCTGTGTTTATATAGATTGGCACTATATAAGCTGCATGGCTGTGTTTATATAGATTGGCACTATATAAGCTGCATGGCTGTGTTTATATAGAGTGGCACTATATAAGCTGCATGGCTGTGTTTATATAGATTGGTACTATATAAGCTGCATGGCTGTGTTTATATAGATTGGTACTATATAAGCTGCATGGCTGTGTTTATATAGATTGGTACTATATAAGCTGCATGGCTGTGTTTATATAGATTGGCACTATCTAAGCTGCATGGCTGTGTTTATATAGATTGGTACTATCTAAGCTGCATGGCTGTGTTTATATAGATTGGCACTATCTAAGCTGCATGGCTGTGTTTATATAGATTGGCACTATCTAAGTTGCATGGCTGTGTTTATATAGATTGGCACTATATAAGCTGCATGGCTGTGTTTATATAGAGTGGTACTATATAAGCTGCATGGCTGTGTTTATATTGATTGGTACTATATAAGTTGCATGGCTGTGTTTATATAGATTGGCACTATCTAAGCTGCATGGCTGTGTTTATATAGATTGGTACTATATAAGCTGCATGGCTGTGTTTATATAGATTGGCACTATATAAGCTGCATGGCTGTGTTTATATAGATTGGTACTATCTAAGCTGCATGGCTGTGTTTATATAGATTGGCACTATATAAGCTGCATGGCTGTGTTTATATAGATTGGCACTATCTAAGCTGCATGGCTGTGTTTATATAGAGTGGTACTATATAAGCTGTATGGCTGTGTTTATATAGATTGGCACTATATAAGCTGCATGGCTGTGTTTATATAGAGTGGCACTATATAAGCTGCATGGCTGTGTTTATATTGAGTGGCACTATATAGCTGCATGGCTGTGTTTATATAGATTGGCACTATCTAAGCTGCATGGCTGTGTTTATATAGATTGGCACTATCTAAGCTGCATGGCTGTGTTTATATAGAGTGGCACTATATAAGCTGCATGGCTGTGTTTATATAGATTGGTACTATATATGCTGCATGGCTGTGTTTATATAGATTGGCACTATCTAAGCTGCATGGCTGTGTTTATATTGATTGGTACTATATAAGCTGCATGGCTGTGTTTATATAGATTGGCACTATCTAAGCTGCATGGCTGTGTTTATATTGATTGGCACTATCTAAGCTGTGTTTATATAGATTGGCACTATATAAGCTGCATGGCTGTGAACAACATATTTATGAAAGGGTGTTTGACACTATCTCTGAACAGAGCCATATAGGTAGGAGCATTAACCATGTTGTGATTGGTCAAGGTCACTGTTGCTATAAATAGAATATTGTGTTTATTTCAGCTACGTTGCTGTGGAAAGAATGGGTACCAAGATTGGTTTGCCACTGCCTGGGAAGATAAACAGAAAATGAAGAATGTTACCCGGGCTGTACCCAAGTCATGCTGTAAAGTGGATCTGAATAAATGCATATACTACGACCTGCCCACAGAAAGCTCCAACAAGACTTTAGATATTAATGTTGAGGTTTGTTTTATTAGTACAGTCAAACTTGTCGATAAAGACGTCCCATGGGACCGGCAAATATTGGTCATTGTTTGCAGGTGGTCTTTGTTGACGGTTAATATGCCGGTGATTGACACCACCATCGTAGCATAGCCATCAATCCTTACTAAATGTACCGCCTCAACCTTTTAGTTGCACTTCAAAATTAGTTTTCACTCTCTTCCCCCCCCCTAAGTTTTTTAGTTTTTTATATATTCAAAATTTTGAAAATGTATTGACATGAAGTAAAATTAAAGTTTCTAGATGCCATACATTTGCCTACATGGTTTGGAAAGCATGTGTTTCAACTGGTCAAACTTCTCACAATCTACATTGCAAATCTAACCCCGCAGAGCGTTGACTACAACTTCAAAATAGTGTGAAATGTTTGGTGGGTTGAGGAAAAGTTGGGTAGCCGGGCCAAATGGCCTTTGCATGAAAGAAAAGCATTGACCTTAACTGAAACCAGGGAGAAGTATATTTCTCCCATGTAACCCTCTAGATCACATCATGTAGGGAGGAGTGAGGCAGCTCAGTATGATGATTTCTCTCATGTAACCCTCTAGATCACGTCATGTAGGGAGGAGTGAGACAGCTCAGTATGATGATTTCTCCCATGTAACCCTCTAGATCACATCATGTAGGGAGGAGTGAGACAGCAGTATGATGATTTCTCCCATGTCACCCTCTAGATCACATCATGTAGGGAGGAGTGAGTGAGGCTATTTCTTCCATGTCACCCTCTAGATCTAGTCATGTAGGGAGGAGTGAGTGAGGCTATTTCTTCCATGTCACCCTCTAGATCACATCATGTAGGGAGGAGTGAGTGAGGCTATTTCTTCCATGTCACATATAATTTGGTTTATTATAGTCCCACTGACATTTTATGTACATTGTGGAATACAGTATTGTGTAATTTAGTATATTGTGGAATACAGTATTGTGTAATTTAGTATATTGTGGAATACAGTATTGTGTAATTTAGTATATTGTGGAATACAGTATTCTGTAATTTAGTATATTGTGGAATACAGTATTCTGTAATTTGGTATATTGTGGAATACAGTATTCTGTAATTTAGTATATTGTGGAATACAGTACATTGTAATTTAGTATATTGTGGAATACAGTACATTGTAATTTAGTATATTGTGGAATACAGTACATTGTAATTTAGTATATTGTGGAATACAGTATTCTGTAATTTAGTATATTGTGGAATACAGTACATTGTAATAATTGTGGAATACAGTACATTGTAATTTAGTATATTGTGGAATACAGTACATTGTAATTTAGTATATTGTGGAATACAGTACATTGTAATGTGGTATATTGTGGAATACAGTATTCTGTAATTTAGTATATTGTGGAATACAGTACATTGTAATTTAGTATATTGTGGAATACAGTACATTGTAATGTGGTACATTGTGGAATACAGTACATTGTAATGTGGTATATTGTGGAATACAGTACATTGTAATGTGGTATATTGTGGAATACAGTACATTGTAATGTGGTATATTGTGGAATACAGTACATTGTAATGTGGTACATTGTGGAATACAGTACATTGTAATGTGGTATATTGTGGAATACAGTACATTGTAATGTGGTACATTGTGGAATACAGTACATTGTAATGTGGTACATTGTGGAATACAGTACATTGTAATGTGGTACATTGTGGAATACAGTACATTGTAATGTGGTACATTGTGGAATACAGTACATTGTAATGTGGTATATTGTGGAATACAGTACATTGTAATGTGGTACATTGTGGAATACAGTACATTGTAATGTGGTATATTGTGGAATACAGTACATTGTAATGTGGTATATTGTGGAATACAGTACATTGTAATGTGGTATATTGTGGAATACAGTACATTGTAATGTGGTATATTGTGGAATACAGTACATTGTAATGTGGTATATTGTGGAATACAGTACATTGTAATGTGGTATATTGTGGAATACAGTACATTGTAATGTGGTATATTGTGGAATACAGTACATTGTAATGTGGTACATTGTGGAATACATTGTGGAATACAGTACATTGTAATGTGGTATATTGTGGAATACAGTACATTGTAATGTGGTACATTGTGGAATACAGTACATTGTAATGTGGTACATTGTGGAATACATTACATTGTAATGTTGTACATTGTGTATCACAGTACATTGTAATGTGGTACATTGTGGAATACAGTACATTGTAATGTGGTACATTGTGGAATACAGTACATTGTAATGTTGTACATTGTGTATCACAGTACATTGTAATGTGGTACATTGTGGAATACAGTACATTGTAATGTGGTACATTGTGGAATACAGTACATTGTAATGTGGTATATTGTGGAATACAGTACATTGTAATGTGGTACATTGTGGAATACAGTATTCTGTAATGTGGTACATTGTGGAATACAGTACATTGTAATGTGGTACATTGTGGAATACAGTACATTGTAATGTGGTATATTGTGGAATACAGTACATTGTAATGTGGTATATTGTGGAATACAGTACATTGTAATGTGGTACATTGTGGAATACAGTATTCTGTAATGTGGTACATTGTGGAATACAGTACATTGTAATGTGGTACATTGTGGAATACAGTACATTGTAATGTGGTATATTGTGGAATACAGTACATTGTAATGTGGTATATTGTGGAATACAGTACATTGTAATGTGGTATATTGTGGAATACAGTACATTGTAATGTGGTACATTGTGGATCACAGTACATTGTAATGTGGTACATTGTGGAATACAGTACATTGTAATGTGGTACATTGTGGAATACAGTACATTGTAATGTGGTACATTGTGGAATACAGTACATTGTGGAATACAGTACATTGTAATGTGGTACATTGTGGAATACAGTACATTGTAATGTGGTACATTGTGGAATACAGTACATTGTAATGTGGTATATTGTGGAATACAGTACATTGTAATGTGGTACATTGTGGAATACAGTACATTGTAATGTGGTATATTGTGGAATACAGTATTCTGTAATTTGGTATATTGTGGAATACAGTACATTGTAATGTGGTATATTGTGGAATACAGTACATTGTAATGTGGTACATTGTGGAATACAGTACATTGTAATGTGGTACATTGTGGAATACAGTACATTGTAATGTGGTACATTGTGGAATACAGTACATTGTGGAATACAGTACATTGTAATGTGGTATATTGTGGAATACAGTACATTGTAATGTGGTATATTGTGGAATGCAGTACATTGTAATGTGGTATATTGTGGAATACAGTACATTGTAATGTGGTACATTGTGGAATACAGTACATTGTGGAATACAGTACATTGTAATGTGGTACATTGTGGATCACAGTACATTGTAATGTGGTACATTGTGGAATACAGTACATTGTAATGTGGTACATTGTGGAATACAGTACATTGTAATGTGGTACATTGTGGAATACAGTACATTGTAATGTGGTACATTGTGAATACAGTACATTGTGGAATACAGTACATTGTAATGTGGTACATTGTGGAATACAGTACATTGTAATGTGGTACATTGTGGAATACAGTACATTGTAATGTGGTACATTGTGGAATACAGTACATTGTGGAATACAGTACATTGTAATGTGGTATATTGTGGAATACAGTACATTGTAATGTGGTACATTGTGGAATACAGTACATTGTAATGTGGTATATTGTGGAATACAGTACATTGTAATGTGGTACATTGTGGAATACAGTACATTGTAATGTGGTACATTGTGGAATACAGTACATTGTAATGTGGTACATTGTGGATCACAGTACATTGTAATGTGGTACATTGTGGAATACAGTACATTGTGATGTGGTACATTGTGGATCACAGTACATTGTAATGTGGTACATTGTGGAATACAGTACATTGTAATGTGGTACATTGTGGAATACAGTACATTGTAATGTGGTACATTGTGGAATACAGTACATTGTAATGTGGTACATTGTGGATCACAGTACACTGGTATACAGTCAAACGAGTGTTAGTGGTCACCTCTATTCAACAGTCGACCTATATTAAGCAACCATATTCCCAATATCTTACTTTATTAAACATTTGACCTATATTAAGCAGCCACCTGTGCCAAGCAGCCACATTGTGTTATTCCATTTGCTGGCTGCTTCAGGCAGGTTTCACTGTATTGTGTGTATTTCAGGGATGTTACAATACAGTGACAGAATTCATGCAGACCAACCTGGCTATGATTGGTGGATTGGCCCTCGGAATCTCGTTCTTCCAGGTACGAAAATAGCTGCAATATAATGTTGATATAAACGACACGGGTTATATTGTACATGTGTTATATTGTACATGTGTTATATTGTATATGTGTTATATTGTATATGTGTCATATTGTATATGTGTCATATTGTACATATTGTATATGTGTTATATTGTATATGTGTTATATTGTATATGTGTTATATTGTATATATTGTACATGTGTTATATTGTACATGTGTTATATTGTATATGTGTTATATTGTATATGTGTTATATTGTACATGTGTTATATTGTATATGTGTTATATTGTATATGTGTTATATTGTACATATTGTATATGTGTTATATTGTATATGTGTTATATTGTATATGTGTTATATTGTACATATTGTATATGTGTTATATTGTACATATTGTACACGTGTTATATTGTATATGTGTTATATTGTACATATTGTATATGTGTTATATTGTACATATTGTATATGTGTTATATTGTATATGTGTTATATTGTATATGTGTTATATTGTACATATTGTATATGTGTTATATTGTACATATTGTACATATTGTATATGTGTTATATTGTACATATTGTATATGTGTTATATTGTATATGTGTTATATTGTATATGTGTTATATTGTACATGTGTTATATTATACAAAAAAAAAATTGTATATGTGTTATATTGTACAATGTACATATTGTATATGTGTTATATTGTACTATTGTACACGTGTTATATTGTATATGTGTTATATGTATATGTGTTATATTGTACATGTGTTATATTGTACACATGTTATATTGTATATGTGTTATATTGTACATGTGTTATATTGATATATTGTACATGTGTTATGTTTACATATTGTACATGTGTTATATTGTATATATTGTACATGTGTTATATTGTATATGTGTTATATTGTACATATGTATATATTGTACATGTGTTAATTGTATATGTTATATTGTATATATTGTATTTGTGTTATATTGTACACGTGTTTATTGTTATATTGTACATGTGTTATATTGTATATATTGTACATGTGTTATATTGTATATGTGTTATATTGTATATATTGTACATGTGTTATATTGTACATATTGTACATGTGTTATATTGTATATATTGTATATGTGTTATATTGTATATATTGTATATGTGTTATATTGTACATGTGTTATATTGTACATATTAGTTTAAACATATTTTATTCGGATCAAATACATATATACATATATAAACACAATTCTTATACATTGGAACCGATATGGGTCGAGAAACAAGCTTAAAGCTTATATGAATCCCTTCCCATGTTGGAGTACGTTTAAATGTACAAAATGATTGGCGAATAGTAATGGCGAGTTTATGTGTTCAGTATATATAAATTGTAGAGAAACTATTGAATATTTAACAGCAGTGGCAAATATTTGTATATGTTATATTGTACATGTGTTATATGTATATGTGTTATATTGTATGTGTCATATTGTATATGTGTCATATTGTACAATGTAGTTATATTATATATATTGATATGGTATATTGTATATATGTACATGTTATATTGTACAATATGTACATGTGTTATATTGTATATGTGTTATATTGTACATATATTGTATATGTGTTATATTGTACAATACATGTGTTATATTGTACATATTGTACATGTGTTATATTGTACAATATTGTATATGTGTTATATTGTATATGTGTTATATTGTACATGTGTTATATTGTATATGTGTTATATTGTATATGTGTTATATTGTACATATTGTATATGTGTTATATTGTACATGTGTTATATTATACATATTGTACATCTGTTATATTGTATATGTGTTATATTGTATATGTGTTATATTGCACATATTGTACATGTGTTATATTGTACATATTGTACACGTGTTATATTGTACATGTGTTATATTGTATATGTGTTATATTGTATATATTGTATATGTGTTATATTGTATATATTGTACACGTGTTATATTGT
>CM026389.1:12588700-12627892 GCA_014843695.1 Archivesica marissinica | reverse complement strand
GTTATATTGTATATATTGTACATGTGTTATATTGTACATGTGTTATATTGTATATGTGTTATATTGTACATGTGTTATATTGTACATATTGTTCATGTGTTATATTGTATATATTGTATATGTGTTATATTGTATATATTGTACATGTGTTATATTGTACATGTGTTATATTGTATATATTGTATATGTGTTATATTGTACATATTGTATATGTGTTATATTGTATATGTGTTATATTGTATATGTGTTATATTGTATATGTGTTATATTGTACATGTGTTATATTATACATATTGTATATGTGTTATATTGTATATGTGTTATATTGTATATATTGTACATTTGTTATATTGTACATATTGTACATGTGTTATATTGTACACGTGTTATATTGTACATGTGTTATATTGTACATATTGTACATGTGTTATATTGTACACGTGTTATATTGTATATGTGTTATATTGTACATATTGTACATGTGTTATATTGTACATGTGTTATATTGTACATGTGTTATATTGTACACGTGTTATATTGTATATGTGTTATATTGTACATATTGTATATGTGTTATATTGTACATGTGTTATATTGTACATATTGTACATGTTTTATATTGTACACGTGTTATATTGTATATGTGTTATATTGTATATGTGTTATATTGTATATGTGTTATATTGTATATGTGTTATATTGTACATGTGTTATATTGTATATGTGTTATATTGTATATGTGTTATATTGTATATGTGTTATATTATATTATATTGTACATGTGTTATATTATACATATTGTACCTGTGTTATATTGTACATGTGTTATATTATACATATTGTACATGTGTTATATTATACATATTGTACATGTGTTATATTATATATGTGTTATATTATACATATTGTATATGTGTTATATTGTACATGTGTTATATTGTACATGTGTTATATTATACATATTGTACATGTGTTATATTGTATATGTGTTATATTGTACATGTGTTATATTATACATGTGTTATATTGTACATGTGTTATATTATACATGTGTTATATTATACATGTGTTATATTGTACATGTGTTATATTGTACATGTGTTATATTGTACATGTGTTATATTGTACACGTGTTATATTGTACATGTGTTATATTGTACATGTGTTATATTATACATATTGTACATGTGTTATATTATATATATTGTACATGTGTTATATTGTATATGTGTTATATTGTACATATTGTATATATACATGTGTTATATTGTATATGTGTTATATTGTATATATTGTATATGTGTTATATTGTACATGTGTTATATTGTATATATTGTACATGTGTTATATTGTATATGTGTTATATTGTATATATTGTACATGTGTTATATTGTACATGTGTTATATTGTACATGTGTTATATTGTATATATTGTATATGTGTTATATTATATATATTGTATATGTGTTATATTGTACACATGTTATATTGTATATATTGTACATGTGTTATATTGTACATATTGTACATGTGTTATATTATATATGTGTTATATTATACATATTGTATATGTGTTATATTGTACATGTGTTATATTGTATATATTGTACATTGTAATGTGTACATATGTACATGTGTTATATTGTATATATTGTACATGTGTTATATTGTATATATTGTATATGTGTTATATTGTATATATTGATATGTGTTATATTGTATATATTGTACATATGTTATATTGTATATATTGTATATGTGTTATATTGTATATATTGTACATGTGTTATATTGTACACGTGTTATATTGTATATATTGTACATGTGTTATATCGTATATGTGTTATATTGTATATATTTATATGTGTTATATTGTATATGTGTTATATTATACATATTGTATATGTGTTATATTGTACATGTGTTATATTATACATATTGTATATGTGTTATATTGTATATGTGTTATATTGTACATGTGTTATATTATACATATTGTATATGTGTTATATTGTATATGTGTTAAATTGTACATGTGTTATATTATACATATTGTATATGTGTTATATTGTATATGTGTATATGTATATGTGTTATATTGTATATGTGTTATATTGTATATATTGTACATGTGTTATATTGTACATGTGTTATATTGTATATGTGTTATATGTATATATTGTATATGTGTTATATTGTATATATTGTATATGTAAAAAAAAAAACGTTATATTGTACATGTGTAAATATATTGTATATGTGTTATATTGTACACAATATTGTACATATATTGTACATGTGTTATATTGTATATATTGTACATGTGTTATATTGTACATATTGTTTTGGGGGTATTGTGAAGTTTTGCTACAGACATGTTTTGGGGTATTGTGAAGTTTTGTCACAGACATGTTTTGGGGGTATTGTGAAGTTTTGCTACAGACATGTTTGGGGTATTGTGAAGTTTTGCTACAGACATGTTTTGGGGTATTGTGAATTTTTGCTACAGACATGTTTTGGGTATTGTGAAGTTTTGCTACAGACATGTTTTGGGGGTATTGTGAAGTTTTGTCACAGAATGATTGGGGGGGGGGGTATTGTGGAAGTTTTGTCACAGAATGATTGGGGGGGGGGTATTGTGAAGTTTTGTCACAGAATGATTGAGGGGGGGGGGTATTATGAAGTTTTGTCACAGAATGATTTGAAACTGAAATATAGGAAGGTTAATGTTGAAACTATACTTTTAAGCCCCCATCCCCCATCATTGTCACTTATTGTATATTTTAATTTATACAAATTTATTTTAGCTCGATTGCGGAGCAAGTTCTTACAACTTAATATTAATCACTCTCGAGACCTCATTCCTGATGGATTATATCGCCACGAGGAAATGTGGAATTTTAAATGCCTGCCTATGGGCAAAATGGTAATGGCTACAGCTAGTCACAGGACCTTTCACACCTGAAGCTAATACGCTACCACACCTGAAGCTAACGCACTACCACACCTGAAGCTAACGCACTACCACACCTGAAGCTAACACGCTACCACACCTGAAGCTAACGCACTACCACACCTGAAGCTAATACACTACCACACCTGAAGCTAATGCACTACCACACCTGAAGCTAACACGCTACCACACCTGAAGCTAACGCACTACCACACCTGAAGCTAACACGCTACCACACTGAAGCTAACATGCTACCACACCTGAAGCTAACACGCTACCACACCTGAAGCTAACACGCTACCATACCTGAAGCTAACACGCTACCACACCTGAAGCTAACACGCTACCACACCTGAAGCTAACCTGCTACCACACCTGAAGCTAACACGTTACCACACCTAAAGCTAACACGCTACCACACCTGAAGCTAACACGTTACCACACCTAAAGCTAACACGTTACCACACCTGAAGCTAACACGTTACCACAACTTCCACTGTTGTATATTACTACATTACAAGCATATATCTTAATCACATAATATAGTGTACACAATTATATATACAATGAAGATAATCTCAATAAATTTTAAGTTTTCAATTAAATCCAATACTGTTTTGTATACAAAGTATTGTACATTATAAACAAATAAATGTGGAAGTTGTGATAGCGCGCATGCTTCAGGTCCGGAGGTCGAGCCGTTACGATTGTGCCCAGAGGCAGGGTATTTAAATCCACATTGCCTCTTCTCTCCCTCGTTATGTTGGATTCCATCAGGAATGAGGTCTCGAGAGTGATTATTATTGTAAGAACTTGTTTCGCAATGAAGCTAATATTAATTTGTATTAACTAAAACAAAAGCAAGTTTTAGAAAATGATTTTAATTCTGGCATACCTTTGCAGCTTATAGGAGCGTTGCTGGCGTGCTGCCTGGCGAAGAATGTCAACAAGTCCAAGTACGAGCAGGTGAAGTAAGGCTGCACCGGACACGCCGAGTCACTCGCATTGTTTATCTGTCTGGTACAAATGGTGGATGTTGAAGAAGATATATATTCTGGTTTGGCATTAGAATAAATGCGATAATTCCATAGGGACCAATGGTAGATTAGTCAGTGTATCCAAACTTTCAATAACAAATTTAATTACTCCTTTTTATTATTATAATTTTTGTATTTTATTTTTATATATTAACTAGTTTTTGGTGAAATACACTTTGTTCTAATACATTTGTTAAACTATTGTTGTAATGTGTGTAGAGGATTACACCCCCCCCCCCCACCACCAGAGGTAGTTAATTAAATGTGTATGTGCTATATGGGCCACCCCTCATTTAAAAATAGCCACTGCTTGCTTTTACCTGTCTCACCTACCATCCATGCTCGCATATTAGACCCCCCCTGTGGATTTTGGTATGCACTGACATAATATTATAAGATGGGTTGATAAAATGGACACCAGACCATGTATATATTGCATGGTTGGCCAGTGCAAATTGAGGATATTTTCAGTGTCGAGAGTGCTTTTCTTTTCTAAAATGTAATTATGGATACCATTTAACTAGGGATGGCAATGAACAGCGATTTCACTATCCGAATATCCGGTCAGCAACGTATTCGAATATTCGGTTTAATTTTATTAAAAACTAAAAATCACTCAAACTCTTATAAGAAATGCCAAATTAAGCTACTTTTAAATTACTAAACGTCATCTTCTTCCTGTAAGGCCATGCAAATTTGACGACGATTCATTCAGTTATTGTTATCGGCCACTGTACATTTATGGGCGTTTTCACAAATGAAGCCGATGTCACTAGAACTGCTTTCCATTGAAGTTTGTTTGTTTTTCAAATGATTATTCAGATTGATGTTGTACCCGAATCTGTTAAATCCAATTTGCACCTAGCAGTTTTCTTATTTTCTGCGCGATTGTAGTCTTTCCAAACGTATGACTGAGTGGGCGGCATTTTTTTGAGAACAACATCATAAAGATCGTATTTAATATAGTACTTTTGGGTAATATTGAGCAGTTAATTATAAATTTAAGAAACACAGGGTGGATGTTGCAGCTTGTCTGTAATATTTCAAAGGAATTTTCTCGTCTAAACAGTTTTGACATCATAATTAAACACCTTAGCACCTACTGTAATTATCCAATAGCGCCATTTTCTGCTTTGAAACAGTGAAAGATGGCATTTTCTCTGTCACTGCTTGAGTTTCGTATTCCTCCGCGGTTGGATGTACGTTTGTATTTTAGCTCATTTCTGATAATCATGAACAGTTAATTATAAAGTCATATATTCTAATGAATGTGTGTAGTCTGTAGTTTTTAATTTTGTCAGCAAACAGAAATTAACTTGAATATTATACAATATTATACGAACGTTCATATTAACAGAAATGGTGATCTGTTTGTGTATTATAGTGCAATGAGGCACCCAACAGGGGCAGTTAAAATGAATTAAATTTGTATTGAAAACAAATATTATATTAGCCAAAATCATTGGAAATCATAAAAGAAAAAGATTTGTTAACGCAACTTGTGATAATACAAATTTTGGTGATCACGAGATGAAATAAAATCTATCTTGCACTAATATACACAAATAATCCTCTATGGAGATACAATGAGTATTTGGCTGGAATTCTTCGGTTGTGAAGCGAATGGTTATAAGTTTTCTTTCTTTATAATCCCTTTCAGTCTACTGCTGTTAAATTATATGTAAAATTTCTTGATTACCTGGTACTAAGGGTTAAAATTATACTTATCTTATGTCTGATATATTTTATGAAAGAGATCTATTAAATATTCTTTTCTTATTTATATAGGTAAATTTATTAGTATTACATATTGTATAGCAGATGTATATTTCCAATTTTAATATTGTAGTTGCATTTATCTTGTAATGTATGTAATGTTTGTCTACGTCCAGAGCTGGGTCTGTAATATATTGTCGGAAGAGAAATTCTAAAACATAACATTTCTCACCACCGTAGTTGGACTCCCTGAATCCATCCGTTAGTAGGAAATTTCCCCTTCAATACGATGCAAATGTTTGCAATTTAACCAAAATGCAAAAATGTTGCCAAGTACTCTGACTTACTTCTTTGTTCAATATAAATATTTCCCTTCAGAACGAGGCGTTTCTATAGCAATGGTTCACATTGCATCGGAACTAGCTGTAGTTTGATTACCTTAAAGTTGCAAAATGAAGGTTTTTAAAGGATCTTCTTCGTATAAAGTTGGTCACGTGTGGTCCAGACTGAAATGGCCGTTTCTTTCAAGGTTAAACACCCAACTAATGATATGCAGCCGCCATGTGCACTCGAAGTTACGGACATGCGCATTTGAGACATTAGGCAGCGCTCGTTGCAAGAAAAGGCGTGTCTTACAGTTTACGCTGTTCTAATTACCAGATCCGAGCCACACGGCAAGTCGCAAATTTGGACTAAATACCTGTTAATTGGAAGGTGTGATATTGATTTTCTTTGTCTCATTGAAAAGTATAATTAATGTAAATATAAGTAATGAATTGCGACTTAATAGTTTTCAACGGGGTATGAACTGCATTGGGTGTGTTTAAAGTTACTGTGGATACCTACTGCCTCGACACACTGTAAACACACTCAATGTAGTTAATACCCCAATGGAAACTATTAACCCGCGATTCATTCTTTTAAGTATAATCATATATCGTGAGATAGGAATACAGGGTGCTTGATTATATTTAGCCACGAGTTTGCTCCACCATACCATATTTAGCCACGAGTTCGCTCCACCATATTTAGCCACGAGTCCTCCACCATATTTAGCCACGAGTCGCTCCACCATATTTAGCCACGAGTTCCACACCCCACCAATTTAGCCACGAGTTCGCTCCACCATATTTAGCCACGAGTTCGCTCCACCATATTTAGCCACGAGTTCGCTCCACCATATTTAGCCACGAGTTCGCTCCACCATATTTAGCCACGAGTTTGCTCCACCATATTTAGCCACGAGTTTGCTCCACCATATTTAGCCACGAGGTTGCTCCACCATATTGATATGTTATTCAATGATACATGTACACGCGATGGAATAGTTTTACCTTCATGCAGTGTAATAATGGTAACAATCGGCCTGCCTAATATACTTTACTTTATTAGTCGGTGCCCATTAAACCTTTCGTGATGTACGCTGCGTGTATTACGGCATATGTTCACAGATGGTATGATAAACTTCAAGTCATGAATATTCGGTAATATTTCCTCTCTAAAACTTCTTTTTTATCAGAAGATAGGATAAATAGAATATTAGGTTACTGTCTTATATAAATTTTAAATTATTTGTCTCGTCTCTGAAAAAATACAAAGACTCGACAGAGCTTCGCCGTGTATATTTTCTTCAACTTGCCTAATAAATTCAATTTATTAGACCGTAACCTGTATGCTCTATTTACAACAGTATTGGCTAAACAGTATTGGCTACAATACATTAAATGGTGGTGTTGCATGTAAATTGATGAAACATGCCGTGGGTCACATTTTGCCAACATTAGAAACGGCCCGCACCAGGGAACATGTTTTTCAATGTATTATACATGTATGTCGAGATCAGGATATAAAACTGGAAAAACAAAAATCATTTCCATCGAAGTACCTCTCCCGACATTTCTTCCTTTGTTGTATAAAAAATTACAAAATATATTAAATGCGCTTAAAATAAGGTGTCGTCATTGGGAAGTGGTTGACACTATGGTAGATGTCATCATTGGGAAGTGGTTGACACCATGGTAGATGTCATCATTGGGAAGTGGTTGACACTATGGTAGATGTCATCATTGGGAAGTGGTTGACACTATGGTAGATGTCATCATTGGGAAGTGGTTGACACTATGGTAGATGTCATCATTGGGAAGTGGTTGACACCATGGTAGATGTCATCATTGGGAAGTGGTTGACACCATGGTAGATGTCATCATTGGGAAGTGGTTGACACCATGGTAAATGTCATCATTGGGAAGTGGTTGACACCATGGTAGATGTCATCATTGGGAAGTGGTTGACACCATGGTAGATGTCATCATTGGGAAGTGGTTGACACTATGGTAGATGTCATCATTGGGAAGTGGTTGACACCATGGTAGATGTCATCATTGGGAAGTGGTTGACACCATGGTAGATGTCATCATTGGGAAGTGGTTGACACCATGGTAGATGTCATCATTGGGAAGTGGTTGACACCATGGTAGATGTCATCATTGGGAAGTGGTTGACACCATGGTAGATGTCATCATTGGGAAGTGGTTGACACCATGGTAGATGTCATCATTGGGAAGTGGTTGACACTATGGTAGATGTCATCATTGGGAAGTGGTTGACACCATGGTAGATGTCATCATTGGGAAGTGGTTGACACCATGGTAGATGTCATCATTGGGAAGTGGTTGACACCATGGTAGATGTCATCATTGGGAAGTGGTTGACACCATGGTAGATGTCATCATTGGGAAGTGGTTGACACCATGGTAGATGTCATCATTGGGAAGTGGTTGACACCATGGTAGATGTCATCATTGGGAAGTGGTTGACACTATGGTAGATGTCATCATTGGGAAGTGGTTGACACCATGGTAGATGTCATCATTGGGAAGTGGTTGACACTATGGTAGATGTCGTCATTGGGAAGTGGTTGACACCATGGTAGATGTCGTCATTGGGAAGTGGTTGACACCATGGTAGATGTCATCATTGGGAAGTGGTTGACACTGCGGTGTAGTCCCTGGATGTCACCTACAGCTTCTAGCGCCCTTCTAACTGTGATAGCTGATGGATAATCTCAAATACAAGAGAATTTACCAGAATACAAGTATTTCTAGTTGTCTATAGTATTCATGTATTTATGTGCTTGTGCCAGGAAAAGCTTTTATTTGATGTGTACCTTATGCGATTCACTTCTCAGCCGTTTTACAATTGTTTTATTTTCTGTTAATCTCGTTATTTTCTTGCTTACTCCAAATAAAAATTTATCTTATCTGATGTGGTATTGTCTTTTCTAAACATTTACCGAAACATACTCCTAATAGTGTATATCTCCTGTTCATTGCGTACAGTGTTACAAACCTGTCTACAGCGGCCAGCCAAGGCAGTTATACCTGTCTACAGTGGCCAGCCAAGGCAGTTATACCCGTCTACAGTGGCCAGCCAAGGCAGTTATACCTGTCTACAGTGGCCAGCCAAGGCAGTTATACCTGTCTACAGTGGCCAGCCAAGGCAGTTATACCTGTCTACAGTGGCCAGCCAAGGCAGTTATACCTGTCTACAGTGGCCAGCCAAGGCAGTTAAACCCGTCTACAGTGGCCAGCCAAGGCAGTTATACCTGTCTACAGTGGCCAGCCAAGGCAGTTATACCGGTCTACAGTGGCCAGCCAAGGCAGTTAAACCTGTCTACAGTGGCCAGCCAAGGCAGTTATACCCGTCTACAGTGGCCAGCCAAGGCAGTTATACCCGTCTACAGCGGCCAGCCAAGGCAGTTATACCCGTCTACAGTGGCCAGCCAAGGCAGTTATACCCGTCTACAGTGGCCAGCCAAGGCAGTTATACCCGTCTACAGTGGCCAGCCAAGGCAGTTATACCCGTCTACAGTGGCCAGCCAAGGCAGTTATACCTGTCTACAGTGGCCAGCCAAGGCAGTTATACCTGTCTACAGTGGCCAGCCAAGGCAGTTATACCTGTCTACAGCGGCCAGCCAAGGCAGTTATACCTGTCTACAGCGGCCAGCCAAGGCAGTTATACCTGTCTACAGCGGCCAGCCAAGGCAGTTATACCTGTCTACAGCGGCCAGCCAAGGCAGTTATACCTGTCTACAGCGGCCAGCCAAGGCAGTTATACCTGTCTACAGCGGCCAGCCAAGGCAGTTATACCTGTCTACAGTGGCCAGCCAATGCAGTTATACCCGTCTACAGTGGCCAGCCAAGGCAGTTATACCTGTTTACAGTGGCCAGCCAAGGCAGTTATACCTGTCTACAGCGGCCAGCCAAGGCAGTTATGAAAATTAGCTGCTTAATAGATGCTAAATGGTGAACCAACTGCAACACTGAGAATGGAGTTACTGGCTGCTTAATACAGTCTTAATGCACTAACACAGGTTTGATTGTACACTAGAAATGTATGGAACCAATCCATAATCACAACAGGTCACATGTACGGTATACCAAGTTTGGAGTAGGCAGTACAAGGTCGACGCAATAGATTACCAGTAGGTGACACGCATACCAAGTTTGGAGCAGGTAGTACAAGGTCGATGCAATAGATCACCAGTAGGTCATACGCATACCAAGTTTGGAGCAGGTAGTACAAGGTCGATGCAATAGATCACCAGTAGGTCATACGCATACCAAGTTTGGAGCAGGTAGTACAAGGTCGATGCAATAGATTACCAGTAGGTCATACGCATACCAAGTTTGGAGCAGGTAGTACAAGGTCGATGCAATAGATTACCAGTAGGTGACACGCATACCAAGTTTGGAGCAGGTAGGGTATGGCAGCAATACTTCTACCTGGCGGACTGCACATGAAGGATAATCAAATGCCGCGTTTTGCTTTCAAGGAATATACAAGTAGAGTTATGCCCCCTTCATCCGACAGCATGTTGTACATGGGCAATATGCCCCCTTCATCTGACAGCATGTTATGCCCCCTTCATCTGACAGTATGTTATGCCCCCTTCATCTGACAGTATGTTATGCCCCCTTCATCTGACAGTATGTTATGCCCCCTTCATCCGACAGTATGTTATGCCCCCTTCATCTGAGAGTATGTTATGCCCCCTTCATTCGACAGTATGTTATGCCCCCTTCATTCGACAGTATGTTATGCCCCCTTCATCTGAGAGTATGTTATGCCCCCTTCATTCGACAGTATGTTGTGCCCCATTCATCCGACAGTATGTTATGCCCCCTTCATCAGACAGTATGTTATGCCCCCTTCATCTGAGAGTATGTTATGCCCCCTTCATTCGACAGTATGTTGTGCCCCCTTCATCCGAAAGTATGTTATGCCCCCTTCATCCGACAGTATGTTATGCCCCCTTCATCTGAGAGTATGTTATGCCCCCTTCATCCGACAGTATGTTATGCCCCCTTCATCCGAGAGTATGTTATGCCCCCTTCATCCGAGAGTATGTTATGCCCCCTTCATTCGACAGTATGTTGTGCCCCCTTCATCCGACAGTATGTTATGCCCCCTTCATCTGAGAGTATGTTATGTCCCCTTCATCCGACAGTATGTTGTGCCCCCTTCATCCGACAGTATGTTATGCCCCCCTTCATCCGAGAGTATGTTGTGTCCCCTATCATCCGACAGTATGTTATGCCCCCTTCATCTGACAGTATGTTATGCCCCCCCTTCATCTGACAGCATGTTATGCCCCTTCATCTGACAGCATGATATGCCCCCTTCATCTGACAGCATGATATGCCCCCTTCATCTGACAGCATGTTATGCCCCCTTCATCTGACAGCATGATATGCCCCTTCATCTGACAGCATGTTATGCCCCCTTCATCTGACAGCATGTTATGCTGACAGCCCCTTCATCTGACAGCATGTTATGCCCCCTTCATCTGACAGCATGATATGTATGCCCCTTCATCTGACAGCATGATATGCCCCTTCATCTGACAGCATGATATGCCCCCTTCATCTGACAGCATGATATGCCCCTTCATCTGACAGCGACAGTATGTTATGCCCCCTTCATCTGACAGCATGTTATGCCCCCTTCATCCGACAGCATGTTATGCCCCCTTCATCCGACAGCATGTTATGCCCCCTTCATCCGACAGCATGTTATGCCCCCTTCATCTGACAGCATGTTATGCCCCCTTCATCTGACAGCATGTTGTACATCGGCATTAAATCACCAGCAATAAGGGTTTAGTTCAGATTGCATGATTTTATATTATTATCTATAATCATTATACATCACACACAAACTGCACAAACCTCATCATTAACAATAGTTCAGTCTAAATGTGCAGTCTGTTCAAAAAGCCATTAGATGTTATGCTGAAATTTGCAGCAATCTCAGCTCAATAAACACGTAGAATTTGTATGCTGAAATTTGCAGCAATCTCAGCTCAATAAACACGTAGAATTTGTATGCTGAAATTTGCAGCAATCTCAGTTCAATAAATACGTAGAATTTGTATGCTGAAATTTGCAGCAATCTCAGTTCAATAAATACGTAGAATTTGTATGCTGAAATTTGCAGCAATCTCAGTTCAATAAATACGTAGAATTTGTATGCTGAAATTTGCAGCAATCTCAGTTCAATAAACACGTAGAATTTGTATGCTGAAATTTGCAGCAATCTCAGCTCAATAAACAAGTAGATTTGTATGCTGGAATTTAGACATCCAGCACAAATTTCATTTATTTCTCGACACCGTTCATGCCTCCAAGTTGTTCAGCATGGTGTTATTTTGGACAGATGTTTTATTGATTCAGCGAGCCTGTTATTCAATGCATATAGCAGTTTCAACAAGGATGATGTATTCGACACGGGGCAACGAGAAATACAGGTGCTATATAGCCGACAGAGCAATGACAACACACGTTTCTACGCTGCAAAATTAACACATAGGATATGGACGTTTGACTATATTTTCTACATAAAACCACATCATACGACCTCAAATTTTGCACTGAAAACTTGATATTTCATTGCCAACATTACTATTAGATACTAGTTTAGAAATCATAATATTTGTAGTTATACCACACCAAACGGTACCATCTGGTGTAAACCTCAACCTGCAATTATTGACGGACTTGCCGTTCAAGTTTAAAACATCAATCTAAAATAACACTACACACAGTATAAGTAAACGTCTGCACATTCTCCAATTCACACATGCTCAGATTCATTCTTATCTTCCCATTGGGCTTTCAACATTTGTCTGCATGTTTATTTCTCTCACTAGATTGGTCACTTTCTCGATAGTTTTTCACTAGATCTGTCAAAGTCTTCATCTTGGATGTTCAACATCAACGTGCCAGCATTCAAATATACACGATTCTGTGACTTGGAAATCTGCAATGGATTGGTAGCCAGTTATAAATAAACTGTTATTAGCATAGATTCTAACAGAAAACAAGGAATTTACTTTGTTTAAATCTGCAATGGATTGGTAGCCAGCTATAAATAAACTGTTATTAGCATAGATTCTAACAGGACTTGGCATTTTGTCTGTAATACTCAAACAAGGAATTTACTTTGTTTAAATCTGCAATGGAACATTGTTTAACAAACCGGGCATCATTTTACAAGCAATTTTGTAGTTTTGCGACGTCAATAACACCCACTATTTTTGAGCTTTATAGATATTTTGGCTAGAATCGAAAATTATATTTGTTTTTGCGTTATTTAAAGACGAATAAAACTTTTTGAGTGTCGTAATTAACAACTTAGGCCTATGGCCTGCATGGTTAATTCCTACGCATCAAACTCCAAACCATGTTTTATTCTGCAATAAATAACTGAAAGACAAATATTTCATCTTTGTAAATCACTACATGTATTCCAGGGTTCATTCTAGGTCAGAATTGTTGGGAGAAGTGAGAAAACGCGTGATCGCTTCCTTAAATGGTGTTCTTTATTATACTTCTGCAAAATAGGGTTAAAATGCACAGTACAACCATTAAATACAACATTTGAATAGAAGGAGTGCTTTATAATGGGCCAGTTTATCTTACTAGACACAATTTTGTTTGAAAATCGTAAAAACCAGGGAGAAGTGGTCAGGGTCCCTAGGGCGACAATTTCGCCCACATCGCCCTCTAGAATGATCCCTGTATTAACTAGCTTTAATTTCAAAATTTCTCAGAATATAAATGATTGTTGTATACATATCGTAATTGTGAATTTGGGTGTTCTAAATCGTGTAAGTTGTACAAAGTATATAATGTAGCTACATACCGTTCTAGCTATGTTTTGTGCTGTACAAAGTATATAAGGTAGCTACATACCGTTCTAGCTACGTTTTGTGCTGTAAAAAGTATATAATGTAGCTACATACCGTTCTAGCTATGTTTTGTGCTGTACAAAGTATATAATGTAGCTACATACCGTTCTAGCTACGTTTTGTGCTGTACAAAGTATATAATGTAGCTACATACCGTTCTAGCTACGTTTTGTGCTGTACAAAGTATATAATGTAGCTACATACCGTTCTAGCTACGTTTTGTGCTGTACAAAGTAAATAAGGTAGCTACATACCGTTCTAGCTACGTTTTGTGCTGTACAAAGTAAATAATGTAGCTACATACCGTTCTAGCTACGTTTTGTGCTGTACAAAGTAAATAAGGTAGCTACATACCGTTCTAGCTACGTTTTGTGCTGTACAAAGTAAATAAGGTAGCTACATACCGTTCTAGCTACGTTTTGTGCTGTACAAAGTAAATAATGTAGCTACATACCGTTCTAGCTACGTTTTGTGCTGTACAAAGTATATAACGTAGCTACATACCGTTCTAGCTACGTTTTGTGCTGCTCGTATTTTTCTCAGTTTCAGGTATCCTGGATTCAAGCTTAAAGCTTTTCCTATGTAAATAATGTTAAGGATATACATACACATAGCGTAATGTGCTTCCAGTTTATATATACTATAACACATAGCGTAATGTGCTTCCAGTTTATATATACTATAATGAACACATAGCGTAATGTGCTTCCAGTTTATATATACTATAACACATAGCGTAATGTGCTTCCAGTTTATATATACTATAATTAACACATAGCGTAATGTGCTTCCAGTTTATATATACTATAATGAACACATACCGTAATGTGCTTCCAGTTTATATATACTATAATGAACACATACCGTAATGTGCTTCCAGTTTATATATACTATAATGAACACATTACTGTAATGTGCTTCCAGTTTATATATACTATAATGAATAAATACTGTAATGTGCTTCCAGTTTATATATACTATAATGAACACATAGCGTAATGTGCTTCCAGTTTATATATACTATAATGAACACATACTGTAATGTGCTTCCAGTTTATATATACTATAATGAACACATAGCGTAATGTGCTTCCAGTTTATATATACTATAATGAACACATACTGTAATGTGCTTCCAGTTTATATACTATAACACATACCGTAATGTGCTTCCAGTTTATATAACTATAATGACCATACTGTAATGTGCTTCAGTTTATATACTATAATGAACACATACCGTAATGTGCTTCCAGTTTATATATACTATAATTAACACATAGCGTAATGTGCTTCCAGTTTATATATACTATAACACATAGCGTAATGTGCTTCCAGTTTATATATACTATAATGAACACATAGCGTAATGTGCTTCCAGTTTATATATACTATAATGAACACATACCGTAATGTGCTTCCAGTTTATATATACTATAATGAACACATACCGTAATGTGCTTCCAGTTTATATATACTATAATTAACACATAGCGTAATGTGCTTCCAGTTTATATATACTATAACACATAGCTTAATGTGCTTCCAGTTTATATATACTATAATGAACTGCTTAATGTGCTTCCAGTTTATATATACTATAATGAACACATAGCGTAATGTGCTTCCAGTTTATATATACTATAATGAACACATACCGTAATGTGCTTCCAGTTTATATATACTATAATGACACATACCGTAATGTGCTTCCAGTTTATATATACTATAATTAACACATACCGTAATGTGCTTCCAGTTTATATATACTATAATGAACACATACTGTAATGTGCTTCCAGTTTATATATACTATAATGAACACATACCATAATGTGCTTCCAGTTTATATGTACTATAATGAACACATACTGTAATGTGCTTCCAGTTTATATATACTATAATGAACACATACTGTAATGTGCTTCCAGTTTATATATACTATAATGAACAAATACTGTAATGTGCTTCCAGTTTATATATACTATAACACATAGCGTAATGTGCTTCCAGTTTATATATACTATAATTAACACATAGCGTAATGTGCTTCCAGTTTATATATACTATAATGAACACATACCGTAATGTGCTTCCAGTTTATATATACTATAATTAACACATAGCGTAATGTGCTTCCAGTTTATATATACTATAACACATACCGTAATGTGCTTCCAGTTTATATATACTATAATTAACACATAGCGTAGTGCTTCCAGTTTATATATACTATAACACATAGCGTAATGTGCTTCCAGTTTATATATACTATAATTAAGAATTGAAAGTCCGCCTCCGTGGTCGAGTGGTTCGAGCTCCGCTCAGACCGTGTCTCATTCATATGAAAAAGTTGGCAGTTTCTTACGGAGGTTGGTGCACCCAAGTACTGGTTAACCGTTGGATCCTGCCCAGGAAAGGTGTTGTTAGGTAAACTGCCCGCTGGCGATATAGCCCAAAATGGTGCTGATGCAGGCGTAAAACCCGAAATATACTATAATTAATGGACAAAAGTTTTGCACGCGTTTTCAACACCCCATAGTTTTTTTTATCATATCCTACCAATAAAAATATTTTATTATGTTTCGATTGCATGACAAGTAAATGATATGCCCCAGTCTGGGTTCCAGTTTGTCGATTTTTCACTAATTTACTAGCCTGGGATAACTTGATTTCCGAGCACATAGCGCCACATACATTACAAATAGTGGAGCTCAGATGGTGGAGCTCGGATAGTGGAGCTCATATGGTGGAGCTCAGATGGTGGAGCTCAGATGGTGGAGCTCAGATAGCACAGCTCAGATGGTGGAGCTCAGATAGCACAGCTCAGATGGTGGAGCTCAGATAGTGGAGCTTAGCACAGCTCAGATAGTGGAGCTTAGATAGTGGAGATCAGATAGTGGAGCTCAGATCGCACAGCTCAGATAGCACAGCTAAGATAGTGGAGCTCAGATAGTGGAGCTCAGATGGTGGAGCTCAGATAGTGGAGCTCAGATAGCACAGCTCAGATAGTGGAGCTCAGATGGTGGAGCTCAGATAGCACAGCTCAGATAGTGGAGCTCAGATAGTGGAGCTCAGATCGCACAGCTCAGATAGTGGAGCTCAGATAGCACAGCTCAGATAGTGAGCTCAGATAGCACAACTCAGATAGTGGAGCTCAGATAGTGGAGCTCAGATAGTGGAGCTCAGATAGTAGAGCTGAGATAGTAGAGCTCAGATGGTGCTGTTCGGATAGTGGAGCTCCGATGGTGGAGCTCGGATAGTGGAGCTGAGATGGTGGAGCTGAGATAGCACAGCTCAGAGAGCACAGCTCAGATAGCGGAGCTCAGATAGTGGAGCTCAGATGGTGGAGCTCCGATAGTGGAGCTCAGATAGTGGAGCTCAGATAGTGGAACTCAGATAGTGGAGATCAGATAGTGGAGCTCAGATAGTGGAGCTCAGATAGTGGAGCTCAGGGTAGTGGAGCTCAGATGGTGGAGCTCAGATAGTGGAGCTCAGATAGTGGAGCTCAGATAGCACAGCTCAGATAGCGGAGCTCTGATAGTGGAGCTCAGATAGTGGAGATGAGATAGTGGAGCTCAGATAGCACAGCTCAGATAGTGGAGCTCAGATAGTGGAGCTCAGGGTAGTGGAGCTCAGATGGTGGAGCTCCGATAGTGGAGCTCAGATAGTGTAGCTCAGATAGTGGAGCTCAGGGTAGTGGAGCTCAGATAGTGAGCTAGTGGAGCTCAGATAGTGGAGCTCAGATATTGGAGCTCAGATAGCTCAAGATAGTGGAGCTCAGATAGCACAACTCAGATAGTTGAAGCTCAGATAGCACAGCTCAGATAGTGGAGCTCAGATAGTGGAGCTCAGATGGTGGAGTTCGGATAGTGGAGCTCAGATAGTGGAGCTCAGATGGTGCTGTTCGGTTAGTGGACCTCAGATAGTAGAGCTGAGATGGTGCTGTTCGGATAGTGGAGCTCCGATGGTGGAGCTCGGATAGTGGAGCTGAGATAGTGGAGCTGAGATGGTGGAGCTGAGATGGTGGAGCTGAGATGGTGGAGCTGAGATAGTGGAGCTGAGATAGTGGAGCTGAGATAGCACAGCTCAGATAGTGGAGCTGAGATAGTGGAGCTCAGATGGTGGAGCTCCGATAGTGGAGCTCAGATAGTGGAGCTCAGATAGTGGAACTCGGATAGTGGAGATCAGATAGTGGAGCTCAGATAGTGGAGATCAGATAGTGGAGCTCAGATAGTGGAGCTCAGATAGTGGAGATCAGATAGTGGAGATCAGATAGCACAGCTCAGATAGTGGAGCTCAGATGGTGGAGATCAGATAGTGGAGCTCAGATAGTGGAGATCAGATAGTGGAGCTCAGATAGTGGAGCTCAGATAGCACAGCTCAGATAGTGGAGCTCAGATAGTGGAGCAGATAGTGGAGCAGATAGTTGAGCTCAGGGTAGTGGAGCTCAGATGGTGGAGCTCAGATAGCACAGCTCAGATAGTGGAGCTCAGATAGTGGAGTTCAGATAGTGGAGCTCAGATAGTGGAGCTCAGGGTAGTGGAGCTCAGATAGTGGAGCTCAGATAGTACAGCTCAGATAGTGGAGCTCAGGGTAGTGGAGCTCAGATAGCGAGCTAGTGGAGCTCAGATAGTGGAGCTCAGATAGTGGAGCTCAGATAGTGGAGCTCAGATAGCACAGCTCAGATAGTGGAGCTCAGATAGTGGAGCTCAGATGGTGGAGTTCGGATAGTGGAGCTCAGATAGTGGACCTCAGATAGTAGAGCTCCGATAGTAGAGCTGAGATGGTGCTGTTCGGATAGTGGAGCTGAGATGGTGGAGCTGAGATAGTGGAGCTGAGATAGTGGAGCTGAGATAGTGGAGTTTGGATAGTGGAGCTGAGATCGTGGAGGTTTCTAGTAAAGGATATAAGTTCTGCGGCCTTGGCTTCTCCCTCGGCTTGCACAATCTTCTGTTGTTTCTCCTGTCTAGCTCGATCTACGAAGAAAGCTGACCTCTGGGCGTCTTGTTGGGCTACCTATAAATATTTAATACATTCACTTTTACCAACTGTGACCTTGACCGTAATTGTATCCAGCAGTTCTGTGACCTTGACCGTAATGGTAGGTATCCAGCAGTTCTGTGACCTTGACCGTAATGGTAGGTATCCAGCAGTTCTACTAATTAGTATAACTATCTACCAACAACCTAGTTTAGTTTAATCATATTTTATTGCTCGATTCATTTAATATATATATATATATTGCAAGACATGACAATTTCAAGAAAAGCAAACGGGTCGGGCCACAAGTTCTAGCAACATTAGCTACGGCCCTTCCCGAAAATTAAAATATCCTCCACAAATTGTCACAACCAACACAAGGACCGTAATTGAGATTTGATGCATATTTGCAAATATTTTTCATAATAGTAAATTCATTGATGTTAATTCATGATAATTAAGTAGTTTAATAGATGCAAATTGTTTATGCCTTTTGGGCTGTTATTTAAACAAAACATGAATAATTGAAATTGTTCATATTTTATGAAAATATAAGATACAGATAGCATACACAATATTTCAAAAGCAATCACTGGACATGTCTTTTTCACCACTATTGGGCTATTGGGGAATAACTGAACAACCTATTTGGGTTCTGATCTTTCACCTCCACGTGTGACCACGATAGAGCAGGCTGAACGCTGCACGAGACACCTCATCTCACTGCGGTGATTGATTACATTACATAATCAACGTGATCATTTAAACACCTCAGCCAGGCAAAAATAAATGTGTATTTATAAACCAAAATCTCTTCCCGAGTTGTGCAGATATGAGACGGAGACTATGGTGATAATATTTAATGTAAGTTTCATAAACATTCTACCCATTAGTTACCGAGAAGTGGCTCGCTCTGGACGCACACAGTTCTGGATTTTTCGTCAATTACTATTGTTTTACTGACCCGAGCCCATGCACCACCAAACTACTATTGTTTTACTGACCCGAGCCCATGCACCACCAAACTACTATTGTTTTACTGACCCGAGCCCATGCACCACCAAACTACTATTGTTTTACTGACCCGAGCCCATGCTCCACCAAACTACTATTGTTTTACTGACCCATGCTCCACCAAACTACTATTGTTTTACTGACCCGTGCCCATGCACCACCAAACTACTATTGTTTTACTGACCCGAGCCCATGCACCACCAAACTACTATTGTTTTACTGACCCGTGCCCATGCACCACCAAACTACTATTGTTTTACTGACCCGAGCCCATGCACCACCAAACTACTATTGTTTTACTGACCCGAGCCCATGCACCACCAAACTACTATTGTTTTACTGACCGAGCCCATGCACCACCAAACTACTATTGTTTTACTGACCCGTGCCCATGCTCCACCAAACTACTATTACCAGTAGAAGTCGTGATAGCGCAGTGGATACACGTTCGCTTCAGGTGCGAAAGGTCCGGAGTTCGAGCCCCAGCTGGAGCTGTTACGATTGTGCCCTTAGGCAAAGCATTTAAATTCCACGTTGCCTCTTCTCTCTCCCTCGTGGCGATGGATTCCATCAGGAATGAGGTCTCGAGAGTGATTAATATAAGTTGAAATAACTTGTTTCGCAATCGAGCTAAAATAAATTTGTATAAACTATTACCGGTAAGCTTCATTAAGTTCCATGGATTGGTTACCGAGAACTAACTCTGGACAGACGGACGCAGAGCACCAAGTCAATATGCGTCCGGTGGAACGTACATTATTTATCTAATTACCTGTTTTGATTCTACGGCTGCTGCATACTCCTTACTGAACGTGAGGTCTGTGATGGAGACATCGTCGAGGATGATGTGGAAATCTCGTGCACGGTCCACCAGGTCGTTGCGGATCATTATACTGACCTGCTGTCTCATTGTGATCAGCTGGGATGCATTAAATTTGGCTACTACACTTTTAAGTACCTGCAAGTATAAAATATAGTAAGCATTCCCCTGTAAAATTTCTAAATGGAAAGTATGTGAAGCCCCTGGTACTAATTCTCCTCTAGCCTGGAATATATGTTCAACGCTTTATAATAATTCCCTCACTTGGGAATATATCATTCCCATCTGCCGACATGTTAACCCACTACATTGTTTTTATATTATCCTATATTCTTGGCTGTATGACTGACACATTCGTTACCACCAATGCAAGCCAGGTTTGATCCTCATACGAGAAAGTATGTGAGATGCGATGGTTGTCGCCTGATCGTACAGGTCGGTTTTCTATAGGTACTCCGGTTTCCTTGCACACGTATGACAACATATACGCTTTCAGTCGTGCCAATGATAGTGATTAAAGTGAGTTACTTGTTAAAGTTCATACTGTTTTATTGTTTTGTGGGATTAACATCGCGCCAACAGCGTAGGTCATATAGCGACTTTGCAGCTACTCTTGGTGGAGGGAGATCCCGGGTGTCCTTAGGAGCACTATCTCAGGATTGGGCGGACACATGGATAGCTTACCCACATGCAATAATGTGTGACCAACAGTGGGATTCGAACAAGCAGCTGTGAGCGGCAAGTGATTTGACGTCAACAACCGTGACAAGTGGGCCACGGAGGCCTCTGTAGAATCAGGTTTACACTGTGTATGCATATCTTGTTAACTCTAACCTCGTTACAGATGGATGGTAGGACTCTGTCATCGTAGTCCAGGCCTAGTTCCTGGTACATCTGTGGCAACAAGCGTTCATCCGGTCGGGCAAGCACTCTTAATGACAAGTTAACCATCTGTAAATCTGAATGAATGAAACATGCATCAGTGAAATGTGCATCTCACATGTGAACAGTGAAACACAGCTGAATCTGAATGAATATATGAAACGTGCATCAGTGAAACGCAGCGGCCAGACCGCATACACATTTCATTCTGTTGAGCAACAAATTTGACCTAGGCTTCTCCTGGAAATTACAATATGGAAATGAAGCAAGCCTTCATTACAATGTACTTTGTGATAAAAGATATTTGGTGTTAAAAGTCATATGGCGATTCTCAGTATTTCAGGCACGGACGGACACCGGGGTGGACAACCGACCATCTGCAAGCCAGTTGGATAGTTCACTCACATTCAAGATTCAAAACTACAGCGGTGATTAGTCAACGACTGTAACCACTCGACCATGAAGCCCCTGCTAGTAGATTTTATTTGGCTAGTAGAAATTGCTGAAAGTTAATCTTTGGAATTATTGTTGGTAATGCAGTAGCTATTGGGGCTAATGTTTGTAATGCAGTAGCTATTGGGGCCAGTGTTGGTAATGCAGTAGCTATTGGGGCTAGTGTTTATAAAGCAGTAGGCTGTCCGATTAGCGCACTTGCTTCTCACCAATGCAACCCGGGTTCGATCCTCGGACCAGGAAGTATGTGAGATGGTACGGTGGTCGCCATATCGGACAGGTGGGTTTTCTCCAGGTACTCTCACACGAATGACCACATATACGCTTTCATCCGCGTCAACGAGAGTGATTAATATAATCGTTGTAAAATAAATAAAGTTTAAACTAAAGCAGTAGTTATTCGGGCTATTGCTGCGAAAGACTATTATCAGTATGTGCTTGCTAAGTATATATTGAGATGTACAGCAGACAAACTGTCGTCTCATCGTGGGCCTTCCCCCATTGGTGCTTGTGCTGTTTTTAAAATTAAAACACATTTTGCAAACAGCCAAAAAAAAAATGCAACATTTTCAATAAAGTACCAACCTTTACTTCCAGAGATGGACGAGAGTTTTCTAGGTTTTGATCTAATATCGTATATAATGGGCCACTGAAACCACGGTACCCTGTAACGATAAACCAAACATTACACAAAGCGCTCCTTTAACTCACAGACTGCATATCACGCTACAGTCAAACTGGTCTTAACCCTTTCCTTCATAGAGATTTAGCTTAATATACCATTATATCTCCATACAAACGACAGCCATTTAACCCTTTCCTTCATAGAGATTTAGCTTAATATACCATTATATCTCCATACAAACGACAGCCATTTAACCCTTTCCTTCATAGAGATTTAGCTTAATATACCATTATATCTCCATACAAACGACAGCCATTTAGCTATCATGCAGTGGATAAGTAGTAGCCATATCTATCCCACCTCCATAGATAGTACTAGGACTACATGAGATTTAGATTAATATACTATTATATCTCCATACAAACGACAGCCATTTAGCTATCATGTAGTGGATAAATAGTCGCCATATCTATCCCATCTCCATAGATAGTACTGGGACTACATGAGATTCTATCCTTTAACTCAATACTAAATGTAGTAAGCTTAATCTTGCACAACATGCCAGGAACAGTACATTCAACCTAACACTGTACATGTGGGTTACATATAACGGTGGTATTACCTGAAATGAAGACCTTCTTTGTAAACGTCCTGTTGCACGCCACCAAGTCTGCTGAATATGATAGCTCTGTGACCACCATCAACTGAAACATCAATTACAGTCAATTAATACAAATATGACCGAGTCTAGCTAGGCCTTCATTTACAAAAATTTTTTTTTTTACATTATTTAATTTTATCAATTTTATGACAAATAAACATTCTTATACGAGTCCTGTAGCAGAATGGGCTTTCTGACTGAACCTTGTTTAAGCATACAATTACATACGATGTTTTATTATTTCTGCTAGATTAGACCCTCGTGAACATATTTCCGCCGGGTGACAAGATGCAAGCCTTGAGCTATTACAGTAAATTAATACAAACATGATGACAAGTCTAGCCAGGGTTTCAGCTATAAAAATATGTGTGACCAGTAGAAATTACTATAGTATAATGATAATTGTAATTCAATGTGTCCTCCTTGAGAGACTCAAGAATGCAGCTTTATGTAATTATTATACTTTATAGTGGCGTCTGTGGTAGAGCGTCGGATTTGGAATACAACGGTCCTGGGTTCAATACTCTGTCAAGCCAAGTATGTAGTGTCATTGAGCAAACCTCACACACATTGCTTAGTACTGGTTAACCATTTAGGTCGGCTAAGCCTGCCCAGGAAAACATGTCTATGTCCCTGCAAGGAGTTTGACATTAATGGAACATACATAAATATATACCATATTGTTCCTATTTATAGCGCCCAGGCGCGATCCAAAAAGGGTACGCTAATTAGAATAATTAATTTCTGTAGTATACGTGTGAATATTCTGTGTCAATATCAGTAATTGCCAACTAATTGGAAGTAATTGCTAAGTGACCTTGCCTTTTCACTATGTCATTGTTTGTTACCTGTTTGAAACCCTTTGCAGTGACCTAGACATATTTTCCTGGTCAGGACTTGCTCAAGGACACTACATACGTGTCCTTGCGGAGTATTGAAACCGGGACCGTCCGATTCCAAATCTGATGCTCTACTACTGGATGCCACTTTTACATGCAAGTGTCACGTACAATGTTTCTTACTCGCAGTTGTCAAATAGTTGGAACATAATCACTTTGGGGTCGAAGTAGACGACAGGCCGCTATGATAATCGCCATGAGAATGTTTGTAACGGCAACATGGTGTGAATCTGTGGGATGATTGTTTGGTATGCTGTAGGTTGAGTGAACAGGGGTTACATTGGATGATTGGTAGAGGGCATGGGGTGATTACATTGGTGGGGGGGGGGGGCAACGACATGTGCTATGAAAATCATTCTCAAGTTCACTGTACAATATGTGACTTTACGCATATAACACCAGTAATGCTATCACATGTCCCAATATACGTGCAGACATCTTTGGATTGACCTTGTCCTTGAAATGTTTGGTGAAATATTTGACAAACCTGTGTACATAGACTTTGACAGTGCATAACCTACTGCACCAACCACTGCTATTAAACCACCTCCAATTCCCATGCCTTTTCCACCCGACTTCAATCGTCCAGCCATGTCTTTTATGTTTTGCGGGTCCATTGTTTATGTTGATGTAATTTTCATCAGCCGGTTTCATCAAAAAATGGCGTCACACGTGTTTTGATCTCGATCATCGGGAGGCTTGCAATCTTAAACTGTCGTAATGGTACAAGATACAAGATACAAGAAGCTTTATTTAACGTCGGATTACATTTACAAATAACATTAGCTAATAAGCTATTTTTCCGACAAACATATATTATAATCAAAACATAAGAAAAAACAGCTAAAAGAAATAAAAGTTGGTTTAAACATGAATACAACACAGGACATAACATAATTAAAACATGTTAAAGCGAGCACCTAAAAGACAAAAATAAAATTAATATATTGTGTTAATAGTTTTAACAATTTAAGGATAACATACAGCTTAAGATACAAGCAACTATATAATATAGATAAATCTTAAGAATTCAAACAGAAATACACTATTGATTGATACACTGTGTTGTAGTTGCTGATCTTGGCCTGTGGCCTAAAAACTGCAAAGAACAAACAATGTTAAGACACGGACAGGCAAAAAGGTACACTACTGTGAAATTAAGATATGTTTTAAAAAAATAGTTATCCCGCAAATCAGATTTGGAAAGGAACTGATCAGCAATTACCTCACAGGTATCTTAAAACAAAATACATAAAAAGCAGTTAAAGCAACTAGTTGTGGCATGCAAATTTATAGAACACTAAAAACTAAGTTACAACAATCAAATTAGAACATCAAGCTAGCACAAATCATAAATTATAAACATAAAAACACAAATAAAACACATATCACACATTTATAAGCACATTAAGCATGAGGAAATAAGCGGACACGACTAGGTAGAGCACATTGAGCACTTACAGGACGGGCCCGTCCAGGCACGGACCAGCCTCACAAACTCCTTGTGGTTTTCAATTTTTCTAATGTCATTTGGCAGGCTGTTCCATACCTGAGCGGCCTCGTATCTGAAAGATCTCGTTCCGTTCAAGGTGGTGCGTACAGTTGGTACTTCAACAGTGTTTGAATGTCTGAAAGAATATTTTATATTTCGAAATTTAACCAGGTCATGTACATATGGAGGTGATTCATGGTACAGGCATTTGAATGTTTCTATTGCAATAGTTCTTATTCTACTAAGATGTAATGTAGGCATGTTTACTTGTTTCAAAAGGTCTTCGTAGCTAGAGGTGAAATCATTTAAAGTAATTTTTAGAGCTCTATGTTGTAGTTTCTCCAATTTTTCTGTATTAGTTTTGTTACAAAAGTGCCATATGAGCGGACAGTAGTTGAAAGTTGATCTTATAAAGGATTTATACATTTTTGTAACCTGTTCATCAAAATTTAACATAAAATCTATATCTACACCTAGGAGTTTCACAGAGTCTTCACATTTAATATCAGCATTTGCAATGGTAAAAGATCTTAATTGTTTGTGGGTTTTCATACCTAGGGCTATGGCCTGAAACTTATCAGGGTTGGCCTGCATTTGGTTACAATCAAACCATTTTATTAAGATGTCACTTTCTGTTTCAAGAGTTGATTTGAGAGATGACAGATCCTTATCCCAGTATGACAAAGTATTGTCGTCTGCATAATTGTAAAGCTTAGATTGTGTAATAAAATAAAAGATGTCATTTATAAAAATATTAAAAATTAGAGGTCCTAATATGGAGCCTTGGGGGACCGACCCCCTTGATAGTTTCTTGCCATAGGCTGAGTGCATCAACAATCTTGACACGTTGTTTCCTAAAAGACAGATAATTATGTACAAGTGAGAATGCACTGTCAGACAGCCCATATGCCCCCAATTTCAGGACAACAAGGTCATGTGGCAAGCAATCAAATGCCTTTGATAGGTCCATAAGTATTCCCGCCACATGATGATTCCTGTCCAGTGCCATTTTCCAGTCCTCAATTAAGCGCAAGAGGGTTGTCTGACAGCCATACTTTGGTCTAAAAGCTGCTAAGTAATTATTAAATACATGTTCAAAGTAATCTGCCAGCTGATTGTTTATGACTGTTTCAAATATCTTGGACATAGTTGGTAAAATACTAACAAGTCTGTATTTTTTCTTGATAAATGGGTCATCTTTTTTAAAGACGGGTGTTACTTGGGCCATTTTAAGTACAGCTGGGAAACTACTTTGTTTTATCATACAATTTACAATATTTGATACAGGTAAAGCTATAGATTCTGATGCACATCTTAAATTTTTTGGCGGTAGGGCGTCAACACCAGTTGCTTTTTTGGGATTTAGAGATTTTAAGTGTTTACTTATTTCTACTGGATCTATGGGTTTGAAGTTAAAATTTAAATTTTCCGATTTATGCTCAAGGATTTTGGGAACACTAGGATGTTGTTTATTTACCTCTGTGTCATTACTAATACCAATGTTTTGGGCAATGTTTACATAAAAATCATTTAAGCTTTCACATACTTTTGTTTGATCAGAAATAAATTTTTCTTCTTCTTTTAAAATTATTTCACTGGAATTTTTAGCAAGGGACTTCTGGCTAAGAAAAGGCTTAATAGTTGGCCAAAAATCCTTAGACTTGGGTCCTCCACCACATCTTTCAAAGAAGTAAGTTCTAATAGAGCTTCTCTTTGTTTTAGTTTTAAGATTCCTAAGGTTTTTGTATTTTTCCCAATTTTGTTCGTTTTTACATTTAAGGTATGAGTTAGTTTAATGGTCAGAATCAGGTATCTCTCTCTATCTTCTTTCTTCTTCTTTTCCTCCGTATGCCCCTCCAATTATGGAACACCAAGATGATCCCTGGTCACATCTTGTATTAGTATGAATATGTCGGTATATTCCTCATACACTTAAATATAAAATCACTGGCTAAAAATAAAATATAACTCTTCACCACGTCGAGACCTCCACCCATGCATCTATATACAGGTACATGTAGATAGTTCACGCACAGCTAGTGCATTTTGTACAGTACATGTATCTTTCTTTAATGACAAACCCCGCGCGGGGATATATGCATGTTGCGTGTCAAACCGTAGCCTGGGTTCCAGTCTGTCGATTTTTCACTTTTTGACTTATGTCTGGGTTCCAGTCTTCTTCTTCTTTTCCGTATTTTCTTTCCCCTTATGGGAACACCAAGTACTAGTTAAAAGTTGACTTACTGAGTAGTCGTAATTTTAAAAACACTATAACAACTATAAATGCCTCCACCCATGCTTCAAACATTCGATGTATATTTACACAGTTACTGGAGTATTAGAGCACGTTGCATAATATTATGGAGTTTGTGACACAACTCGGAGGACATCCTTGTTACAGCATTAATATCTTCAGGTTTAGTTATAACATTCTTGTAGTTAGTGCAGTCGATTATAAGACTTGTGATTGCATATTTGTCACAGAAGAGTTTGTTGTATTTATGCGCTCCTATGATGGATACCACTAGTTGTTTTTCAATTTAGCAAATCCCTCCTTACGAGTATGATGCAGCACTGGACAGGTGGTTATCATGTGGACAAGGTCTTCGATATCCATGACACAGGCTCGGCAGATTGGTTCTTCAGAATGTTGATTAAATCTATGCTTGGATGCTTGTAAGATGTATGTGCCGGTTAGCATGCGACATTTGGTGATACCTCTTTTCACTTCTGTCACTGACGATTGTATAGATTGCCAGACTGGGTGTGTACATCCTATCTGAAGGTGTGATTTCGACAGAAAGTTCAGTGTTGATTTGTTTTCAATATCAATATTCAGTTGTTTCGAGCAATACGTGTTCACCGTCTGCTTAACTTGTTGTTTCCATATTGTCTTGGGGACGAGACACTTTTTAGAGAGGTTATACTTGGCAATCCATATGTGGACAGAACATCTGATACTCTGAAACTCAGTGGGTTATCAGGGTTATTTTCCATCTGCCTGTCAGTTAATGTTTGCAACATTTCATTATCACTTTTTAGGATGTTGAAGATAAAACTCATCTGACGTTTATGGATTTCTGCTTCTATTGGCAGTGCGCCTAACAGCAGATACACTGCTCCTGATGCAGTTCTGTCAGGTAGTGATTGTATTCTACGTAGAACTTTGATATGGAATCTTGATAGAGATAGTGTTTGTGTGATAGTTAATGGAAGTACTTCCAGTCCAAACAATAGCCTTGGTTGCACGTAGCACTGGTACAGTCTAAATGACACTGCAGGGTTTAGCCCATTTGATCCATGGAAACCGGTATTAATTAATGAGTACATCGTTCTTCTTGCTAAGCTAATTCGTTCATCAATGTTAATTTCATTCTCTTTGCTTTCAGCGCGAAAAAGACCACGATGGGTAGTTTGACTACTAGGCTTAATAACAGTTTGACCCAGTGACCATTTTAAGTCTGACCTTGTATAGCGGGAGGTTTTATTGACTACCACAGCATTTGTCTTTGTCGGATGTAAGGTTACTCGATTTTGGCAACGTGCCGTCTGGCCACATGTAGCATGCTTTTCATTTCTTCAACACTTTCCGAAAGGAGACATACAGTCTGTCGATTGTTTACTTTTTAACTTCTGGCAAAATGACACGTTAATATTATCAGAAACTCATACGGCCCAATTAATAGTCTCGGTGTTAAAATATATGTATTTGACTGACAAGGCAAAATATATCAACGCCTGTCAAACCGCAAAGAAGTTAAACAGATGAGAAGTTAAAGGAAAATGTAAAATATATATGAACAATAAGTTGAGCTAAATATTTAAAAGCAGCTAGGCAGAGCACCTAGGGGATGGCATGATCGCCAACAGCCATATTGTTGTTGTTGTTGTAGATCCCTCCGGTAGCTTCGGAGCACCCTCTTCGTTGTATAACGCGAGGTGGTGGTCTTACATGTAAATAAGAACAGTTGATCCCGTCACCAGAATGATATTGATCCACCCGCACTGGATCACTTAGAGCACTAATTCAGATATACCAATTTTCCAAGATACAATTTCCTCCACCAATACTATACAGCACGAATTCCTTCTCCAATATTTATATTCCTTCACCGATGTTATATATACCAGTTTGTTAGTTGGCTAAGCTTTGAGAGCGTGATTTGATATATTCTAGAAATCAATGACTATGCATAGTGTTATTTATTTGTTTATAATTGCATTATTTTGTTTCAATAATGAGCATAATTATGACCTTCATATTCATAATAAGTAATTTATTTCACTATACGCTGTTCAAGATTTTTGTACGGAGATTGTCTATATCGTTGATGAGGTTTCGGCTAACTGTCTCAATTTTATAGACTACATGTAACTGCTCGTCAATGAGTCGGAAGATTTGCGTGTCAGTGGCGTCAATGATACATTGTAGCAGTTGGTCGTCAGAGTTCATGATATCATTTGCAGCATCTGGTGAGACATGGTCAGTCAACACTACTCTCAGACGGTTCAGGTGTTTTTCCCGTGCTGGGGCCAGCGTACTACACTTCAAAAGGAAGTGAGCTCTATCTTCTGGGTCTTTTTTGCACAGACAGCATAGAGGGGAGACCTCGTTCTGGTTAAACTTGTGACGATTTGCTTGTAGGGTGTAAGAACCAGTCATCAGTCGCACCTTCATGCAGGCTTTCTTGATTTCCCTCGCATCTGTACAGGCAGAGGCCCAGACTGGGTGTTTACCATCGAACGGACGCTCACTGATGTGTAGGTATCTCAAGGACGATTTCTGTTTTGCCTCGGTAGTCCATTTCTCGTGGAAGAAGGCGTTGAAGGCATCTACTAGTGTTTTCTTCCAGTTCTCTTTGGATGGCGGATTCTCCCAGAGCTCGAACGCTGATGGCAGGGAATACTTTTGTAGCAGACGTCTCACTCTAGCCACCCAACTGTAGCTGTCTCCTTCCTTGACTGCAAGCTGTCTGCGTATGAGTTGGTATTCCAGTGACTCTGGCTGCTTTAATAGGCCGACAAACATGGATAGAAGTCTGCGGTCGATGCTGGCCTCTATAGGCATTATACCGGAGAGGATGTAGATCGGAATGGTAGCGCATCTATCTGGCAGGTATTGTAACTGCCTCAGGAGTTTCCTCTCGTAGGTGGCCATGGCCTTGAGCTCACTTGCTTTCAGGGATACAACCTCCAGGCCGTATATGACTCTAGGAAGTCCGAAGACAGTCCACAGCTGTGCGGAGACGAGTGGGTTCAGTCCATTCCTGCCGTGTAGGCCAGCTCCCAGTAGGGCATATTGAAATGCTCTATTGTAGAGAGATAGGCAATACAGGATGGAGATGGTTCCAATGTATTATGAAATATAGTTTTTGTAAAAAAGAAAACTTGTAGTAGTATAGTGTTGCTTTTTAGCCTATAGCTTAAGGAATGGCAGTGGCGCAATTCTTGGAATAAGACTTCAAGGATTGTGGACAGTTCTTTAAACAGAGAGTGTTTTAAGTATGAGTGGCTTAATTTTATCAGGACCACTAGCCGTCAACTTCGTCAACTTCAACTGCCGAACAATCTGTCACAATTATGATTGGCAGGCGCAGTCTAGAACTGTCAGTTAATCTAAAATGGTATGTGGAAGTTAAAAGGATATACAAAGCTATAGCTAAGCGCAGACAGTATAAAGATTAGCTGGAGTACGAGTCCAGAATGCCAACAAAAGTCGGAATACTGGGTCTCTCGACTATGTTGTATGTTCCATTAATGTCAAACCCTTTGCGGGGACCTAGACATGTTTTCCTGGGCATGCTAAGCCGACCATAGCGGTTAACCAGTACTAAGGAATGTGTGTGAGGTGCCTTGCTCAATGACACTACATACGTGGCCTGACTGAGTATCGAACCCGGACCGTTCGAATCTAAATCCGACGCTATACCATTCCTTCCTAGTCATCTTCATGGTCTTTTCCCGCCTACCATAGGAGAGTCAAATGAATATTCATTGCGTTTTAATGATACTTGTATTACCTTGCCAAGGAGACTTAAATTGTACTCAATATCTGTTATGTGTGTGTGTTTTACGTTTTATTTATCGTCGCTACCGGTTGACCATATGAGCGATGTCTCCTGAAGAGATTAGTGATTTTAGATTTTGGAGGATAGTGCAATGATACAGACAGAGACTGATTCCAGAGTCGCCTTTGGTTCTTTTACATGTACGGTGTAAAGCACCGACACGAGACCTCGGTTTAACGTCCCATCTGAAAGACTGTTAATTGTATTAGGGTCAGACGGGGGATTGAACCTGTTATACCTGATTCGATAAAATTATGGAATTATCTAGACTCATCAATACGCAATTCCAGCACACAACAATCTTTTAAGAACAAACTAAAAAATAAGTTCAACTCTCCTAGAGTTCCCTCCTATTACACAACAGAGGAAATATATTATACGGTAATTCAAGCACGTATTAGAAATAAATGCAGTAATTTGAATAACGATCTCTTCTACAACCACTTAAGGGAGTATATATTGCAACAATGGCATTGACGATGCTGAGTGCTTCTTCTTTAAATGTAATCGTTATAGGAATGAGCGTATTTTTATTATTTACCAATACTCGGGCATACCATTTTGTCATATTTATTTTCGAATAAAAAATCCGTCATTTAGTTTAATTAAACGTTTCTGTGACATTCTGGTGTGGTCCGTTTACTAATGTTAACAACTTGTGGCCCAATCCTTTTGTTTTATTAATTTCAATGTAACATCATTTTATATATTGTATCTATAGCGTTTGTATTATGCATGTAAATAATAAATGCAATAAAATATGATTAAAGTACTGAATTTCATTTAATATGATGACATCCATCTTGTGATCGAGCTCGAGGTTTTCAGCTATCTCTTGTATGAAACCAATGGGTTGGGTGTCACTGCTATGCTTTGACATGGACCTGTGCTGCTGTGGGCAAAGCATATGGCGAGTGTCTAAGTATGACATAATGTTGGAAATAAGAGTTTGGATGTTATGCATGCTGTAGAAATGGGGCGGTAGTTCCTAGGTTTGGACGTTTGACCGTTCTTGTATACATATGCTATTGTTTTTATTCTTGAATACTTCTGTTTTTGTCTAGGTCCCCGCAATAGGTTTTAATATAAATGAAGCATACATGTATACATATAATTATAGAAAATCATGAAGTGGTCAGAAATATTTTAATTTCTTTACAAATTTCGTTGAAAATTGGCAATACATGTATGATATAATGTACTTCAATCAACATTACACTAATGAATAGTATATATATTCACTTAACATGTACAATGTGTATTTTACAACTACATTTAATATACATTGCTCATTTTCTAGGTCCCCGCAAGGGGTTTGACACTAATGGAACATACATACCGTACATATCTTCTTTCTTTTCCTCCGTATGCCCTTCCAATTATGGAACACCAAGATGATCCCTGGTCACATCTTGTATTAGTATGAATATGTCGGTATATTCCTCATACACGTAAATATAAAATCACTGGCTAAAAATAAAATATAACTCTTCACCACGTCGAGACCTCCACCCATGCATCTATATACAGGTACATGTAGATAGTTCACGCACAGCTAGTGAATTTTGTACAGTGCAGGGACAGTTTATAAATCGGTGGGTATTCATAGGTACATGTAGTTAGATCAGCACATATTACACTGCAGCGAAAGTGTCCGTTTGGTATGTAACTTGTGGCACAGATCCGTTGACAATCTCATTATGGCGTCAATATCTTCCGGTTTGGTGAAAATATGGCTGAAGTGAGTACAGTCTATAATCAGCTTTGTAATGGCAACTTTTTCGGTGAAATATCTCCTCCAGTTATCGACTCCTATCATTGAAGCGACGAGGTGTTTCATTTTGGATAAGCCCTCTTTTCGGACCTCGTGTATAACAGGACATGTGGTGAGCATGTGGACAATGTCTTCACTTTCCATTGCACAGCATTTACATAGTGGATCTTCAGTTTGTTGATTAAATTTATGTTTCGTAGCTTGTAGCATATATGTGCCTGTCATCATGCGGCCTTTTGTAATACCTTTTTTTCACGTCGATACAGTCGAGTATAGGGTTCGCCAGACTGAGTGGGTTACACCTATTTGCAGTCCTGCTTTGGCCAAGAACTTTAGAGACGATTTGTCGATAATGTCACCATTCAATTTATCAGTCCAGTAACTGTTAACAGCTTGTTTTACTTGTATTTTCCAGCTCAGTTTAGTTGTTAGATGGTCCCTCAGTGTAGAGATATCTGGGAGTCCATATAGTAGTAGCACCTCAGCAACTCTATGGTAGAAGCTCAGATGACATTCCAGGTTTATAGCTATTTGCCTTTCGCTTAGTTTTTGGATGGTTTCATATAATATGCTACATTGCTCCCTTTATGTGTACATGTCCTGTTCTGTTATATCCATCAAGTTCGTTATTTGCTATTCAAGCGGCTGATAACACAGATGGACGACCTTCGACAAAAACAACATTTCTGATGATGCTGCGTTAAATATTAGTTAGGATGAATAGTTTACGCGCTGCAGTGATACGTCTCAACCCAATTGTAAGACGATTACGGAGCAGCTATTTGCAAAAAGTACCAATTACGGGAAACTTAAACAGGTACATGAACAATAGTAACCGGATGTAGTAGTACCCGGATAGTGCTCGATTACATTGTAATACAGGCAATTGTGGCACCAATTAATATGAACAAGGAAAGTCCTTAGAAACGAGCTCATGCACATGGTCATTTTGAGTATTTGTTGATAATTATAGTCTCGGTGTACCAACTCTCGACCGGTACCAACTCTCGACTTCTTCAGTTGTTCCCCCGAGTTCTCCAGTAAATCCATTTATTTGCTCAATTAACTTACGGAGAGTTTAACTCAATTGCTGGTTATAATGTTTGGCATTAATTGAATCCTTGTGTAGTCCTATAAATAAGACCTCTACATAAAAAATGTTCATGTTATTTCGAGGTCTTATCGTTAAAGCTCATTTTCGCATAGCACTTTCCACCCTGATCCGATGGCGGGATTTCTGGCCAATATTTTGAAGCTTTCCGGACAAGAACGGTTATAAATGTATGCATTGGTGTTAAGAATAATCATAAATATAGATATTAAGAACGTTAAATATATTGTCTTACCATTGTGCATATCAATTAGCTGTTTGAAGTGGACATGTGAGATTCTCACATATTTTCTGCGCAGTCTTCACAAAAGAAATCCGAATGAATTATGTTTTATGCGTAATAACAATTTGATATATTGAACAAAACTGATTACAATGTAGGTTCACCGTAATGGCACATGAGATCAAATTTCGTCTAATTAATCAAATATTCAAAATGGACGATTTGAAATAGCGAAACTTTGCCATGAAATTTAAACGTTGATTTCTTGTAAAATATTGTGTCAAGAGACGTTATAGACTGTGCAGAATTTAAACAACGGTATGTATGTTCATCTTGTTAACAATTTTAAGTTATAAAACAATTTTTTTGAATATAAAATATGCTACGCGTAATTGAGGTTTAACGTTTAGACTTTGAAAAATGTCTGGATAGTAAAATGTCACATTTTTCAAGTCTAAATATTTGGACTAATCCTCGTGATGATTTTCATTTTTCGATACAAATTTCATCAGAAAAATCGATCGATCAAGAGTTAGTACCCTGAGGCTAATCTACATTCTAAAGCATGCAAGAAATATCAAGTTGCATAAAAAAGTGTGTATAAAGTTCTTAATTTGTTAACCAAGTAACTGACATGGACTGGTGCATGGTATTTTTAGACCAATAAATGAATAAGAAAATTACCTTTGGACCAGTTCATTTATCAAAATGGGTAATTTTATCTAAAAAATAGTAATATTACTGGCAAAAAGTGCAGATTCTGATGAGATGGCTCGTCATGAGCCGGCTCATCTGGATCTACATTTTTTGTATGTCTATTTAGAGGCCTGTAGTGTTGAAAGGGTTAAACAGTTTTAGGCATATATAATTCATAGTAATGCAATATTTCAACAAAGGACTAGCCAATTTTCTTCGAAATAAATGGTAATTGTTGCTTAACAAACAAACGCTGTAACCTATAAAAATATTAATTAAAAAATATGGTGGGGCTAAAAAGTTCAGGGCGTAGTGCCCTGCTGCTTTAGAAAAAAACCCTATGCTGAACATGTTTGTTATATGATTTATCAAATTGAGGGTTTGTTTTTGCAACTATGAATTCCCCTGTGTATTTCAGTGTACCTGCCTCGTGTTATGCTACAAAGGCCGGGTGGTGTGGTATTCATGACTTCTTTGATGAGGATAACTTTGACACCAGTGATGTTGGTGTAGGTAAGTAGAATGCTTACAGACTAGTAACCGTATAACAGCATAATTAATAATACTACAGTCAAACCTGTCTTAAGCAGCCAGACAAGGGAGTCAGAGAAAGTGGCTGCTTAGAAGTAAAAGCACTGGAAGTACAATCGTTTGAGGAAAAGAAAATTAAATGTCAACTCTAGAATTGAATCCTTCATTTATCTTTATCACTGTAAACATGTCAGACAAAGGTGTTTGTGTGTGTTTTACGTTTTATTTATCGTCGCTACCGGTTGCCCATATGAGCGATGTCTCCTGAAGAGATTAGTGATGTTAGATTTTGGAGGATAGTGCAATGATACAGACAGAGACTGATTCCAGAGTCGCCTCTGGTTCTTTTACGTGCACGGTGTACAACACCGACACAAGACCTCGGTTTAAAGTCCCATCTGAAAGACTGTTAATTTTATTAGAGTCAGATGGGGGATCGAACCTGCAATCCCTGTTGTATAAGTTTAACTGTATGTTGGGCTTATATTCACACTCATAGAATGTGTATTGCTGTATGCACGACTGGTATTGAATAATTGACACCTCTAGAGGATCATGCACAATGTATGCTGTGCGCACAACTGGTATTGATGCCGAGGATCATGTGAAAGTCCACCATACTAACCAGCAGAGCTATTAAACACAAAAACATCGTCGCTGTCAGTAGTAACTGTAATATTCACATTTGTATTATTTGTGTCAGTCAAAACCCTGTAATTCTTTGCATGCTGGGTAAAGCAAAGGCTATAAATGCATGTAGTTAAAATAACAGACGACAACTTATATGTAGATGAAAACTCAGGAAATATGTTACAGAATTCCATGAGATATTTGAGTCTGATGTTTTTTTAAAACTTTATTTATTTTACAACGATTGCGAAGCAAGTTCTTACAACTTATATTAATCACTTTCGTTGGCGCGGATGAAAGCGTATATGTGGTCATTCATGTGGGAGGAAACCAGAGTACCCGGAGAAAACCCACCTGTCCGATCTGGCGACCACCGTACCATCTTACATACTTCCCGGTCCGTGGATTAAACCCGGGTTGCATTAGTGAGAAGCGAGCGCGCTAATCGGACAAGCCAAGTCTGATGTTAATTTTACCGCTACTAGTAGCATGCATGAGGATGCATTCCTTCTCTCTCCCTCATGGTGATGGATTCCTTCTCTCTCCCTCATCTGGGTGCATTCCTTCTCTCCCTCATGAGGATGCATTCCTTCTCTCTCCCTCATGGTGATGGATTCCTTCTCTTTCCCTCATGAGGATGCATTCCTTCTCTCTCCCTCATGAGGATGGATTCCTTCTCTCTCCCTCATGAGGATGCATTCCTTCTCTCTCCCTCATGAGGATGCATTCCTTCTCTTCCCTCATGGGATGCATTCCTTCTCTCTCCCTCATGAGGATGGATTCCTTCTCTCTCCCTCACGAGGATGCATTCCTTCTCTCTCCCTCATGAGGATGCATTCCTTCTCTCCCTCATGAGGATGCATTCCTTCTCTCTCCCTCATGAGGATGCATTCCTTCTCTCTCCCTCATGAGGATGCATTCCTTCTCTCTCCCTCATGAGGATGCATTCCTTCTCTCTCCCTCATGATGATGCATTCCTTCTCTCTCCCTCATGAGGATGGATTCCTTCCCCCCAAACCCCCCCAGAGATTCTTCTCTCTCCCTCAGGATGATTCCTTCTCCCCTCATGTGATTCCTTCTCTCCCTCATGAGGATGCATTCCTTCTCTCCCTCATGAGGATGCATTCCTTCTCTCCCTCATGAGATGCATTCCTTCTCTCTCCCTCATGAGGATGGATTCCTTCTCTCCTCATGAGATGATTCCTTCTCTCCCTCATGAGGATGCATTCCTTCTCTCTCCCTCATGAGGATGCATTCCTTCTCTCTCCCTCATGAGATGCATTCCTTCTCTCTCCCTCATGAGGATGCATTCCTTCTCTCCCTCATGAGGATGCATTCCTTCTCTCCCTCATGAGGATGCATTCCTTCTCTCCCTCATGAGGATGCATTCCTTCTCTCTCCCTCATGAGGATGCATTCCTTTCTCCCTCAGAGAGTCCTTCTCTCCTCAGAATATTCCTTCTCTCCCTCATGAGGATGCATTCCTTCTCTCCCTCATGAGGATGGATTCCTTCTCTCTCCCTCATGAGGATGCATTCCTTCTCTCTCCCTCATGAGGATGCATTCCTTCTCTCCCTCATGAGGATGCATTCCTTCTCTCTCCCTCATGAGGATGCATTCCTTCTCTCTCCCTCATGAGGATGCATTCCCTCTCTCCCTCATGGATGCATTCCTTCTCTCCCTCATGAGGGTGCATTCCTTCTCTCTCCCTCATGAGGATGGATTCCTTCTCTCTCCCTCATGGTTATGGATTCCTTCTCTCTCCCTCATGAGGATGGATTCCTTCTCTCTCTCTCATGATGATGGATTCCTTCTCTCTCCCTCATGAGGATGGATTCCTTCTCTCTCCCTCATGAGGATGGATTCCTTCTCTCTCCCTCATGATGATGGATTCCTTCTCTCTCCCTCATGAGGATGGATTCCTTCTCTCTCCCTCATGAGGATGGATTCCTTCTCTCTCCCTCATGAGGATGGATTCCTTCTCTCTCCCTCATGAGGATGCATTCCTTCTCTCTCCCTCATGAGGATGCATTCCTTCTCTCTCCCTCACGAGGATGCATTCCTTCTCTCTCCTTCACGAGGATGGATTCCTTCTCTCTCCCTCATGAGGATGCATTCCTTCTCTCTCCCTCATGAGGATGCATTCCTTCTCTCTCCCTCATGAGGATGCATTCCTTCTCTCTCCCTCATGAGGATGGATTCCTTCTCTCTCCCTCATGGTGATGCATTCCTTCTCTCTCCCTCATGGGGGTGCATTCCTTCTCTCTCCCTCATGAGGGTGCATTCCTTCTCTCTCCCTCATGATGATGCATTCCTTCTCTCTCCCTCATGAGGTTGTATTCCTTCTCTCTCCCTCATGAGGATGGATTCCTTC
>CM026389.1:12525110-12586680 GCA_014843695.1 Archivesica marissinica | reverse complement strand
TACATACTGTGCTATGGTTCCCACTATACCGGTATATTGCAATACACAAACAACAATACATACTGTGCTATGGTTCCCACTATATTGCAATACACAAACAACAATACATACTGTGCTATGGTTCCCACTATACCGGTATATTGCAATACATAAACAACAATACATACTGTGCTATGGTTCCCACTATACCGGTATATTGCAATACATAAACAACAATACATACTGTGCTATGGTTCCCACTATACCGGTATATTGCAATACATAAACAACAATACATACTGTGCTATGGTTCCCACTATACCGGTATATTGCAATACATAAACAACAATACATACTGTGCTATGGTTCCCACTATACCGGTATATTGCAATACATAAACAACAATACATACTGTGCTATGGTTCCCACTATACCGGTATATTGCAATACATAAACAACAATACATACTGTGCTATGGTTCCCACTATACCGGTATATTGCAATACACAAACAACAATACATACTGTGCTATGGTTCCCACTATACCGGTATATTGCAATACACAAACAACAATACATACTGTGCTATGGTTCCCACTATACCGGTATATTGCAATACACAAACAACAATACATACTGTGCTATGGTTCCCACTATACCGGTATATTGCAATACATAAACAACAATACATACTGTGCTATGGTTCCCACTATACCGGTATATTGCAATACATAAACAACAATACATACTGTGCTATGGTTCCCACTATACCGGTATATTGCAATACATAAACAACAATACATACTGTGCTATGGTTCCCACTATACCGGTATATTGCAATACATAAACAACAATACATACTGTGCTATGGTTCCCACTATACCGGTATATTGCAATACACAAACAACAATACATACTGTGCTATGGTTCCCACTATACCGGTATATTGCAATACATAAACAACAATACATACTGTGCTATGGTTCCCACTATACCGGTATATTGCAATACATAAACAACAATACATACTGTGCTATGGTTCCCACTATACCGGTATATTGCAATACATAAACAACAATACATACTGTGCTATGGTTCCCACTATACCGGTATATTGCAATACACAAACAACAATACATACTGTGCTATGGTTCCCACTATACCGGTATATTGCAATACATAAACAACAATACATACTGTGCTATGGTTCCCACTATACCGGTATATTGCAATACATAAACAACAATACATACTGTGCTATGGTTCCCACTATACCGGTATATTGCAATACACAAACAACAATACATACTGTGCTATGGTTCCCACTATACCGGTATATTGCAATACATAAACAACAATACATACTGTGCTATGGTTCCCACTATACCGGTATATTGCAATACATAAACAACAATACATACTGTGCTATGGTTCCCACTATATTGCAATACACAAACAACAATACATACTGTGCTATGGTTCCCACTATACCGGTATATTGCAATACATAAACAACAATACATACTGTGCTATGGTTCCCACTATACCGGTATATTGCAATACATAAACAACAATACATACTGTGCTATGGTTCCCACTATACCGGTATATTGCAATACATAAACAACAATACATACTGTGCTATGGTTCCCACTATACCGGTATATTGCAATACACAAACAACAATACATACTGTGCTATGGTTCCCACTATACCGGTATATTGCAATACATAAACAACAATACATACTGTGCTATGGTTCCCACTATACCGGTATATTGCAATACATAAACAACAATACATACTGTGCTATGGTTCCCACTATACCGGTATATTGCAATACATAAACAACAATACATACTGTGCTATGGTTCCCACTATATTGCAATACACAAACAACAATACATACTGTGCTATGGTTCCCACTATACCGGTATATTGCAATACATAAACAACAATACATACTGTGCTATGGTTCCCACTATACCGGTATATTGCAATACATAAACAACAATACATACTGTGCTATGGTTCCCACTATACCGGTATATTGCAATACATAAACAACAATACATACTGTGCTATGGTTCCCACTATACCGGTATATTGCAATACATAAACAACAATACATACTGTGCTATGGTTCCCACTATACCGGTATATTGCAATACATAAACAACAATACATACTGTGCTATGGTTCCCACTATACCGGTATATTGCAATACATAACAACAATACATACTGTGCTATGGTTCCCACTATATTGCAATACACAAACAACAATACATACTGTGCTATGGTTCCCACTATACCGGTATATTGCAATACATAAACAACAATACATACTGTGCTATGGTTCCCACTATACCGGTATATTGCAATACATAAACAACAATACATACTGTGCTATGGTTCCCGGTATTTTGGATAAGAATGCTCCCTTTGAAAAGCAATGTAATTTTTATGTAATATTGCAGGAAGATAATCTAAAAATCCACGATCTATTAGATTCTACGCAGACAAGACCAGGATACACGTGTTGTTTTCACAGCTGTACTTATTACATCTCAAGTAAATTTAATAAGGTGCAGACCTACGCCGTAGTAAATAGTGCCTGGAAGTCGTGATAGCGCAGTGGATGCGCGTTCGCTTCAGGTGTGAAAAGTCTGGAGTTCGAGCCCCGCTGGAGCAGTTACGATTGTGCACTTAGCAAGGCATTTAAATTCCATGTTGCCTCTTCTCTCTCCCTCGTGGCGTTGGATTCCATCAGGAATGAGGTCTCGAGAGTAATTAATATAAGTTGTAAGAACGTGTTTCGCAATCGAGCTAAAATAAATTTGTATGAACTAAAAGTTCCTGATAATCAAACAACTCCACACAAATAATCGACAAATAAAGCATGAACACAAACTAAATAGCAAGCTGCTATGCCGCGACCAATCAGAATCCTTCCAGCATAACACGTGTGTGCATACAAGAAAATATGTGATGGCGGTATTAAACTGAATACAAGCTATGTGATAAAAATATATATTAGGCTTGTTGTTTTGCACACCTGGGATATTCATTAGTTCGTTCCATGATATGTAGGACGAGCGGGTCGACACATTTAGGCAACTTCTTATCAGCATCTTTGAGAGCAACCATCTCACCAGTGTCCAGGTTCTTCACCATTACACAACTCAGGATCTCCTAAACACAGATAGACGCTGATAGATTAACTATACAGGATCTCCTAAACACAGATGCTGATAGATTAACTGTACAGGATCTCCTAAACACAGATAGATGCTGATAGATTAACTGTACAGGATCTCCTAAACACAGATAGACGCTGATAGATTCACTGTACAGGATCTCCTAAACACAGATAGACGCTGATAGATTAACTGTACAGGATCTCCTAAACACAGATAGACGCTGATAGATTAACTGTACAGGATCTCCTAAACACAGATAGATGCTGATAGATTAACTGTACAGGATCTCCTAAACACAGATAGATGCTGATAGATTAACTGTACAGGATCTCCTAAACACAGATAGACGCTGATAGATTAACTGTACAGGACCTCCTAAACACAGACGCTGATAGATTAACTACTCCACTCAGTCTTAAATAGAAGGATGCCATGCTCTGCCCGATTGGCTGACCAATCACACCAGGGGGTTTCGAATTATTTCATGTGAGGAAGCTATCCAGCTGGCTGGCTCGCTTCTCACCAATGCAACCCGGGTTCAATCCTCGGACCAGGAAGAATGTGAGATGGTACGGTGGTCGCCATATCGGACAGGTGAGTTTTCTCCGGGTGCTCACAATATGACCACATTTACGCTTTCATCCGAGCTAACGAGAGTGATTAATAGAAGTTGTTAGAACTTGCTTCGCAATCGTTGTAAAATAAATAAAGTCTAAACTAATGCCCTGCCCCATGATATTGGAGCCTTGCATTTAATCGTTTGCCGTGACCTCGATCTGGTGCACATTGTCCTTCCTATGGGGGCATGCGTTCACCAATCAGCAACTTTAGTTTTTTTAATTTCATAAGTGACAATTGAAAATAGCAGTAGTTATACCTGTGAATTAAAACACATTTTGTTTGTTCGAATGTTACGCTGTCATCGGCACCATTTTGGGCTATATTGCCAGTGGGTAGTTTACCTAAGAACACCTTTCCTGGGCAGGCTCTAGCGGTTAACCAGTACTTGGTGCACCAACCTCCGTAAGAAACTGCCAACGTTTTCATATAAATGCGACACAGTCTGAGCAGGGCTCGAACACATGACCATCAGTGATGATAGGTTACAGTGGTACACAAGTCAGCGACCGTAACCACTCGACCACGGAGGCGGACTGAAACGCATTTTGTATATCGAGAACCACGTAGATGTAGAAATAGATGCATAAATAGTGCTAAAACATAACAACCTAATAATATTGTAATTTTTCACTTTGGAATGAGATAAATAGCAAAGAACAAGAAAGGTCAGTATTTGTTTTTCCAGCTATGATTAGGGGTGTCACGATATCAGCAACCCATATCGCGATATATTGTGATATTTTATCAAATAATCGCGATAAATATCGCGATAAATTGCCTATTCATTTGTTATGCATTGTGATTATATTTGGTTCTATTAAGAGTATTTAATAAGATGACACGGATTACTTTACACACATTTTAAGACACTATCTCAAGACACTATCTCATTCAACAGTATTTATTAACTTGAAAAACAACAAAACACTGAATAAAATAACAACTTAAATCGTCTAGAAATTGTTTCAGAGAATGGTGAATATATACATAAGGATCTTAATATTGCGATATACCGGTATACCGCGACACCCCTAGCTATGATAACATACATGTACTCAGAAACTACTTATTTATCGGGGCTCATTCTAGATTATAATGTATGGGAGAGCGTGCGATTGCGTCCTTAAATGGTGTTATTTAATAAATAAACAAAACAGGGTTGAAGGACACATTAGAACAATTAAATACAGTCTACATGTCGAATTCCATCGGACCGAACAAAATACTTCGACATAACCGAAGTTTGACTTAACGAAATTTGATATAAACAGATCCAGTTATATGTAAAATGATAGTTTCTGAAACGGGACTTTGATCTGACTTCGAGATAACCAGAGAATACGACATAACCGACTTAGACATAAAGGATGTAGACATTTGAATAGATGAAGTGTTTTATAAGGGGTTAGTGTAGATTAATGGACAAAATATTGTATGAAAATTAAAAAAAGGAGAAAAGTGGGGCCCCAAGGGGGCGAAGTCAGGGTCCCTAGAGCGACTATTTGGCCCAAGTCGCCCTCTAGAATGATTTATATGAACCTAAAACACAAGATTGCAAGGTTTGGCAGGACTGTGTGTGTATTTATTTATTGGGGGGTTAAATGTTGCAACAACAGTATAGGTCATATATCGACTGTCCAGCTATTATTGATGGCCAGTATAGGTCATATAGCGACTGTCCAGCAATTATTGATGGCCAGTATAGGTCATATATCGACTGTCCAGCTATTATTGATGGCCAGTATAGGTCATATAGCGACTGTCCAGCAATTATTGATGGCCAGTATAGGTCATATATCGACTGTCCAGCTATTATTGATGGCAAGTATAGGTCATATAGTGACTGTCCAGCTATTATTGATGGCCAGTATAGGTCATATATCGACTGTCCAGCTATTATTGATGGCCAGTATAGGTCATATAGCGACTGTCCAGCTATTATTGATGGCCAGTATAGGTCATATATCGACTGTCCAGCTATTATTGATGGCCAGTATAGGTCATATAGCGACTGTCCAGCTATTATTGATGGCCAGTATAGGTCATATATCGACTGTCCAGCTATTATTGATGGCCAGTATAGGTCATATATCGACTGTCCAGCTATTATTGATGGCCAGTATAGGTCATATAGCGACTGTCCAGCTATTATTGATGGCCAGTATAGGTCATATAGCGACTGTCCAGCGATTATTGATGGCGGAAGTCACTGGGTGCCCCGACGAGCAGGATTTCATGCACGGACGGGCACCCGGGTAGAACTACTGACCTTCCACAAGCAGGCTGGATGGCTTCCTCACATGAAAGAATTTGACACCCCCCCCCAGTGGGATTTGAAACTAAAGCAGTCACAGTCAGTGGCAATTGATTTGAAGTCAATAACCACAGAGTTCCCAGGTAGGTTGGACGGACTGTAGTAAGAGAGAAGGTAAACTTGTCATAGTAGCCATGGTTACCTCATCTGTGAGTTGTACACCTGAGCCAGTTCTAGGCCTGTTTAAGGATTCCTTTCTAGGCAGGTTGTCACGACAACTACTTGAGTTCCGGGATCTACGTCTCTCACTCTTCTCTATACTTGATGTTTTGTGTCTGAAAGGAAAATTTTGTTTTTTAAATGTTTATTTATCGTTGCTACGGGTTGCCCATATGAGCAACAGGCAGTTTACTTACAACTCTTTTCCTGGGCAGGCTGCAGTGGTTAACTGGTACTTGGTGCACCAACCGTCGTAAGAAAATGCCAACTTTTTCATATAAAGAGACACAGTCTGAGCGGGGTCTCGAACCCGTGACCATAAGTGATAACTGGTTACAGTGGTATATAAGTCAGCAACCGTAGCCACTCGACCACGGAGGTTGACAAAGGGAAATGTACATAATTTCTGCTTGTATTACTGTTCATATAAATGATCATAGATACATTGTTGATGCAACTAACACAATTAAATAAATCTCTTACCATTTTAAAAACGCAAATAAAATACCATTGTACATTAGTATTGTGAATATATGAATATTCTCCTACTCATTACTGCGTTTGGTTTGTATTAAACCCATTTCATTCTGGATATATTTAATGGCTTTTGCAAACAACATAGATCCAGATCAGCCGCAGCGTGACGCTGCGTGCTGATCAGGATCTATGTTGTTTGCTGCATAGTCAAGTGTCTTAGCAAGATCATCTGAATAGCAAACAGCATAGAGCCTGATCAGACGGAATGTTACATGGCAGTTAATCTGGCTCTATGTTCTTTGCAAATACCGTTTGAACGGTATCCAGAATGAAATGGGTTAAATATGTATTTTGCATATGGCAACAATGCTTTTGGAATAAACAGGGTTACCCATCATATGCCTCAAAATTGAGAGAGAAAAAATGACATAGTTTAGTTTTCTTTCTGTATGTAGGATGTTGTACAATATATTGTATTTACCTATCCAGGCTTGTGTGTTTGCTTTTCTTTCCCTCTCTTTCTATGCTCGATCCTTTACTCAGTTTACCATCTCTCTCCAAACTTGACCCTTTACTGTGCTTCCCTTCCTTCTCCACACTCAAACAGGTACTGAGTCGAGCTTCCCCCCTGTCCATACTCGACCCCTTACTCAGTTTTGCATCCCAGACCTCATGGTCTAGGCTTGAACCCATACTGAGCTTCATATCCCGGGCTTCACGGTCCATACTCCAATCCTCATTGAGCCGGGCCTCTCGGTCCAGGCTCGCGGTTTTACTGTTACCTCTGTCTCCCGAGGATCGGTCCAGACTCGAGGTTTTACTGGCCGACCTAATCCTCTCTAGAGTAACTCTCGGTGAATCATGGTCCGAGTTCACGGCTTTAATTTCAGCATCCTAAAAGGAGAAACATCCGTTATACAGTGCTTTAAACTACAGCTGTTGCTGAGTTGGGTTTTACGGCACGCCAACACAGTTCAGGCCTTAACTGTTCTAAAATACCAAACTCAAGTGATTTGATTGGTTGATTCTGAGATGCTCAGCTGAACCAATTAGAAGCTTGATACCGAGTTTGAGATCAGAGAAAAGTTTTATAACCTCAAGTCCACGTCACATAGCACTATATTTACATCACTATTGCACTCCTTTGATGACCGTATAAGCCCGGTTTGTGTCTATTTTCATATGAACTTCCTCATTAATGATATGCAGCTGACATGCGCATCTGCAGTTATGGGCATGCACAGCCACAGTGTTGGGCAGCGTTTCTTTGATATCCATTGATTAATTAATGTAAATAAAAGGACTGAATCGCGGGTTAATGGTTTCCATAGGGGTATGAACTACAGTGGGCATGCTTAAAGTGAGTGGTGACCGAATCCTTAAAGTCTCTTTACTTCAGTTGGAAAAATAATATATACTTCATATGCAAATTTATTCAAGTGTTAACATTAGTAAACCACCATTTACAGAGGTATTGGTGATTTTGATAAAATTGATAATAAAAAAAATATACATAAAGGGAGGTAATTTACAAATAGTAATTTCACAAAAGCAGGTTTGTTTGGGGGCATATTTTCCAAATTTTACTTTTTACCGTAGTAATTTATTATTGAAAAATGAAAATATAAGACAATAATCACAATATCTAATCATCCGCTCCTTACAATATCTCGGTGTACAGCACATTCTAAGTAAACGCACCATGGGGCTTTAAGTACAAGACTAAATAGTTTGTTTGTCATCTCAACTGAACTGAAATAAATATATCTAGGATATGAAACCAAATACAGACGGATCTGTAGTCCAGTGGTAACAGACTGGACTGGTAATCCAGGGATAGCAGGTTCGATCCTCCGTCTGACCCTAATAAAATTAACAGTCTTTCAGATGGGACGTTAAACCGAGGTCTTGTGTCGGTGCTTTACACCGTGCACGTAAAAGAACCAGATGAGACTCTGGAATGGGTCTCTGTCTGTATCATGCACTATCCTCCAAAATCTAAAATAACTAATCTCTTCAGGAGGCGTCGCTCATATGGGCAACCGGTAGCGACGATAAATAAACGTAAAACACACACAAAACCAAATCTCCAGCTGCAATCACAGAGATGTAGCAACAGGAAGTAGTTTAGCATGTGATCATGCTAAGATAAGGCAGTGATGCAATCACAGAGATGTAGCAACAGGAAGTAGTTTAGCATGTGATCATGCTAAGATAAGGCAGTGATGCAATCACAGAGATGTAGCAACAGGAAGTAGTTTAGCATGTGATCATGCTAAGATAAGGCAGTAATGCAATTACAGAGATGTAGCAACAGGAAGTAGTTTAGCATGTGATCATGCTAAGATAAGGCAGTGATGCAATCAAAGAGATGTAGCAACAGGAAGTAGTTTAGCATGTGATCATGCTAAGATAAGGCAGTGATGCAATCACAGAGATGTAGCAACAGGAAGTAGTTTAGCATGTGATCATGCTAAGATAAGGCAGTGATGCAATCACAGAGATGTAGCAACAGGAAGTAGTTTAGCATGTGATCATGCTAAGATAAGGCAGTGATGCAATCACAGAGATGTAGCAACAGGAAGTAGTTTAGCATGTGATCATGCTAAGATAAGGCAGTATGCAATGAGATGTAGCAACAGGAAGTAGTTTAGCATGTGATCATGCTAAGATAAGGCAGTGATGCAATCACAGAGATGTAGCAACAGGAAGTAGTTTAGCATGTGATCATGCTAAGATAAGGCAGTGATGCAATCACAGAGATGTAGCAACAGGAAGTAGTTTAGCATGTGATCATGCTAAGATAAGGCAGTGATGCAATCACAGAGATGTAGCAACAGGAAGTAGTTTAGCATGTGATCATGCTAAGATAAGGCAGTGATGCAACATTACATCAGCAGTAATGCTTGTAAACAATGTGTTGATTGTATACAAATAGGGTAAGTAATATAGGGTTTATTCTAGAGTGGGAAAAAGGGCAGGGTGGGTCATAAAAGGGCAGGGTGGGTCATAAAGGGCAGGGTGGGTCATAAGGGTGGGTCATAAAAGGGCAGGGTGGGTTATAAAAGGGCAGGGTGGGTCATAAAAGGGACAGGGTGCATTCTGAGCTGCGATGAGGTATGGGAGGGGGTATTTTAGTTTATACAAATTTATTTTAGCTTGATTACGAAGCAAGTTCTTACAACTTATATTAATCATTCTCGAGACCTCAGTCCTCATTCTTGATGGAATCCATCGCCACAAGGGAGAGAGAAGAGTGGAATTTCAATGCCTTGTGGAGCATATGTATGGAAATGATCGTGTATAACTGTGCCTGTAATCTGTTTCTAATTTTAGCGATCGTATCTGGCAGAGAATAGTTGCCGTCATTCAATGAACACCCGCAAAAACTTGGTGTATGTAGGTAGCTACGCTCGGAAATCAAGCTCTCATTTTGCCAGAAGTAAAATGTGAAAAATCGACAGACTGGAACCCAGACTGGGGCATATCATTTATTTGTCATGCAATCGAAACATAATAAATATTTTTATTGATAGGATATGGTAAAAAACTATGGGGTGTAATCTGTTTCTAGTGATCGTATCTTGCCGTTCTTCAATGAACACTCGCAAAAACATGGGTGCATGCAGGTGGCCTGGTGAACAATGGACAGACTGGAAGCCAGGTGAACAATGGACAGACTGGAAGCCTGGTGAACAATGGACAGACTGGAAGCCAGGTGAACAATGGACAGACTGGAAGCCAGGTGAACAATGGACAGACTGGAAGCCAGGTGAACAATGGACAGACTGGAAGCCCAGACTGGAAGCCTGGTGAACAATGGACAGACTGGAAGGCAGGTGAACAATGGACAGACTGGAAGCCTGGTGAACAATGGACAGACTGGAAGGCAGGTGAACAATGGACAGACTGGAAGCCTGGTGAACAATGGACAGACTGGAAGGCAGGTGAACAATGGACAGACTGGAAGCCTGGTGAACAATGGACAGACTGGAAGGCAGGTGAACAATGGACAGACTGGAAGCCTGGTGAACAATGGACAGACTGGAAGTCAGGTGAACAATGGACAGACTGGAAGCCAGGTGAACAATGGACAGACTGGAAGCCAGGTGAACAATGGACAGACTGGAAGCCAGGTGAACAATGGACAGACTGGAAGCCTGGTGAACAATGGACAGACTGGAAGCCAGGTGAACAATGGACAGACTGGAAGCCAGGTGAATAATGGACAGACTGGAAGCCAGGTGAATAATGGACAGACTGGAAGCCAGTGATGACAATGGACAGACTGGAACAGGTGAACAATGGACAGACTGGAAGCCAGGTGAATAATGGACAGACTGGAAGCCAGGTGAATAATGGACAGACTGGAAGCCCTGTGAACAATGGATAGACTGGAAGCCAGGTGAACAATAGACAGACTGGAAGCCAGGTGAACAATGGACAGATTGGAAGCCAGGTGAACAATGGACAGACTGGAAGCCAGGTGAACAATGGACAGACTGGAAGCCAGGTGAACAATAGACAGACTGGAAGCCAGGTGAACAATGGACAGACTGGAAGCCAGGTGAACAATGGACAGACTGGAAGCCAGGTGAACAATGGACAGACTGGAAGCCCGGTGAACGTTATACCTCTGATTTGATATGCTTCTTCCCGGACCTGATCACTGAACAGAGGTCAAGCGAATGTTCAAGATCCACAGCTAACCGCTGGACATCCGTGCCATGCTCTGGAACACTCTCCGGGGGAAGGCCGGGTGATAGGGGCCCGGATGAACTCTCGGGGTAACCAATTGATGGTAGACTAGATACGCTGCTCCTCTGAGAAGTAGGCTGTATGAAAAAGTAAACAAGGGGATATTATTTGCTTCGGTAAATTATTAAATTATATTTCATCGAATGAACATTAAAAACATTATTATCACGAGTGAAATATTATTCGATCATTCACTTAGACAAACACATTTTCTTTTCTTTTAGGCTGCAAAGTGTTTTTATGATAGAAAACGATGCAACCATGAGCTAAATGGCGCTAGAACTTCGCGTTTAGACTACAATAAATTACGTAATATGAGACGTCATGCATGACAGTGTGGTAAACGTGGTAGTTGCTGAGGTGTGGCAAACATAGTAGTTGCTGAGGAGTGGTAAACATGGTAGTTGCTGAGGTGGGGTAAACATGGTAGTTGCTGAGGTGTGGTAAACATGGTAGTTGCTGAGCTGTGGTAAACATGTAGTTGCTGAGGTGGGGTAAACATGGTACATGTAGCTGCTGATGTGTGGTAAACATGGTATTTACTGAGGTGTGGTAAACATGGTACATGTAGTTGCTGAGGTGTGGTAAACATGGTACATGTAGTTGCTGAGGTGGGGTAAACATGGTACATGTAGCTGCTGATGTGTGGTAAACATGGTATTTACTGAGGTGTGGTAAACATGGTACATGTAGTTGCTGAGGTGTGGTAAACATGGTACATGTAGTTGCTGAGGTGGGGTAAACATGGTACATGTAGCTGCTGATGTGTGGTAAACATGGTATTTACTGAGGTGTGGTAAACATGGTACATGTAGTTGCTGAGGTGTGGTAAACATGGTACATGTAGTTGCTGAGGTGGGGTAAACATGGTACATGTAGCTGCTGATGTGTGGTAAACATGGTATTTACTGAGGTGTGGTAAACATGGTACATGTAGTTGCTGAGGTGGGGTAAACATGGTACATGTAGTTGCTGAGGTGTGGTAAACATGGTAGTTGCTGAGGTGTGGTAAACATGATAGTTGCTGAGGTGGGGTAAACATGGTAGTTGCTGAGGTGTGGTAAACATGGTAGTTGCTGAGCTGTGGTAAACATGGTAGTTGTTGAGGTGTGGTAAACATGGTAGTTGCTGAGGTGTGGTAAACATGGTAGTTGCTGAGGTGGGGTAAATATGGTAGTTGCAGAGGTGTGGCAAACATGGTAGTTCTTGAGGTGTGGCAAACATGGTAGTTGCAGAGGTGTGGTAAACATGGTAGTTGCTAAGGTGTGGTAAACATGGTAGCTGCTGAGGTGTGGTAAACATGGTAGTTGCTGAGGTGGGGTAAACATGGTAGTTGCTGAGGTGTGGCAAACATGGTAGTTCTTGAGGTGTGGCAAACATAGTAGTTCTTGAGGTGTGGTAAGCATGGTAGTTGCTGATGTGGGGTAAACATGGTAGTTGCTGAGGTGTGGTAAACATGGTAGTTGCTGAAGTGGGTAAACATGGTAGTTGCTAAGGTGTGGTAAACATGGTAGTTGCTGAGGTGTGGTAAACATGGTAGTTGCTGAGGTGTGGTAAACATGGTAGTTGCTGAGCTGTGGTAAACATGGTAGTTGCTGAGGTGTAAAAGAGAGATTACTGCAGATAAGTCAGGGTTTCCTCTGTCTGAATTTTTGTCTGCGCCAATTCTGTCGCAAATTGAAAACAAAATGGTGACAATTTGAAAACTTTGGAGCCAACTAAGAGTCATATAGTTTACAGATAAATATTTGAAGCAATGTATTTGACAAAACAAGTGCCAAAAAAAAAAGAAAAGAAAAAAAGGTTGCGCCAAATATTTTCGCCAATTCACGAAATTTAGCGCTGTATCCCCCCATCGCCAGGGTGCTACTTCATGTACATGCACGAGTCAAATAGCAGAATAAATTCTCATACTTACTAGATTTTCCGAGCTGCCAAGCATGCCAAGTTTTAATATCTTCTTTTTTCTAGGCGGCGCCACCGGTTCTAGAAAAGAGGTCTTCCCTTCCGCTTGAGCTAATTGACTTTTTTCGCCACTAGGTGGCAGTATCACAGTTAATGCCTGAGTGTTCGATTGAAGAGTATTTGGTGGTGAACGAGTTTTCGTGCTTCGTACTATATCCGGTTGATTAGCGCCATTATCGTCGCTAAGCAACTGACTCTCCTGGAGCACATCTTCGATGATATTTTGCACGTCGAAGTTATGATCGATCGTATCAGATTTCGACTTCTCTTCCACCAGATCATGCAAATGTTTGCATACTCTCTCTTTTTCTGGATGAGAGGCATTAATATTCACTGAGTAATCGTCACGGATACCACTATGTTTGCTGTTTGTCAGCAGAGTGGGTGGGGTATCAGGATACTTCTCTTCTCTATGCGGAACTTCCTGTATATCGTTCAGTCCAAATTGCATGTTTGAGTCGTCATCATAATCTGAGTCGGATGACGACAACGAAGGACTTTCAGAGCTGTCCGTCTGTTCAATCATCTTTCTCCGTAATTCTTCATGCTTTCTCCTTCGTCTTTCTGCCTGTTCGTTCCTATCGGATTCCTGGAAACATCAATTAAATCCACTCAATGATCATCCATGTACAGGCAAAATATTTATGGAAAGATGTTAAATTTATTCGCATATTAATTGTTTATAATGAACAGCTTAGGTCATATGACGACTATCCAGCTATTGGTGGAGGAAGTCCCATGGGTACCTTCCAAGCAGTATATTATTGGTGGAGGATGTCCCATGGGTACCTTCCAAGCAGTATATTATTGGTGGAGGAAGTCCCATGGGTACCTTCCAAGCAGTATATTATTGGTGGAGGATGTCCCATGGGTACCTTCCAAGCAGTATATTATTGGTGGAGGAAGTCCCATGGGTACCTTCCAAGCAGTATATTATTGGTGGAGGATGTCCCATGGGTACCTTCCAAGCAGTATATTATTGGTGGAGGAAGTCCCATGGGTACCTTCCAAGCAGTATATTATTGGTGGAGGATGTCCCATGGGTACCTTCCAAGCAGTATATTATTGGTGGAGGAAGTCCCATGGGTACCTTCCAAGCAGTATATTATTGGTGGAGGATGTCCCATGGGTACCTTCCAAGCAGTATATTATTGGTGGAGGAAGTCCCATGGGTACCTTCCAAGCAGTATATTATTGGTGGAGGATGTCCCATGGGTACCTTCCAAGCAGTATATTATTGGTGGAGGAAGTCCCATGGGTACCTTCCAAGCAGTATATTATTGGTGGAGGATGTCCCATGGGTACCTTCCACGCAGTATATTATTGGTGGAGGATGTCCCATGGGTACCTTCCAAGCAGTATATTATTGGTGGAGGATGTCCCATGGGTACCTTCCAAGCAGTATATTATTGGTGGAGGATGTCCCATGTGTACCTTCAAGCAGTATATTATTGGTGGAGGATGCCCATGGGTACCTTCCAAGCAGTATATTATTGGTGGAGGAAGTCCCATGGGTACCTTCCAAGCAGTATATTATTGGTGGAGGATGTCCCATGGGTACCTTCCAAGCAGTATATTATTGGTGGAGGAAGTCCCATGGGTACCTTCCAAGCAGTATATTATTGGTGGAGGATGTCCCATGGGAGCAGTATTTCATGCATGGTTAAACCCGGGTATAACCACATGAACCCTCCAAGCAGTATTTCATGCATGGTTACCCAGGTATAACCACATGAACCCTCCAAGCAGTATTTCATGCATGGTTACCCGGGTAGATCTACATGAACCCTCCAAGCAGTATTTCATGCATGGTTACCCAGGTATAACCACATGAACCCTCCAAGCAGTATTTCATGCATGGTTACCCGGGTAGATCTACATGAACCCTCCAAGCAGTATTTCATGCATGGTTACCCGGGTAGATCTACATGAACCCTCCAAGCAGTATTTCATGCATGGTTACCCAGGTATAACCACATGAACCCTCCAAGCAGTATTTCATGCACGGCTACCCGGGTATAACCACATGAACCCTCCAAGCAGTATTTCAGGCATGGTTAACTATGTATACTAAATGAGTCCAAAAATGTTTTGCGTTGAAAACATTTCAACATATAGTGGCTATGTACAACACAAAAGAGAATATTTTATATGTCATAATTATATGTAAAAATATTTTTTAACAAACTCTTTTAGACCCAATTTCGATCCATACTCGCCAATAAATACAATTCCCAAACTTTGGTCCTGAAAACTTTAAGACTGGTTGATAGAATGGACACCAGACAGACGGATCTGTAGGCCAGTGGTAACACGCTGGACTGGTAATCCACGGATCGAAGGTTCGATCCCCCTTCTGACCCTAGTAAAATTAACAGTCTTTCAGATGGGACGTTAAACCGGGGTCTCGTGTCGGTGCTTTACACTGTGCACATAAAACTAATCTGGAATGGGTCTCTGTCTGTATCATGCACTATCCTCCAAAAATCTAAAATGACTAATCTCTTCAGGAGGCGTCGCTCATATGGGCAACCGGTAGTGCCGATAAATAAACGTAAAACACACACACAGACACCAGACAATGAATCAATTGCATGTTTGGCCAGTGCAAGGTGAAGAAATGTTCAAAGTGCTTTCCTTTCTAAAATGTAATTATGGATTTAACACATTAAAAAACATTAATTACTGTTTTTTTATATTTATTTTAACACCCACTTACAAGACGGAAAGCCACTTTGAGGCCATAATCTGGTGGTACAAGCACTGTAATATGTCCACATGTATTCCAGTACATTATTTAATCCAGATAGATAGATAGATAGATAGATAGATAGATAGATAGATAGATATGATAGATAGATAGATAGATAGATAGATAGATAGATAGATAATAGATAGATAGATAGATAGATAGATAGATAGATAGATAGATAGATAGATAGATAGATAGATAGATAGATAGATAGATAGATAGATAGATAGATAGATAGATAGATAGATAGATAGATAGATCCACTAAACATATACATAGGTGTGCATTAACATTGATACTTTTTGAGGGAAACTATTTATTATCACAGAATGGTGTTACAGATGCAGGAAGTAGACATCACACAAGTACACTACATCCTCATTAATTAAACTTGTAAACCAAGCCCATCATCATTTCATTATAAGTAATATAAACAAGTAATGAAAGGCTACTAAGGAAGTCGTGGAGATAGAGAATGCGTTTAATGCTCATCCAAGCAAAACTTTAGCTGACAGCACAAATCTTTCACGGTGTAATGAATCTTGTCGTAAAAGTTGAATGTTTTAGCCATTATTTCTTTTTTTATTTTGAAATAATGGCTATTGTAACCATGTTGTTATAAAAATCGGCAAGAAATTCACCACTTGTGGAGTTAAATGGGTGTAAACAGGAGCGAACTAGTGACATTGATAGTTGTCATGCCACCATCCACGTTAGGAAATAGTGACATTGATAGTTGTCATGCCACCATCCACGTTAGGAAATAGTGACATTGATAGTTGTCATGCCACCATCCACGTTAGGAACTAGTGACATTGATAGTTGTCATGCCAACATCCACGTTAGGAACTAGTGACATTGATAGTTGTCTTGCCACCATCCACGTTAGGAACTAGTGACATTGATAGTTGTCATGCCAACATCCACGTTAGGAACTAGTGACATTGATAGTTGTCATGCCAACATCCACGTTAGGAACTAGTGACATTGATAGTTGTCATGCCATCATCCACGTGGCAGCACTGCATGTGTGGACTGGCCATACACATCGTTGGTAGCACTGCATGTGTGGACTGGCCATACACATCGTTGGTAGCACTGCATGTGTGGACTGGCCATACATATCGTTGGTAGCACTGCATGTGTGGACTGGCCATACACATCGTTGGCAGCACTGCATGTGTGGACTGGCCATACACATCGTTGGTAGCACTGCATGTGTGGACTGGCCATACACATCGTTGGTAGCACTGCATGTGTGGACTGGCCATACACATCGTTGGTAGCACTGCATGTGTGGACTCGCCATACACATCGTTGGTAGCACTGCATGTGTGGACTGGCCATACACATCGTTGGTAGCACTGCATGTGTGGACTGGCCATACACATCATTGGTAGCACTGCATGTGTGGACTGGCCATACACATCGTTGTAGCACTGCATGTGTGGACTGGCCATACACATCATTGGCAGCACTGCATGTGTGGACTGGCCATACACATCGTTGGCAGCACTGCATGTGTGGACTGGTCATACACATTGTTGGCAGCACTGCATGTGTGGACTGGCCATACACATCGTTGGCAGCACTGCATGTGTGGACTGGCCATACACATCGTTGGTAGCACTGCATGTGTGGACTTGCCATACACTTCGTTGGTAGCACTGCATGTGTGGACTGGCCATACACATCGTTGGTAGCACTGCATGTGTGGACTGGCCATACACATCGTTGGCAGCACTGCATGTGTGGACTGGCCATACACATCTTGGCAGCACTGCATGTGTGGACTGGCCATACACATCGTTGGTAGCACTGCATGTGTGGACTGGCCATACACGTTGTTGACAGCACAGCATGTGTGGACTGGCCATACACATTGTTGGTAGCACTGCATGTGTGGACTGGCCATACACATCGTTGGTAGCACTGCATGTGTGGACTGGCCATACACATCGTTGGTAGCACTGCATGTGTGGACTGGCCATACACATCATTGGCAGCACTGCATGTGTGGACTGGCCATACACATCGTTGGTAGCACTGCATGTGTGGACTGACCATACACATCGTTGGTAGCACTGCATGTGTGGACTGGCCATACACATCATTGGCAGCACTGCATGTGTGGACTGGCCATACATTGTTGGTAGCACTGCATGTGTGGACTGGCCATACACATCGTTGGTAGCACTGCATGTGTGGACTGGCCATACACATCATTGGCAGCACTGCATGTGTGGACTGGCCATACACATTGTTGGTAGCACTGCATGTGTGGACTGGCCATACACATTGTTGGCAGCACTGCATGTGTGGACTTGCCATACACATTGTTGGTAGGCTGGTAGCACTGCATGTGTGGACTGGCCATACACATTGTTGGCAGCACTGCGTGTGTGGACTGGCCATACATTGTTGGCTGCACTGCGTGTGTGGACTGGCCATACATTGTTGGCAGCACTGCGTGTGTGTACTGGCCATACATTGTTGGTAGCACTGCGTGTGTGGACTGGCCATACACATTGTTGGCAGCACTGCGTGTGTGTACTGGCCATACATTGTTGGTAGCACTGCATGTGTGGACTGGCCATACACATTGTTGGCAGCACTGCGTGTGTGTACTGGCCATACATTGTTGGCTGCACTGCGTGTGGACTGGCCATACATTGTTGGTAGCACTGCGTGTGTGTACTGGCCATACATTGTTGGCAGCACTGCGTGTGTGGACTGGCCATACATTGTTGGTAGCACTGCGTGTGTGGACTGGCCATACACATCATTGGCAGCACTGCGTGTGTGGACTGGCCATACATTGTTGACAGCACTGCGTGTGTGGACTGGCCATACACATCATTGGCAGCACTGCGTGTGTGGACTGGCCATACATTGTTGACAGCACTGCGTGTGTGGACTGGCCATACACATCATTGGCAGCACTGCGTGTGTGTACTGGCCATACATTGTTGACAGCACTGCGTGTGTGGACTGGCCATACACATCATTGACAACACTGCGTGTGTGGGCTGGCCATACATTGTTGACAGCACTGCGTGTGTGGACTGGCCATACACATCATTGACAGCACTGCGTGTGTGGGCTGGCCATACATTGTTGACAGCACTGCGTGTGTGGACTGGCCATACATTGTTGACAGCACTGCATGTGTGGACTGGCCATACATTGTTGACAGCACTGCGTGTGTGGACTGGCCATACATTGTTGACAGCACTGCGTGTGTGGACTGGCCATACATTGTTGACAGCACTGCGTGTGTGGACTGGCCATACATTGTTGACAGCACTGCGTGTGTGGACTGGCCATACATTGTTGACAGCACTGCGTGTGTGGACTGGCCATACATTGTTGACAGCACTGTGTGTGTGGACTGGCCATACATTGTTGACAGCACTGCGTGTGTGGACTGGCCATACATTGTTGACAGCACTGCGTGTGTGGACTGGCCATACATTGTTGGCAGCACTGCATGTGTGGACTGGCCATACATTGTTGACAGCACTGCGTGTGTGGACTGGCCATACATTGTTGACAGCACTGCGCGTGTGGGCTGGCAATACAACCTTCTGTCAGCAATGTGTCCATCATACTCCATTCGTTATCTTAAATAATGGAGTGGTTTTGTATCTTGACATTTTAATACCTTTAATGACACCTGATGGATGTTGATTTATTCTATTGACTTTGGCTATTACTTTAAACATGATTTATTTATTGTAAAATCTATGTCAGTAAATACATGTAGCTACAAATGTCAGTAATTACATGCAGTTACATGTATAATGTACATGTATAATACTAATCTTATTTGTTTGTAAATACTCTGACAATAAATGAAGTTTGAATAGAATTGCCTGAACAGTACCCTGCTACCCATGTCCGATTAGCACAGTGTTTAGCATGCTCGCTCCTCACCAGTGCAACCCAGGTTTGATCCTCGGACCGGAAAGTATGTGAGATGGTACAGTGGTCGCCAGATTAGACAGGGGGTTTTCTCCGGATACTCCGGTTTCCCCCCACACGAATGACCACATTTATGCTTTCATCCACGCCAACAAGAGTGATTAATATAAGTTGTAAAAACTTGCTTCGCAATTCTTGTAAAATAGATAAAGTTTAAACTTACCCCGCCCCATTTCCACGACTAAAGATTAACCTTACCATTGTTTTTTCTTTATGTCCGCGTTTCTTCATATTAAGAGCCTCAAGCCTAATCCTCAACTCCTCGTCCTCCTTCCTGCGCCTGACCAAACATAGCGGTAAAACATTAATAATTATACAGGGTTCATTCTAGGTGCAGCACATTCTAACAAGGCGCATAATAGCCATATTAATATTGTCTGCATTCATGAAATATATAATATTGACATTTGTCCGATTAGCGCAGTGGTTAGCGAGCTCGCTTCCCACCAATGCAACCCGGATTCGATCCTTGGACCGGGAAGTATGTGAGATGGTACGGTGGTCGCCAGATCGGACAGGTGGGTTTTCTCCGGGTACTCCAGTTTCCTCCCACACGAAAGACCACATATACGCTTTTATCCACGTCAACGAGAGTGATTAATATAAGTTGTTAGAACTTGCTTTGCAATCGTTGTAAAATAAATAAAGTTTAATAATTGACATTTGTTCATAAATATCAGCAAATTCTCACTCTTCCAATACATCTTCGTTAAACTGTGAGAGTTATCTCTCTTGCATGTACATTTCATCTTCTGTACCTACATATATACATGTACACAAGTGCTCCCTGATAAATTGCTTCTGCTGCATACATGTATGTTCTCTCCCTTACATTTCTTAAACTGTACTCGCTATCTGTCTGAACATGGTCAAATTGTAATGAGTGATATCCTTACATTTTTTAAACTAAGAATTATCTCCCTTACTTTCCTAAAATATAAACGTTATCTCTCTTACCTTTCTTCTTGTAGCCTCTGCAGATGAAGGAGTTCTCTCTCTTCTTTATCCAACTCACTGTCATCACCAGATGACACCATTCTTTCCAGAACCGACCTAAATACAAACAAGACAACCTAAATACAAACAAGACTATATCCAATAAATCCTCCATAACTGCATGTACATGTATGTTCTACCTATGTAGGAGCTTCATATTACTTTCCTTAATGTACTAAGTATATAAGTAACGTATAAACTAATGTGAGGGTCAAAATCATATATTTTCTCACATACACTTATACAACTGTTGGTTTTCCTATTGAAGTGACCTTGTGATCTACATGTAGTGTCTTAGATAGTTATAGTACGACACCCAGCGTTGTTTTCCTAACTTTTAGGGAAATTGTGTTGGGTCTACTCAGGAGGGGAAGTTGTGCTGGATAGGAGGGGAAGTTGTGCTGGATAGGAGGGGAAGTTGTGCTGGATAGGAGGGGAAGTTATGCCGGATAGGAGGGGAAGTTATGCTGGATAGGAGGGGAAGTTATGCTAGATAGGTGGGGAAGTTGTGCTGGATAGGTGGGGAAGTTATGCTGGATAGGAGGGGAAGTTGTGCCGGATAGGAGGGGAAGTTGTGCCGGATAGGAGGGGAAGCTGTGCTGGATAGGAGGGAAGTTATGCCGGATAGGAGGGGAAGTTATACTGGATAGGAGGGGAAGTTATGCTGGATAGGAGGGGAAGTTGCGCCCGATATGAGGGGAAGTTGCGCCAGATAATAGGGGAAGTTGTGCCGGATAGGATGGGAAGTTGCGCTGGATAGGAGGAGAATTTTATGCTGGATAGGAGGGGAAGTTGCGCCGGATAGCTGGGGAAGTTGCTCCGGATAGGAGGGGAAGTTGTGCCAGATAATAGGGGAAGTTGTGCCAGATAGGAGGGGATGTTGTGCCAGATAGGAGGGGAAGTTGTGCCAGATAATAGGGGAAGTTGTGCCAGATAGGAGGGGAAGTTGCGCTGGATAGAAGGGTCCGGATAGGAGGGGATGTTGTGCCAGATAGGAGGGGAAGTTGTGCCAGATAATAGGGGAAGTTGTGCCAGATAGGAGGGGAAGTTGCGCTGGATAGGAGGGGATATTGCGCTGGATAGGAGGGTAAGTTGCACCGGATAGGAGGTGAAGTTGCACCGTATAGGAGGTGAAGTTGCACCGGATAGGAGGTGAAGTTGTGCCGGCTAGGAGGGTCCGGATAGGAGGGGAAGTTGCACTGGATAGGAGGGGAAGTTGCACCAGATAGGAGGGGAAGTTGCACCAGATAGGAGGGGAAGTTGCGCAGATATGAGGGATGAAAATGGCTTTCCTATTGTCAATATAATACATTACAAGCAATAGTTTCAACAATAGCTGTCTTCAAACACTTTAAAAGTTTGCATTTTGCAACATGATAAATCAATGTGACAAGAATCTTTACAGTACACCATACTCCTACGCAGAACACTAAACAAAGGCAAAATTACGGAGAGACGAAATCGGGTATGCATAAGACGCAAGGGGAATTTTCTAGTTTCTTTAGCGCATTGGTTACATCAATGCAACCCGGGTTCGATCCTGGGACCAGAAAGTATGCGAGAGGGTACGGTGGCCACAAATTGGACAGGTGGGTTTCTCCGAGTATTCTGGTTTCCTCCCAAACGAATGACCACATTTACGCTTGTGTGATTAATTGTGTGACAATATTGACATGCGTGGACTTCATCATTCCATGGTCCAGAGGTAGTGTCTATCTCTATCGTCCGCGCGGGGATGTAGACATGTTGCGTGTCCTGGGTTAGGTACTCTGTAAGGGCCAGTATGTGGGGTCATTGAGCAAGACATCTCCCACACATTGCTTAGTACCGATTAACCCTTAAGGTAGACTAAGTCTGCCAAGGAAAACATGTCTAGGTCCCAGTAAGGGGTGTCACATTAATGGAACAGCCATACAAGCAATCACCATTTGAACGGTATCGTGTAGACTTGTGCAAAGTGGCCATCTTAAATACATATATATTATTGTGGGTCAATGTTTTATAATAACAATAAATATAAACAAAATTTCTTTCTTACGACGTATTTGGAGTGACATCTTCAGCATCATAAAATTCATCAACCTCGCTGTCAGACGACATAATTGTTGCACCTAGTTATTGAAAATACGGAACTTCAATGAATTAAACTATCATACATATAATAAATATTCAGGATTTGGCGAAAATCTGTAACATTTTTGATAATGACAACAAGTTGTCACCCATTTCCGTCCATTTTGGAATTGCGATAGACTGTATCAATGTAATTATTTGTAATACTACCACACTTACAAAGAAACTGCAATGTATACCAGTCTGAAAAGATTGGCTCTCGGTTTTTTTGGTTTACGCATACAGGTTTTCGTATGAGAAGCTAGGTACCAGAACCTGGTTTTCCCAGAACGCACCTTTGTCGAAAAATGGAAGACCTAGCGATTGAAATACGAGGCAGCAATGGTGCTTTTTATAAGGTATATTTACGGCTATTTGACGGAGAGATGGTTTTTATCACTTTGTCTATAATTCAGCAATGAAATATAACCGGAAACCCGACATTGTGACCTATATAATAAATTGTGTAATGCTGCATGTTCATCATGTTACAAACTTTCAGTTTCTGTTTTGAGGTTTTCTAGTATTTTCTAGAAATTTTGTTAATATTTAAAGTCAGGTAGAATGCTGGATTTTCTCATTATGTTATGCTGAAAATAGCTGGTATTTAGTCTTCATGGTTGACAATACTTTAACTTAACAAAGGAAGACATCATTATTTTCATAAATGATAAAATGATAATCCTGCAATAATAATTTTCAAAGAATTTTGTGACATACATCCGTCTACTTCAAAGTAATATAATATATGGCCGTTGCTTCATTCTCATGACGTCTGATTGTGACATTAGTCTAATTAACTTACACAATTAAAGACAACAAAAACAAAACAAAAGTTGCCGACATACTTACGTCTAACAGTCGTGTAAAGCTTTTCAATTTGGTAGCATACTTTTCGTCTACATCTACAAAGGATTTGGACAACAATGTAATGCCGCCCTGCTCTTAATTATCACCTGCTCAATATAATAAGCATTCATATTGTGTGCCGTGTTTGCAAACTAATCAAACATTATGCCCCATTAAATAAACAAACAACACGCTTGTATGATTCTCCAGTCCGAGATATTAGTCACGCGCGACACAATTTCACCTTGACCTGGGTAATTTTCCACAAATAGCCACGGGGGAATTTCCAATTTTCGGATATTTTACAGATTTTCGCCAAACTGAATTTTTATTAGCCAATTTTGCAATATTGGCGATTGCCAGCGCGGGCCCTGATTAGATATCAAGGCATTCAGTTGTTGACGTTAGTAAAGCTGGCCTGGAGGTTATAAAACCTTTCTCCAAGCTCTATCTAATTCTGATGACCCAGTCTATTTGTTCAAGTCTGTTCAAAAGCTCCTCCAAGCCTATATTAAACTGTTGTATGTTATGCCCAGTTAAAAGCAATGGGATTTGGGGGTACCAGAGCTCCTAGAGGGTGACATTAGTAACTAGTTCACCCATGGGACCATGACTACGACCCCTGGAGGCCCTACATCTCCATGTTCCCTTTGTCTAAATTTTTGTCTGCACCACGTCTGCCGCGAATTGAAAAAAATGGAGCCAATTTTAAAATCTAAGCCAACTAAGAGCCATATAGTTCACAGATAAATAGTTGACAAAACATGTTGCGACAATTCACAAAATTTAATAATTTTTATACATGTATCATCTTGTCCAGTGGCCATTGTAAAGCACTCATTCTACTTAAGTATATTTAATGGTCATATTTTTTCTTGGCCAATTGGGTATTGTGTAAATTTAATGTTTGGCCAATGAAATCCTTTGTGGGCCAGTGCTTTATGCCAACCCTGAGAAGTTTGTCGTGATGACTCCTTTAGGAAAGATATATATACAACACAAATATTACTTAATTTAACAAGTTTTGTCTAAAATTCAGCCACTGGTATCCTAGTTAAAAATTTCATTAATATACAACCATGTACTACCCAAATTTCATTAATATGCAACCATGTACCACCCAAATTTCATTAATATACAACCATGTACTACCCAAATTTCATTAATATACAACCATGTACTATCCAAATGTCATTAATATACAACCATGTACCACCCACATTTCATTAATATACAACCATGTACCACCCAAATTTCATTAATATACAACCATGTACTACTCAAATTTCATTAATATACAACCCAACCATGTACCACCCAAATTCCAATAATATGCAACCGTGTACTACCCACATTTCATTAATATACAACCATGTACTACCCAAATTTCATTAATATGCAACCATCTACCCATAGCATAGAATGTCTAATTTAATTAAAAAAATTATTTCCCATAGCTGTTTTACTCTTGTTATTCATATACACATGTTGTTATATAGTCGGTTATAAAAGCTCATCAGCACTTATGTTATTTGTGATATGTCTTGCCGACTCAAAATAAAATTGATCTTATCTTACCCGTTATCGTCGAAATGCAAATAAAAGTTTTTTTAATGTCTACATATCCAGAAAAGTATTTTTATAATAAATTTAGAAGTTTTCCATGTGGTCTGAGTCAGCCATTAATTTAGTCCGAATCGGTCATGTTTGAATGAGCCATAAATAATATACAAATACCACTGCACATAGAAAGACCGCTCCCGTTTCGGTTCACGTAGGTAACCTTTATTCGTCCGATTTCTCACGTGGTTTAGATTTCTTATATTTGTTTTTGCATTAGGCATTAAACTAATGTATGTTTGGTTGTCGTGCAAGCATCTAGAATTTTCGGCTTGTCCGAAATGAAAATAATTTGTCCGGGGTTTTTTGTTGGACAATCCAGTTACGACGACGATTGTAGACCGATTGAAGTATTGACTACATTTACTGAAGATTGTAGACCAATTGAAGTATAGACTACATTTGCTGAAGATTGTAGACCAATTGAAGTATAGACTACATTTACTGAAGATTGTAAACCAATTGAAGTATAGACTACATTTGCTGAAGATGATGACCAATTGAAGTATAGACTACATTTGCTGAAGATGATGACCAATTGAAGTATAGACTACATTTATAGACTACATTTACTGAAGAAGATGACGTCCGCTTTTTGTTTCATTGTTTTGTAATCGCAACAATGGAATTTCATGCAAATTAAGATAAATTATATTTCCTCTAATGGATTATGAATGGGGAGACATATTGTTTTAGCCTTTGTCATGTGACGTGTCTGGCCACTCCTACCTAGTCTGGAGTTCATCCCTCCTTGTTCGTTTGTCACCAGACATGTCAGGCAGCATATATATTGTATGATGTGCATTTGTGCATATATTATAAGTGCTTTCCGAATGGATGATGTTGACTGTTGAGTATATTTACGGCCTACGGTCCATTGAACAATTGAGATATAACAGCGTAACATGAAATATACACTAGAAAACATAGCCTGTGTAATGTAAGCGTTCATACAACACTTGAAATTCAGATATACGGTAAACATTGTTTAAACATCTTCTCTTTTCAAGGTATCAAAAACAGATTGAACTGTTGTGTTTGTTCTTCAATAAATAAAGACTACATTTATTTATTGTCATTATGTTGAGGATTTTCCCTCAGTTTCAAGTTATTGACCACCATATGCTATTAAGCTATTGACCACTGCAAGCTATTGACCACTGCAAGCTATTGACATCTTCCAAGCTATTGACCACTGCACGCTATTGGCCACTGCATGCTATTAAGCTATTGGCCACTGCATGCTATTGACCACTACAAGCTATTGACCATTACAAGCTATTGACCACTGCAATCTGTTGGCCTCTGCACCTGATAGTATTCTTGGGGACCAATGTGCATATGAGACAATCAATGTAAGTGATCAGCATGACTAGACAATGTACAGTGAAACAGTTCTGCTTTATATCTTCAGGGATTTATAAAGAACATACACGATGAAGAAGTTACTGTTTCCTTTGAAAATGAGTAAGTAGGAATCCTACTGTAGGCTCGATTGTTCTAGAATAGCAATACAAAAATGCGGCCAATTTGGACAGCCCCAACCATGACAACCAAGGCAAAGAAATGCGCTTGTCGGTAAATCTATCTAGCTTGAGCCCTGAGAAATATGTACCCATCAGAGCTTAGTCTTAAATAAACTTAATTGTTTCCACTTGGGGCTTGTCAGTTCCAACCAGGTCATGCCATACAATGTAGACCTACCTTTTTAATTTTACATTCCGCTCAGCTGATCTTTTACAGAGTTACGGTCCTTTGAAGATTTTCAAAGATCACACATGGAGTAGATAACGGTATGGTTGATTTATGTGTCTTGTCTAAGGACACCACATCCATGGGCTTAACAGGGCTCAAACTGATAACCTCTCGGTTGCAAGGCAAACAATGTATCTATTTAAACATTTCAACAAATCCATGTAATACCTGATGATATGACACCTAATGATATGTAAAGTGTCATTCAAATTTTGTCTATAGACTTTGCAGTAAAAGAAATTGGCCACTACAACAAAAGTCTTCCCGAATCCGTAGGACCGCCTGGCATGTCAGACAATAATTCCTTTTGTGAGACAAACTAAATGGGAACTTTAATTACATTTTAATACTTTGCCTGGTCCCTGTGTTCGATAGATTCTGAGTTCAAAGTTTCGTGATGACTGAATCAAATGTTTTAACTATAAACTTGTCATGTTTACAGTTGGCAGCCTCCGAGACGAGTGAAGTTTACAGAAGTTCGTCCAGTGCCAGCCAAGCCCAGCGAAACTCCGGAATATAAGGAGGGGGAACAAATAGAGGTACGTAAATCATAAAAACCAGTATATAAATCCGAGAACAGGCAAAGTTAAATAAATCATTTGCATAAAACCAGTATATAAAGCTGGGAAACGGTAAAAGTAATAATTCATAGCATTTGCATAAAACCAGGATATTGCATAAAGCCCGTATATAAAGTCGGGAAACGGTAAAAGTAATTTTTATAAATCATAGCATTTATATAAAACCAGGATATTGCATACATGTAAAACCAGTATATAAAGCCAGGAAACGGTAAAGGTAATAAATCATAGGATTTACATACAACTAAATAAAGCCAGGAACAAGTAGACGTAAATCAGCGAAACAATTTGCCTAAAACCACTCATGATATAAAGCCAGGAACAAGTAAAGGTAATAAATCATAGCATTTACATAGATCTAAATAAAGCCAGGAACAAGTAACGGTAATAAATCATAGCATTTACATACAACTAAGATATATGCCATGGTGGGTACCAACATGGGCACATTGCCCTCAATTTGGTAGGTATGTCCTGCCCCCGGGTCAATGATACCCCATCTTCACATATATATTGTTGTTTCATATGTGGCCAATATTCATGTATGATTCTGACAGTGGGCAGCTCATCCTAGGTCGGTATATTTGGGAGAAGTGAGGAAGCACGCACTTGAGTATTAGTTATTCTAACGTGGCTCTGCATCTTGTCTGTGTATGCAAAGGACTTTACCATGTTCCGCAGTAAACCATTGCGTGTGATGGCATTTACACTTTCCAAACACCAACTATTTCTAATTTTTTTATAGATATTTTGGTCATGTTAGAATCAAAATAATATATGTTTGCGTTATTTATAGTCAAATAAAACATGGTTTGTCGTTCTGAGCATCGTACTTCCAACCTCTTAGAACTCCAAACCATGTTTTATTCGCTAATAAATAACTGAAAGACAAATACTATTTCTTAAATAAATTTCCACAATAGGGTTAAATTACACAATATGACTGTTAAATATAACATTTGAATAAAAGGAGTGCTTTATAATGTATGTGTATTTTACTGGACCATATTTTGTATGAATATTGTTAATCATCAATACCTCCTCCTACAATGAGTTTTGATGGTTGCTGTCGTTGCCCCGCACTCCAGTAGCTTCCTATACCACTGGGGGTGTCCAATGCTTTCATGTGAGGAAGGTAAACAGCTGGCTTTCAGAAGGTATGTGGTTCTACCCTGGTGCTCAGCCTGAACGACTGCTTGGAGGGGCACCCAGGGTTTCTTTCCTCCACCAATAATGGCTGGAGAGTTGTCATACGATCTACACGTAAGCTGTTGATGCCACTACATGTAAACTGTTTGTGCCACTACACTACATGTAAGCTGTTGGTGCCACTATATGTAAACTGTTGGTGCCACTACATGTAAGCTGTTGGTGCCACTACATGTAAACTGTTGGTGCCACTACATGTAAACTGTTGGTGCCACTACATGTAAACTGTTGGTGCCACTACATGTAAACTGTTGGTGCCACTACATGTAAACTGTTGGTGCCACTACATGTAAACTGTTGGTGCCACTACATGTAAACTGTTGGTGCCACTACATGTAAACTGTTGGTGCCACTAGTAAACTGTTGGTGCCACTACATGTAAACTGTTGGTGCCACTACATGTAAACTGTTGGTGCCACTACATGTAAACTGTTGGTGCCACTACATGTAAACTGTTGGTGCCACTACATGTAAACTGTTGGTGCCACTACATGTAAACTGTTGGTGCCACTACATGTAAACTGTTGGTGCCACTAATGTAACTGTTGGTGCCACTACATGTAAACTGTTGGTGCCACTACATGTAAACTGTTGGTGCCACTACATGTAAACTGTTGGTGCCACTACATGTAAACTGTTGATGCCACTACATGTAACTTGTTGGTGCCACTACATGTAAACTGTTGGTGCCACTACACTACATGTAAACTGTTGGTGCCACTACACTACATGTAAGCTGTTGGTGCCACTACATGTAAACTGTTGATGCCACTACATGTAACTTGTTGGTGCCACTACATGTAAACTGTTGGTGCCACTACACTACATGTAAACTGTTGGTGCCACTACACTACATGTAAACTGTTGGTGCTACTACACTACATGTATGCTGTTGGTGCCACTACATGTAAACTGTTGATGCCACTACATGTAACTTGTTGGTGCCACTACATGTAAACTGTTGGTGCCACTACATAATGTAAACTGTTGGTGCCACTACATGTAAACTGTTGGTGCCACTACATGTAAACTGTTGGTGCCACTACATGTAAACTGTTGGTGCCACTACATGTAAACTGTTGGTGCCACTACATGTAAACTGTTGGTGCCACTACATGTAAACTGTTGGTGCCACTACATGTAAACTGTTGGTGCCACTACATGTAAACTGTTGGTGCCACTACATGTAAACTGTTGGTGCCACTACATGTAAACTGTTGATGCCACTACACTACATGTAAACTGTTGGTGCCACTACACTACATGTAAGCTGTTGGTGCCACTACATGTAAACTGTTGGTGCCACTACATGTAAACTGTTGGTGCCACTACATGTAAACTGTTGGTGCCACTATATATAAGCTGTGGGTGCCACTATATGTAAACTGTTGGTGCCACTACATGTACGCTGTTGGTGCCACTACACTACATGTAAACTGTTGGTGCCACTACATGTAAACTGTTGGTGCCACTACATGTAAACTGTTGGTGCCACTACATGTAAACTGTTGGTGCCACTACATGTAAACTGTTGGTGCCACTACATGTAAACTGTTGGTGCCACTACATGTAAACTGTTGGTGCCACTACATGTAAACTGTTGGTGCCACTACATGTAAACTGTTGGTGCCACTGCATGTACGCTGTTGGTGCCACTACACTACATGTAAACTGTTGGTGCCACTACACTACATGTAAACTGTTGATGCCACTACATGTAAACTGTTGGTGCCACTGCATGTAAGCTGTTGGTGCCACTGCATGTAAACTGTTGATGCCACTATATGTAAACTGTTGGTGCCACTACATGTAAGCTGTTGATGCCACTACATGTAAACTGTTGGTGCCACTACATGTACTACATGTAAACTGTTGGTGCCACTACATGTACTACATGTAAACTGTTGGTGCCACAACACTACATGTAAACTGTTGGTGCCACTACATGTAAACTGTTGGTGCCACTACACTACATGTAAACTGTTGGTGCCACTACATGTAAGCTGTTGGTGCCACTACATGTAAACTGTTGGTGCCACTACATGTAAACTGTTGGTGCCACTACATGTAAACTGTTGGTGCCACTACATGTAAACTGTTGGTGCCACTACATGTAAACTGTTGTGTGCCACTACATGTAAACTGTTGGTGCCACTACATGTAAACTGTTGGTGCCACTACATGTAAACTGTTGGTGCCACTATATGTAAGCTGTGGGTGCCACTACATGTAAACTGTTGGTGCCACTACATATAAACTGTTGATGCCACTACATGTAATCTGTTGGTGCCACTACATGTAAACTGTTGATGCCACTACATGTAACTTGTTGGTGCCACTACATGTAAACTGTTGGTGCCACTACACTACATGTAAACTGTTGGTGCCACTACACTACATGTAAGCTGTTGGTGCCACTACATGTAAACTGTTGATGCCACTACATGTAACTTGTTGGTGCCACTACATGTAAACTGTTGGTGCCACTACACTACATGTAAACTGTTGGTGCCACTACACTACATGTAAACTGTTGGTGCTACTACACTACATGTATGCTGTTGGTGCCACTACATGTAAACTGTTGATGCCACTACATGTAACTTGTTGGTGCCACTACATGTAAACTGTTGGTGCCACTACATGTAAGCTGTTGGTGCCACTACATGTAAACTGTTGGTGCCACTACATGTAAACTGTTGGTGCCACTACATGTAAACTGTTGGTGCCACTACATGTAAACTGTTGGTGCCACTACATGTAAACTGTTGGTGCCACTACATGTAAACTGTTGGTGCCACTACATGTAAACTGTTGGTGCCACTATATGTAAACTGTTGGTGCCACTACATGTAAACTGTTGGTGCCATTACATGTAATCTGTTGGTGCCACTACATGTAAACTGTTGATGCCACTACATGTAAACTGTTGGTGCCACTACATGTAAACTGTTGATGCCACTACACTACATGTAAACTGTTGGTGCCACTACACTACATGTAAGCTGTTGGTGCCACTACATGTAAACTGTTGGTGCCACTACATGTAAACTGTTGGTGCCACTACATGTAAACTGTTGGTGCCACTACATGTAAGCTGTTGGTGCCACTATATGTAAACTGTTGGTGCCACTACATGTAAGCTGTTGGTGCCACTACACTACATGTAAACTGTTGGTGCCACTACATGTAAACTGTTGGTGCCACTACATGTAAACTGTTGGTGCCACTACATGTAAACTGTTGGTGCCACTACATGTAAACTGTTGGTGCCACTACATGTAAACTGTTGGTGCCACTACATGTAAACTGTTGGTGCCACTACATGTAAACTGTTGGTGCCACTACATGTACGCTGTTGGTGCCACTACACTACATGTAAACTGTTGGTGCCACTACACTACATGTAAACTGTTGATGCCACTACATGTAAACTGTTGGTGCCACTACATGTAAGCTGTTGGTGCCACTACATGTAAACTGTTGGTGCCACTATATGTAAACTGTTGGTGCCACTACATGTAAGCTGTTGATGCCACTACATGTAAACTGTTGGTGCCACTACATGTACTACATGTAAACTGTTGGTGCCACTACATGTACTACATGTAAACTGTTGGTGCCACAACACTACATGTAAACTGTTGGTGCCACTACATGTAAACTGTTGGTGCCACTACACTACATGTAAGCTGTTGGTGCCACTACATGTAAACTGTTGGTGCCACTACATGTAAGCTGTTGGTGCCACTACACTACATGTAAACTGTTGGTGCCACTACATGTAAACTGTTGGTGCCACTACACTACATGTAAACTGTTGGTGCCACTACATGTAAACTGTTGGTGCCACTACATGTAAACTGTTGGTGCCACTACATGTAAACTGTTGGTGCCACTACACTACATGTAAACTGTTGGTGCCACTACACTACATGTAAACTGTTGGTGCCACTACACTACATGTAAACTGTTGGTGCCACTACATGTAAACTGTTGGTGCCACTACATGTAAACTGTTGGTGCCACTACACTACATGTAAACTGTTGGTGCCACTACACTACATGTAAACTGTTGGTGCCACTACACTACATGTAAACTGTTGGTGCCACTACATGTAAACTGTTGGTGCCACTACATGTAAACTGTTGGTGCCACTACACTACATGTAAACTGTTGGTGCCACTACACTACATGTAAACTGTTGGTGCCACTACACTACATGTAAACTGTTGGTGCCACTACATGTAAACTGTTGGTGCCACTGCATGTAAACTGTTGGTGCCACTACATGTATGCTGTTGGTGCCACTGCATGTACGCTGTTGGTGCCACTACATGTAAGCTGTTGGTGCCACTACATGTATGCTGTTGGTGCCACTACATGTATGCTGTTGGTGCCACTACATGTAAGCTGTTGGTGCCACTACATGTAAACTGTTGATGCCACTACATGTAAACTGTTGATGCCACTACATGTATGCTGTTGGTGCCACTACACTACATGTATGCTGTTGGTGCCACTACATGTAAACTGTTGGTGCCACTGCATGTACGCTGTTGGTGCCACTACACTACATGTATGCTGTTGGTGCCACTACATGTAAACTGTTGGTGCCACTACATGTAAACTGTTGATGCCACTACACTACATGTAAGCTGTTGGTGCCACTACATGTAAACTGTTGGTGCCACTACACTACATGTAAGCTGTTGGTGCCACTATATGTAAACTGTTGGTGCCACTACATGTAAACTGTTGGTTCCATTACATGTAAACTGTTGCTGCCACTACATGTAAACTGTTGGTGCCACTACATGTAAACTGTTGGTGCCACTACATGTAAACTGTTGATGCCACTACATGTAAACTGTTGATGCCACTACATGTAAACTGTTGGTGCCACTACATGTAAACTGTTGGTGCCACTGCATGTACGCTGTTGGTGCCACTACACTACATGTAAACTGTTGGTGCCACTACACTACATGTAAACTGTTGGTGCCACTACATGTAAACTGTTGGTGCCACTACATGTAAACTGTTGGTGCCACTACACTACATGTAAACTGTTGGTGCCACTACACTACATGTAAACTGTTGGTGCTACTACACTACATGTAAACTGTTGGTGCCACTACATGTAAACTGTTGGTGCCACTGCATGTAAACTGTTGGTGCCACTACATGTATGCTGTTGGTGCCACTGCATGTACACTGTTGGTGCCACTACATGTAAGCTGTTGGTGCCACTACATGTATGCTGTTGGTGCCACTACATGTAAGCTGTTGGTGCCACTACATGTAAACTGTTGATGCCACTACATGTAAACTGTTGATGCCACTACATGTATGCTGTTGGTGCCACTAAACTACATGTATGCTGTTGGTGCCACTACATGTAAACTGTTGGTGCCACTGCATGTACGCTGTTGGTGCCATTACATGTAAGCTGTTGGTGCCACTACATGTACACTGTTGGTGCCACTACATGTAAACTGTTGATGCCACTACACTACATGTAAGCTGTTGGTGCCACTACATGTAAACTGTTGGTGCCACTACACTACATGTAAGCTGTTGGTGCCACTATATGTAAACTGTTGGTGCCACTACATGTAAACTGTTGGTGCCACTACATGTGAACTGTTGGTGCCATTACATGTAAACTGTTGCTGCCACTACATGTAAACTGTTGGTGCCACTACATGTAAACTGTTGGTGCCACTACACTACATGTAAACTGTTGGTGCCACTATATGTAAACTGTTGGTGCCACTACATGTAAACTGTTGGTGCCACTACATGTAAACTGTTGGTGCCACTACATGTAAACTGTTGGTGCCACTACATGTAAACTGTTGGTGCCACTACATGTAAACTGTTGGTGCCACTACATGTAAACTGTTGGTGCCACTACATGTAAACTGTTGGTGCCACTACATGTAAACTGTTGGTGCCACTACATGTAAACTGTTGGTGCCACTACACTACATGTAAACTGTTGGTGCCACTACATAATGTAAACTGTTGGTGCCACTACATGTAAACTGTTGGTGCCACTACACTACATGTAAACTGTTGGTGCCACTACATGTAAACTGTTGGTGCCACTACATGTAAACTGTTGGTGCCACTACATGTAAACTGTTGGTGCCACTACATGTAAACTGTTGGTGCCACTACATGTAAACTGTTGGTGCCACTACATGTAAACTGTTGGTGCCACTACATGTAAGCTGTTGGTGCCACTACACTACATGTAAACTGTTGGTGCCACTACATACATGTAAACTGTTGGTGCCACTACATGTAAACTGTTGGTGCCACTACATGTAAACTGTTGGTGCCACTACATGTAAACTGTTGGTGCCACTATATGTAAACTGTTGGTGCCACTACATGTAAGCTGTTGGTGCCACTACATGTAAACTGTTGGTGCCACTACATGTACTACATGTAAACTGTTGGTGCCACTACACTACATGTAAACTGTTGGTGCCACTACATGTAAACTGTTGGTGCCACTACATGTAAACTGTTGGTGCCACTACACTACATGTAAACTGTTGGTGCCACTACATGTAAACTGTTGGTGCCACTACATGTAAACTGTTGGTGCCACTACATATGTAAACTGTTGGTGCCACTACATGTAAACTGTTGGTGCCACTACATGTAAACTGTTGGTGCCACTACATGTAAACTGTTGGTGCCACTACATGTAAACTGTTGGTGCCACTACATGTAAACTGTTGGTGCCACTACATGTAAACTGTTGGTGCCACTGCATGTAAACTGTTGGTGCCACTACATGTAAACTGTTGGTGCCACTATATGTAAACTGTTGGTGCCACTACACTACATGTAAACTGTTGGTGCCACTGTTAACCCCAAAAACAAATAAACAAAACAAACAATTATGGCCATTTGTTTTGGTTGCGCTACATTAAGCCTTCAAATGTAAATATATAACGGTTAATTGGATGATGTTCATAACAGTGAACCTACATGTACAATGTTAACTCTCGCTGACTTCTATACCACTGTAACCTATCATCAATGATGGTTAACTCTCGCTGACTTCTATACTACTGTAACCTATCATCAATGATGGTTAACTCTCGCTGACTTCTATACCACTGTAACCTATCATCACTGATGGTTACGGGTTTGGGCTCTACTCTTTATATGAAAAAGTTGCCAATTTCTTACGGAGGTTGGTGCACCAAGTACCAGGGTTCCCTCTGTCTGAATTTTTGTCTGCACCACTTCTGTCTCCAATTGAAACAAGAAAAACAATTACATATAACATATATATATAAATATGTAATAGAGGGTGGTTGAAAATTCACTCTTGGATAGTGTATTGAGTGAATATATATAAATTAAAAAGTGCATTCTTTAGTAATTAAATGCAAACGTGAAACCCTGTCCAACATATATACCACATCCCTGCTGGAACATCTGCTAATCATATGCAGGGAACCAATTATTGTTGCAGAATTTAACTACGTAAATAGATTGATTGATTGGCCATTTGTGGATTCCAGCTCAAGTCTGTATTTCTATGTGCACACCCTGAAAACAATTGGACAATTATTAATACCTATTCTAGGAATACATAGCAATAATTCTTATCACATAAATTCCCATTTGTCCAGAAAAAACTGCAGCCAATTTGACCAAAGGGGGGTGAATGTTTGGTCTGATGGGCCGCAGCATTTTTATGAGAAGTGAGAAAATGTGCGATTGCGTCCTTCAATGGTGTTGTTATTTAATTTAATATATTTCAACAAAATAGGGTTAAAATACACATTATCACCATTAAATAGAACATATGAATGGAAAATGGAAGCAGTGCTTTATAATGGGCCAATGTATCTTGCTGGACTGTCCGATTAGCGCACACGCTAGCTTCTCACCAATGCAACCCGGGTTCGAACCTCGGACTGGGAAGTATGTGAGATGGTACGGTGGTCGCCAGATCGGACAGGTGGGTTTTCTCCGGGTACTCCGGTTTCCTCCCACACAAATGACCACATATACGCTTTCATCTGCGCCAACGAGAGTGATTAATATAAGTTGTTAAAACTTGCTTCGCAATCGTTGTAAAATAAATAAAGTTTAAACGTAAAACTGGACAACGTTTTGTATGAAAATTGCAAAAATAATAAAACAATTTTTAGGGAGAAGTGAGGCCCCCAGGGGGCGATGTCAGGGTCCCTAGGGCAACTATTTTCGCCCAAGTCGCCCTCTAGAATGAGCCCTGGGTGGGGGGTAAACATTTCTATTTTAAGGGGGTTCGTGTAAATGAATGAAAAGCCTCTAGATCCGCCGCTGTTCTATGGATATCGAAGCTGATTTATTACATGTACAAAGTGAAGTTAGAATCAGTGCTTGTGGAGAGGTTCTTGTACAGGTTGTACGCGCTGCACAATGTGAGAGTAGTGTGTGAGAAATTGTTAGAATTCCAGACTGGTTCTATCACAGTTGATTGATCAGTGTTGCTGCCAGGATACAAACTAGTAAACCAGTCGGTTGTACCATGCCAGATAAATGTATACCCTGTAGTGTCATTATACAGCTTCACCATTCCATGTAGCATTATATTTATGAAGATTAACACCTCTTCTTGTTGTTTGTGCCACCATTGGTGTTTCCCAAAAATAATAGAAAAACTTGTATGTTTTTAGTATAAATAAAAAAATAGTAACGGTACAATATTTGAACCCAGGCCTGATATTTATGTGACAATATTAGTGTGTTAACAAGCCAGTGACTAGTGTTACCCTATACATGTATACAACCCCATTGACTAGTGTTACCATATACATGTATACAACCCCATTGACTAGTGTTACCGTATACATGTATACAACCCCATTGACTAGTGTTACCCTATACATGTATACAACCCCATTGACTAGTGTTACCATATACATGTATACAACCCCATTGACTAGTGTTACCCTATACATGTATACAACCCCATTGACTAGTGTTACCATATACATGTATACAACCCCATTGACTAGTGTTACCATATACATGTATACAACCCCATTGACTAGTGTTACCATATACATGTATACAACCCCAGTGACTAGTGTTACCATATACATGTATACAACCCCAGTGACTAGTGTTACCATATACATGTATACAACCCCAGTGACTAGTGTTACCATATACATGTATACAACCCCATTGACTAGTGTTACCATAAACATGTATACAACCCCAGTGACTAGTGTTACCATATACATGTATACAGCCCCATTGACCAGTCCTTCGATTTTGAGGCACGCGCCCGAAATCAAGACTAGACGCGCGACAGACCGAGCGCCTCGAAACATGCGCGCGCTGTTAGCATTGATGTGGTTAAAATTGTTTCTAAAACGTTGCATATTTCACTGCAACAATGAACTCTCCGATCCGGTTGTCGGCACCTTTGTAGTTTCATTTCAAGCGTGGGTGTCTGCGACGATGTGTTTGACTTTGTAGTCCACGTGCGGCTTATGACTCAAAGGCTTTGACAGGTACAGTGATGCGGAATTTTTTTTATCGGCATCCTTTGATACGATGCAATGATTGTCGCATTATATTTTAAGCTGGCATAATACAACCAACTCTCGGAATGATCACACACATTTAATTGTTGTCAATATACATATAGTCAGCTATGGCAGATACTAAAACAAAGGGGCACTCCGTGCAATTAAAAACATTCCTAAATTGGAACGTCGGGTAGCTAATTGGATTTAAAACTGTTAAAGATAAGCATGGCATTGAATATGTGCATGAAGTATGGTGCAAAACCTGCGCTCGACATGCAGACCACATAAAGAAAAGTGATCAACTGCGCGGGAAAGCCACTACGGACGTTGACAAATATGTTGTGGGCACCAACTTTGTATCAAAACATACTGTGATTAGACTCTGAACGCGACAGTCACACCGACACGGACAGTTCCGGCTCCGAATCCGATGATTACGGAAGTGCCGGAAGTGGACAATAACTTTGCTTTGGTTCGTTATTAAATAATAAAACGATTCTTGTTTCAGGTAACGATGTATCTTTTATAATATATGCCCTCCTTTGTAATTATAATTAAGTTTTAAGTGGCGCGCGTTCTCACAAACAGCACTCGCAATCTCCAAACGTGGCGCGCGATCGGCGGTGCGCCTGGGTTTTCCATAATCGAAGGACTGATTGACTAGTGTTACCCTATACATGTATACAACCCCATTGACTAGTGTTACCCTATACATGTATACAACCCCAGTGACTAGTGTTACCATATACATGTATACAACCCCATTGACTAGTGTTACCATATACATGTATGCAACCCCATTGACTAGTGTTACCCTATACATGTATACAACCCCATTGATTTGACTAGTGTTACCCTATACATGTATACAACCCCATTGACTAGTGTTACCATATACATGTATGCAACCCCATTGACTAGTGTTACCATATACATGTATACAACCCCATTGACTAGTGTTACCCTATACATGTATACAACCCCATTGACTAGTGTTACCCTATACATGTATACAACCCCATTGACTAGTGTTACCATATACATGTATACAACACCATTGACTAGTGTTACCATATACATGTATACAACCCCATTGACTAGTGTTACCCTATACATGTATACAACCCCATTGACTAGTGTTACCATATACATGTATGCAACCCCATTGATTTTGTCAAGGATTATAACTCTGATGAAACTCTTAAAAAACTCAATCGTAACCGATTGGTTAGGGTCGTTCACTACAAGTCACTTGCCCCTCACCACTGTAGATTCGCATCCCACTAGGGGTGTCAAATTCTTTCAGGAAGCTATCCAATTGATATGCAAAAGTTCTAGAAAACAACATCATGCACCCCTCCCATCATTTTCTTGGACAACGAAAATCACCCACCCATGCCACGCCCACATCTTCCTGGCTGAGAAGTATTGAAAATCGATCTGTTAACCGTGACATTCACATCTGTTAACAATGACATTCACATCTGTTAACCGTGACATTCATATCTGTTAACCGTGACATTCACATCTGTTAACCGTGACCTTCACATCTGTTAACAGTGACATTCACATATGTTAACCGTGACATTCACATCTGTTAACCGTGACATTCACATCTGTTAACCGTGACATTCACATCTGTTAACCGTGACATTCACATCTGTTAACCGTGACATTCACATCTGTTAACCGTGACATTCACATCTGTTAACCGTGACATTCACATCTGTTAACCGTGACATTCACATCTGTTAACCGTGACATTCACATCTGTTAACCGTGACATTCACATCTGTTAACCGTGACATTCACATATGTTAACCGTGACATTCACATCTGTTAACCGTGACATTCACATCTGTTAACCGTGACATTCACATATGTTAACCGTGACATTCACATATGTTAACCGTGACATTCACATCTGTTAACCGTGGCATTCACATCTGTTAACCGTGACATTCACATCTGTTAACCATGACATTCACATCTGTTAACAGTGACATTCACATCTGTTAACCGTGACATTCACATCTGTTAACCGTGACATTCACATATGTTAACCGTGACATTCACATATGTTAACCGTGACATTCACATATGTTAACCGTGACATTCACATATGTTAACCGTGACATTCACATCTGTTAACCGTGACATTCACATCTGTTAACCGTGACATTCACATCTGTTAACCGTGACATTCACATATGTTAACCGTGACATTCACATATGTTAACCGTGACATTCACATATGTTAACCGTGACATTCACATCTGTTAACCGTGACATTCACATCTGTTAACCGTGACATTCACATCTGTTAACCGTGACATTCACATCTGTTAACCGTGACATTCACATCTGTTAACCGTGACATTCACATATGTTAACCGTGACATTCACATCTGTTAACCGTGACATTCACATCTGTTAACCGTGACATTCACATATGTTAACCGTGACATTCACATCTGTTAACCGTGACATTCACATATGTTAACCGTGACATTCACATATGTTAACCGTGACATTCACATCTGTTAACCGTGGCATTCACATCTGTTAACCGTGGCATTCACATCTGTTAACCGTGACATTCACATATGTTAACCGTGACATTCACATCTGTTAACCGTGACATTCACATATGTTAACCGTGACATTCACATATGTTAACCGTGACATTCACATCTGTTAACCGTGGCATTCACATCTGTTAACCGTGACATTCACATCTGTTAACCGTGACATTCACATCTGTTAACAGTGACATTCACATCTGTTAACAGTGACATTCACATCTGTTAACCATGACATTCACATCTGTTAACCGTGACATTCACATCTGTTAACCGTGACATTCACATTTGTTAACCGTGACATTCGCATATGTTAACCGTGACATTCGCATATGTTAACCGTGACATTCACATCTGTTAACCGTGACATTCACATCTGTTAACCGTGACATTCACATCTGTTAACCGTGACATTCACATATGTTAACCGTGACATTCACATATGTTAACCGTGACATTCACATATGTTAACCGTGACATTCAGAAAAATTGTTATTGGATGAAAATCTATTAATTATTCTTACTGTTACGTCAACAACAAAATAGGCTCCGGTTAGCGCAGTGGTTAGCGCGATCGCTTCTCACCAATGCAACAACCCAGGTTCGATCCTCGGACCGGGAACTTATGTGAGATAGTGGTAACCATGGGTTTACCGTAAACTAATTGTTTTCTGTTATCTTGGATGCATCAGGATGTTTGTGCATTGATTCATTGAGTACTACAACTGTGCTTGCAATGTTTCTAATGCACGTATAGTTCAGCTGCGAGTACTCAACTGACAATTAACAGGGTTATTTGTGCATTTATATTATACTGTTTGTACATACATATTAATAATGATTTGTAAATATGTTATGCTCTTCAGAAATGGAGGAAATAAAAGTATCTATCTATCTATTTCTATTATCTGTTGAATATATACTTCCTGTTTTCCTGAAACACCATGTAGGATGCTCTAAAGTAAGCATGATCTATCATGAGTGGTGTGTGAGTGGGTAGTCAGCATGATCTATCCTGAGTGGTGTGTGAGTGGGTAGTCAGCATGATCTATCCTGAGTGGTGTGTGAGTGGGTAGTCAGCATGATCTATCCTGAGTGGTGTGTGAGTGGGTAGTCAGCATGATCTATCCTGAGTGGTGTGTGAGTGGGTAGTCAGCATGATCTATCCTGAGTGGTGTGTGAGTGGGTAGTCAGCATGATCTATCCTGAGTGGTGTGTGAGTGGGTAGTCAGCATGATCTATCCTGAGTGGTGTGTGAGTGGGTAGTCAGCATGATCTATCCTGAGTGGTGTGTGAGTGGGTAGTCAGCATGATCTATCCTGAGTGGTGTGTGAGTGGGTAGTCAGCATGATCTATCCTGAGTGGTGTGTGAGTGGGTAGTCAGCATGATCTATCCTGAGTGGTGTGTGAGTGGGTAGTCAGCATGATCTATCCTGAGTGGTGTGTGAGTGGGTAGTCAGCATGATCTATCCTGAGTGGTGTGTGAGTGGGTAGTCAGCATGATCTATCCTGAGTGGTGTGTGAGTGGGTAGCCAGCATCATCTAGCCTGAGTGGTGTGTGAGTGGGTAGTCAGCATCATCTAGCCTGAGTGGTGTGTGAGTGGGTAGTCAGCGTGATCTATCCAGAGTGGATAGTCAGCATGATCTATCCTGAGTGGTGTGTGAGTGGGTAGTCAGCATGATCTATCCAGAGTGGGTAGTCAGCATGATCTATCCAGAGTGGGTAGTCAGCATGATCTATCCAGAGTGGGTAGTCAGCATGATCTATCCAGAGTGGGTAGTCAGCATGATCTATCCAGAGTGGGTAGTCAGCATGATCTATCCTGAGTGGGTAGTCAGCATGATCTATCCAGAGTGGGTAGTCAGCATGATCTATCCAGAGTGGGTAGTCAGCATGATCTATCCAGAGTGGGTAGTCAGCATGATCTATCCAGAGTGGGTAGTCAGCATGATCTATCCTGAGTGGTGTGTGAGTGGGTAGTCAGCATGATCTATCCTGAGTGGTGTGTGAGTGGGTAGTCAGCATGATCTATCCTGAGTGGGTAGTCAGCATGATCTATCCAGAGTGGGTAGCCAGCGTGATCTATCCTGAGTGGTGTGTGAGTGGGTAGTCAGCATGATCTATCATGAGTGGTGTGTGAGTGGGTAGTCAGCATGATCTATCCTGAGTGGTGTGTGAGTGGGTAGTCAGCATGATCTATCCTGAGTGGGTAGCCAGCGTTGATCTATCCTGAGTGGTGTGTGAGTGGGTAGTCAGCATGATCTATCATGAGTGGTGTGTGAGTGGGTAGTCAGCATGATCTATCCTGAGTGGTGTGTGAGTGGGTAGTCAGCATGATATATCCTGAGTGGTGTGTGAGTGGGTAGTCAGCATCATCTATCCTGAGTGGTGTGTGAGTGGGTAGCCAGCATCATCTATCCTGAGTGGGTAGTCAGATCTATCCTGAGTGGTGTGTAAGTGGGTAGCCAGCATCATCTATCCTGAGTGGTGTGTGAGTGGGTAGCCAGCATCATCTATCCTGTGTGGTGTGTGAGTGGGTAGCCAGCATCATCTATCCTGAGTGGGTAGTCAGCATCATCTATCCTGAGTGGGTAGTCAGCATGATCTATCATGAGTGGTGTGTTAGTGGATAGTCAGCATCATCTATCCTGAGTGGTGTGTGAGTGGATAGTCAGCAGCATCTATCCTGAGTGATGTGTGAGTGGGTAGTCAGCATGATCTATCCTGAGTGGTGTGTGAGTGGGTAGTCAGCATGATATATCATGAGTGGTGTGTGAGTGGGTAGTCAGCATCATCTATCCTGAGTGGTGTGTGAGTGGGTAGTCAGCATCATCTATCCTGAGTGGTGTGTGAGTGGGTAGTCAGCATGATCTGTCCTGAGTGGTGTGTGAGTGGGTAGTCAGCATGATCTATCCTGAGTGGTGAGTGGGTAGCCAGCATCATCTATCCTGAGTGGTGTGTGAGTGGGTAGTCAGCATGATCTATCCTGAGTGGTGTGTGAGTGGGTAGTCAGCGTGATCTATCCAGAGTGGGTAGTCAGCATGATCTATCCTGAGTGGGTAGTCAGCATGATCTATCCTGAGTGGTGTGTGAGTGGGTAGTCAGCATGATCTATCCAGAGTGGGTAGTCAGCATGATCTATCCAGAGTGGGTAGTCAGCATGATCTATACTGAGTGGGTAGTCAGCGTGATCTATCCTGAGTGGTGTGTGAGTGGGTAGTCAGCATGATCTATCCTGAGTGGTGTGTGAGTGGGTAGTCAGCATGATCTATCCTGAGTGGGTAGTCAGCATGATCTATCCAGAGTGTGTAGCCAGCGTGATCTATCCTGAGTGGTGTGTGAGTGGGTAGTCAGCATGATCTATCATGAGTGGTGTGTGAGTGGGTAGTCAGCATGATCTATCCAGAGTGGGTAGCCAGCGTGATCTATCCAGAGTGGGTAGCCAGCGTGATCTATCCTGAGTGGTGTGTGAGTGGGTAGTCAGCATGATCTATCATGAGTGGTGTGTGAGTGGGTAGTCAGCATGATCTATCCTGAGTGGTGTGTGAGTGGGTAGTCAGCATGATATATCATGAGTGGTGTGTGAGTGGGTAGTCAGCATGATCTATCCTGAGTGGTGTGTGAGTGGGTAGCCAGCATCATCTATCCTGAATGGGTAGTCAGATCTATCCTGAGTGGTGTGTAAGTGGGTAGCCAGCATCATCTATCCTGAGTGGTGTGTGATGAGTGGGTAGTCAGCATGATCTATCCAGAGTGTGTAGTCAGCATCATCTATCCTGAGTGGGTAGTCAGCATGATCTATCATGAGTGGTGTGTGAGTGGATAGTCAGCATCATCTATTCTGAGTGGTGTGTGAGTGGATAGTCAGCAGCATCTATCCTGAGTGGTGTGTGAGTGGGTAGTCAGCATGATCTATCCTGAGTGGTGTGTGAGTGGGTAGTCAGCATGATCTATCCTGAGTGGTGTGTGAGTGGGTAGTCAGCATGATATATCATGAGTGGTGTGTGAGTGGGTAGTCAGCATGATCTATCCTGAGTGGTGTGTGAGTGGGTAGCCAGCATCATCTATCCTGAATGGGTAGTCAGATCTATCCTGAGTGGTGTGTAAGTGGGTAGCCAGCATCATCTATCCTGAGTGGTGTGTGATGAGTGGGTAGTCAGCATGATCTATCCAGAGTGTGTAGTCAGCATCATCTATCCTGAGTGGGTAGTCAGCATGATCTATCATGAGTGGTGTGTGAGTGGATAGTCAGCATCATCTATTCTGAGTGGTGTGTGAGTGGATAGTCAGCAGCATCTATCCTGAGTGGTGTGTGAGTGGGTAGTCAGCATGATCTATCCTGAGTGGTGTGTGAGTGGGTAGTCAGCATGATCTATCATGAGTGGTGTGTGAGTGGATAGTCAGCATCATCTATTCTGAGTGGTGTGTGAGTGGATAGTCAGCAGCATCTATCCTGAGTGGTGTGTGAGTGGGTAGTCAGCATGATCTATCCTGAGTGGTGTGTGAGTGGGTAGTCAGCATGATCTATCCTGAGTGATGTGTGAGTGGGTAGTCAGCATGATCTATCCTGAGTGATGTGTGAGTGGGTAGTCAGCATGATCTATCCTGAGTGGTGTGTGAGTGGGTAGTCAGCATGATCTATCCTGAGTGGGTAGTCAGCATTTATCCTGAGTGGTGTGTGAGTGGGTAGCCAGCATGATCTATCCTGAGTGGTGTGTGAGTGGGTAGTCAGCATCTATCCTGAGTGGTGTGTGAGTGGGTAGTCAGCATCATCTATCCAGAGTGGTGTGTGAGTGGGTAGTCAGCATGATCTATCCAGAGTGGAGTGTGAGTGGGTAGACAGCATGATCTATCCTGAGTGGTGTGTGAGTGGGTAGCCAGCATGATCTATCCTGAGTGATGTGTGAGTGGGTAGCCAGCATGATCTAACCTGAGTGGTGTGTGAGTGGGTAGTCAGCATGATCTATCCAGAGTGGTGTGTGAGTGTGTAGCCAGGGGTTGTGTGAACTTAACTTTCAAATTATTTACTTTTAATTGTTGTCCATGCAGTACATATTTCAAAAGTTGCAAGTTTCCAGAAAACATGATTTAGGATGAACTAAATGAAACAACAATATGATTTAGGTTTGTTTCCATGATCTATCCTGAGTGGTGTGTGAGTAACATAGGGTGCTTTCAAGTAATTTACTTTCTGTTCCAATATCTTGTTAATCGTTGTATGGCTACTTTCATGGTAAAAGAAATTAAAGGAATACATTTTCTTTGAATTCTTGTTTTGTGGTTTAAACGTTTACTTAGTCATGATGTGGAATTTATATGTCTGGAATGTAGAGATCGCTTATCGATATCACAACTGGAATGTTTTCATGAAGTTTTCATGAACTACTACACCTCTCAGCGGTTTGTTTACCTGCTATCAGTGAGATGTGATGGCTTATCAACTTATCATGCAAACTCACTTTGCATCAAATGTAAACAATTTTAGTGGTGTCCAAAAGCTCACTGGGGCTTGTGTTGTCTTGTAGCAGGGCCTTGAAGCTTCCTCTATTTTAGGGAATTTCCAATTGTTTTTGTAAATATCTTGAAAAATAAATATGCTCAGATTTGGCAGTTGTTCAGAAAAGATAATTTTTCACTTTTAGCATGCTGAGTAAATAAAATCACATTTGCAAACAACATAGATTCAGATCAGCAGCGGCATAATGCCACATCTGTTCCATGATCTATGTTCTTTGCTATTCAGCCAATTTTTTTTACCTCGTATCCGAATAGCAAACAGCATAGAACCTAATCAGACGGCACAGTAATATTATCTGCCGCTAGCAACCAAAGGGTTAAGTGGGAGTGACCTTTTTTTCAGTATTTTGGGCAGATTTCCTCTTCACAATTTTCCATTCACATCCCTGATATACATACCGTATATATACAGTTAGCTCCCCTTGAATACTCTTTATTGGGGATAGGGCCTATATATTGGTTTCCTTTGTTTTTATCGTTGTTTAATTTCGCATCATGTGTAGTTTTCATCATGTGTAGGTTTCATCATGTGTAGGTTTCATCATGTGTAGGTTTCATCATGTGTAGGTTTCATCATGTGTGTGTAGGTTTCATCATGTGTAGGTTTCATCATGTGTAGGTTTCATCATGTGTGTGTAGGTTTCATCATGTGTAGGTTTCATCATGTGTAGGTTTCATCATGTGTGTGTAGTTTTCATCATGTGTAGTTTTCATCATGTGTAGGTTTCATCATGTGTAGGTTTCATCATGTGTAGGTTTCATCATGTGGTTTCATCATGTGTAGGTTTCATCATGTGTAGGTTTCATCATGTGTAGTTTTCATCATGTGTAGGTTTCATCATGTGTAGGTTTCATCACGTGTAGGTTTCATCATGTATCATGTGTAGGTTTCATCATGTGTAGGTTTCATCACGTGTAGGTTTCATCATGTGTAGGTTTCATCATGTGTAGGTTTCATCATGTGTAGGTTTCATCATGTGTAGGTTTCATCATGTGTAGGTTTCATCATGTGTAGGTTTCATCATGTTGTGTAGGTTTCATCATGTGTAGGTTTCATCATGTGTAGGTTTCATCATGTGTAGGTTTCATCATGTGTAGGTTTCATCATGTGTGTAGGTTTCATCATGTGTAGGTTTCATCATGTGTAGGTTTCATCATGTGTAGGTTTCATCATGTGTAGGTTTCATCATGTGTAGGTTTCATCATGTGTAGGTTTCATCATGTGTAGGTTTCATCATGTGTAGGTTTCATCATGTGTAGGTTTCATCATGTGTAGGTTTCATCATGTATCCGTGTAGGTTTCATCATGTGTAGGTTTCATCATGTGTAGGTTTCATCATGTGTAGGTTTCATCATGTGTAGGTTTCATCATGTGTAGTTTCATCATGTGTAGGTTTCATCATGTGTAGGTTTCATCACGTGTAGGTTTCATCATGTGTAGGTTTCATCATGTGTAGTTTCATCATGTGTAGGTTTCATCATGTGTAGGTTTCATCATGTGTAGGTTTCATCATGTGTAGGTTTCATCATGTGTAGGTTTCATCATGTGTAGGTTTCATCATGTGTAGGTTTCATCATGTGTAGGTTTCATCATGTGTAGGTTTCATCATGTGTAGGTTTCATCATGTGTAGGTTTCATCAGTGTAGGTTTCATCATGTGTGTGTAGTTTTTGTGTAGGTTTCATCATGTGTAGGTTTCATCATGTGTAGGTTTCATCATGTGTGTGTAGGTTTCATCATGTGTAGGTTTCATCTGTTTTCTCATCTTATAGTTATCTCCACAGATATCTTACAGTGCATCAAATGAATAAGCGAAGTAGTCACCCTTCGGACCCTGACATCCAACCTCGGGGTCACCAATTTTCAGACAATTGTCCAGTAAGATACAGCACTCCTAATATTTTATTTAATGGTCATATTATGTATTTAACCATATTGTGTATTTAACCCTATTATGATGAAATTTATTAAATATTTATACATTAGATGATGCAATCGCGCACTTTCTCGCTTCTCCCAAAAAATTTGTGTCCAGCTTTAGCCCTGGATTACAAGTTCTTACAACTTACATTAATCACTCTCGAGACCTCATTCCTGATGTATATATCCATCGCCACGAGGGAGAGAGTAGTGGCAATGTGGAATTTAAATGTCTTGTTGCCTAAGGGTTCAATCATAACGGCTGCAGCTGGGCTCGTACTCCGGGCCTTTCGCACCTTAAGTGAACGCGTTGCCACTGCGCTATCATGACTTCCTAATCTGTTTGTGCCACTTTAACCCATTCAACCCCAAGTAACTGACATAGACTGGTCCATGATATTTTTACCAATATTTTTTTAGACCAATAAATTAATAAGAAAATTACCTTTGGACCAGTTCATTTATCAAAATGGGTAATTTTATCTAAAAATAGTAATATTACTGGCAAAAAGTGCAGATCCTGATGAGACGGCAGACGAACCAGCTCATCTGGATCTACACTTTTTGTAAGTCTATTTAGAGGCCTGTAGTTTTGAAAGGGTTAAACCCCAAATGAACCATCTTGACCAGGAATGATAAATGTGAGTTCTCTACTCTCTTGCTGCTTGCAACATTGAACTGATTCCTGTAAATGATAAGCCTGCTCACTCCACTGTAACTGTATGATGTACATTAAACCTGTATCTCACACAGCCAGATAGGCTTATGAGTAAAGGTACAGGTACTATGTTTACAACAACATGTAAACATACATGTGATCAATGGGAGCTTGTAATGTTTCTATTTGCTTGCTGTTTGGTTGTTATTTTTTGGAGTTTAGGGTCAAACTGACAGCTTGTTTATATGGGGTTTGGTGGAATAAGATCCTGGGTGCCTGCCTCCTTGTGTGTTTTCTGAGTAGTATTTCAGGCACCGGACTAGAACCACCGGATTTCTGCAAGCCATTCAATTCCAGAATCTCATGTAGTACTACTAGGATCGGAGGTTATAAAACTTATATCTCAAACTGAAGTGATTCGATTGGTTGATTCTGAGTTAACACTCGACAGAACCAATCAGAGGCTTGAGTTTGAGATTGGAGACAAGTTTTATAGCCTCCAGGCCTAGTTATATCTCTATGGAGGTAGATGAGTTGAGTTTGGGATTGGAGAACAGTTTTATAGCCTCCAGGCCTAGTCTATGGAGGTAGGTGTGTTGAGACTGAGTTTGAGATTGGAGAACAGTTTTATAGCCTCCAGGCCTAGTCTATGGAGGTAGGTGTGTTGAGACTGAGTTTGGGATTGGAGAACAGTTTTATAGCCTCCAGGCCTAGTCTATGGAGGTAGGTGTGTTGAGACTGAGTTTGAGATTGGAGAACAGTTTTACAGCCTCCAGGCCTAGTCTATGGAGGTAGGTGTGTTGATACTGAGTTTGAGATTGGAGAACAGTTTTATAGCCTCCAGGCCTAGTCTATGGAGGTATGTGTGTTGAGACTGAGTTTGGGATTGGAGAACAGTTTTATAGCCTCCAGGCCTAGTCTATGGAGGTAGGTGTGTTGAGACTGAGTTTGGGATTGGAGAACAGTGTTATAGCCTCCAGGTCTATGGAGGTAGGTGTGTTGACTATGCTTATCCACTGATTGATGGCTGCCATACATGTATGGGGATATACCGTATATAAGCCTAAATGTACAGTGTACAGTCAACCTGTGTTATGCAGCCAGCCAAGGAAATCACAAAAAGTGGCTGCTTAACACAGGTGGCTGCTTAATAGAGGTAAAATGTATAATAAAACAACATATTGGGAATCTGGAAACTGCCTGCTTAATACAGGTTGGTTGCTTAATAGAGGTCAAATGTATAATAAAACAACATATTGGGAATCTGGAAACTGCCTGCTTAATACAGGTTGGCTGCTTAATAGAGGTCAAATGTATAATAAAACAACATATTGGGAATCTGGAAACTGCCTGCTTAATACAGGTTGGTTGCTTAATAGAGGTCAAATGTATAATAAAACAACATATTGGGAATCTGGAAACCGCCTGCTTAATACAGGTTGGTTGCTTAATAGAGGTGACCACTAACACAGGTTTGACTGTATGCTTATCTCTGTGGATACCTAATCAATGGAACTGTGGTTAACTTAGTTTAAGCAACATTGTATTCAAGAATGGAACATAACACAGGAATAGTTGCAACAGCATAGTTAGATTGTGAAAAAGTTGCATAGTAACTTTCGAATCCCATTCTATGTTAACTTACCTACACCATCCATACCCATAGAGGTCACCCCATCCATACCCATAGAGATCACCCCATCCATACCCATAGAGGTCACCCCATCCATACCCATAGAGGTCACCCCATCCATACCCATAGAGGTCACCCCATCCATATCCATAGAGGTCTCCCCATCCATACCCATAGAGGTCACCTCATCCATATCCATAGAGGTCTCCCCATCCATACCCATAGAGGTCACCCCATCCATACCCATAGAGGTCACCCCATCCATACCCATAGAGGTCACCCCATCCACCCATAGAGGTCACCCCATCCATACCCATAGAGGTCACCCCATCCATACCCATAGAGGTCACCCCATCCATACCCATAGAGGTCTCCCCATCCATACCCATAGAGGTCTCCCCATCCATACCCATAGAGGTCACCCCATCCATACCCATAGAGGTCACCCCATCCATACCCATTGAGGTCACCCCATCCATATCCATAGAGGTCACCCCATCCATACCCATAGAGGTCACCACATCCATACCCATAGAGGTCTCCCCATCCATACCCATAGAGGTCACCCCATCCATACGCATAGAGGTCACCCCATCCATACGCATAGAGGTTCCTGGGAATTATTCATGGTTAAGATGATATTTCATGGTTAAGATGATATGTCATGGTTAAGATATGTCATGGTTAAGATGATATGTCATGGTTAAAATGATATTTCATCGTTAAGAAATGTCATGGTTAAGATGATATTAATATTATGGTTAAGATGATATGTCATGGCTAAGATGATATTTCATGGTTAAGATGATATGTCATGGTTAAGATGATATGTCATGGTTAAGAAGATATTTACGGTTTCTTTTACTATTAATTGGTCAATGTATGTGGGATCAGTATAATGCATCAAGAGGTGCCTCTATGTGGGGGGGGGAGTATATCGCTCAATGCAACATGGTCCATGTAATTGTTGTTATTGTAAAATGTTGATGAAATTCAACATGAAAATGCAGAGTAATATCTGAATGCAAGTTGAAGTTGCTTAAATAGTATTGTTTGGGAGTTCATGAATACAAGTTGAAGTTGCTTAAATAGTATTGTTTGGGAGTTCATGAATACAAGTTGAAGTTGCTTAAATAGTATTGTTTGGGAGTTCATGAATACAAGTTGAAGTTGCTTAAATAGTATTGTTAGGGAGTTCATGAATACAAGTTGAAGTTGCTTAAATAGTATTGTTTGGGAGTTCATGAATACAAGTTGAAGTTGCTTAAATAGTATTGTTTGGGAGTTCATGAATACAAGTTAGTTGAAGTTGCTTAAATAGTATTGTTTGGGAGTTCATGCAGTTTCCACGGCAACGCCAAGTAGTTGCATTGAGTTGATTATGTTGTTGGACATGTAATGAGACTAAAATTTCTGCTGGCATTTAGTAAATATTAGTTTTACAGATTGTTTACCGTTTAACAATGGCACAGTTCCTGGCACAGTTCCTGGAAATCTCAATGATTTTGACATTCCGCTTGGTGGTTTTCATCTTTGAAGCTGGTTCCCCTATTATGTTGGTTATCATTACATCATTATAATATTATTCTAGCCATTCTAAGTAATTTCTACATTTGCAAGTTACAAATTTATATTCCTGGATAGACAGGCAATGTAATACAGGGTATAGTAAATTACCAGGCAATATAATACAGGGTATAGTACATTACCAGGCAATGTAATACAGGGGATAGTACATTACCAGGCAATGTAATACAGGGTATAGTACATTACCAGGCAATGTAATACAGGGTATAGTACATTACCAGGCAATGTAATACAGGGTATAGTACATTACCAGGCAATGTAATACAGGGGATAGTACATTACCAGGCAATGTAATACAGGGTATAGTACATTACCAGACAATGTAATACAGGGTATAGTACATTACCAGACAATGTAATACAGGGTATAGTACATTACCAGGCAATGTAATACAGGGTATAGTACATTACCAGACAATGTAATACAGGGTATAGTACATTACCAGACAGTCCGCCTCCGTGGTCGAGTGGTTAAGGTCGCTGACTTGTATACCACTGTAACCTATCATCACTGATGGTCACGGGTTCGAGCCCCGCTCAGACCGTGTCTCATTTATATGAAAAGTTGGCAGTTTCTTACGGAGGTTGGTGCACCCAAGTACTGGTTAACCGCTGGAGCCTGCCCAGGAAAGGTGTTGTTAGGTAAACTGCCCGCCGGCGATATAGCCCAAAATGGTGCTGATGCAGGCGTAAAACCCGAAATATAACATAACATTACCAGACAATGTAATAGGGTATAGTACATTACCGACAAGTAATACAGGGTATAGTACATTACCAGACAATGTAATACAGGGTATGACATACAGACAATGTATACAGTGTATGTACATTACAGGCAGTAATACATGGGATAGTACTTACAGGCAATGTAATACAGGGTATAGTACATTACCAGCAATGTAATACAGGGGATAGTACATTACCAACAATGTAATACAGGGTATAGTACATTACCAGGCAATGTAATACAGGGTATAGTACATTACCAGACAATGTAATACAGGGTATAGTACATTACCAGACAATGTAATACAGGGTATAGTACATTACCAGGCAATGTAATACAGGGTATAGTACATTACCAGACAATGTAATACAGGGTATAGTACATTACCAGACAATGTAATACAGGGTATAGTACATTACCAGACAATGTAATACAGGGTAGTAGTACATTACCAGGCAATGTAATACAGGGGATAGTACATTACCAGACAATGTAATACAGGGTATAGTACATTACCAGACAATGTAATACAGGGGATAGTACATTACCAGGCAATGTAATACAGGGTATAGTACATTACCAGGCAATGTAATACAGGGTATAGTACATTACCAGGCAATGTAATACAGGGGATAGGGGTAGAATTACCAGGCAATGTAATACAGGGGATAGTACATTACCAGGCAATGTAATACAGGGGATAGGGGATAGTAAATTACCAGGCAATGTAATACAGGGGATAGTACATTACCAGACAATGTAAAACAGGGGATAGTACATTACCAGACAATGTAATACAGGGGATAGTACATTACCAGACAATGTAATACAGGGGATAGTACATTACCAAACAATGTAATACAGGGTATAGTACATTACCAGGCAATGTAATACAGGGTATAGTACATTACCAGGCAATGTAATACAGGGTATAGTACATTACCAGACAATGTAATACAGGGTATAGTACATTACCAGGCAATGTAATACAGGGGATAGGGGATAGTAAATTACCAGGCAATGTAATACAGGGGATAGTACATTACCAGACAATGTAAAACAGGGGATAGTACATTACCAGACAATGTAATACAGGGGATAGTACATTACCAGACAATGTAATACAGGGGATAGTACATTACCAAACAATGTAATACAGGGTATAGTACATTACCAGGCAATGTAATACAGGGTATAGTACATTACCAGGCAATGTAATACAGGGGATAGTACATTACCAAACAATGTAATACAGGGTATAGTACATTACCAGGCAATGTAATACAGGGTATAGTACATTACCAGACAACGTAATACAGGGTATAGTACATTACCAGACAATGTAATACAGGGGATAGTACATTACCAGACAATGTAATACAGGGTATAGTAAATTACCAGACAACGTAATACAGGGTATAATACATTACCAGACAATGTAATACAGGGGATAGTACATTACCAGACAATGTAATACAGGGTATAGTACATTACCAGCAATGTAATACAGGGTATAGTACATTACCAGACAATGTAATACAGGGTATAGTACATTACCAGACAGTCCGCCTCCGTGATCGAGTGGTTAATGTCGCTGACTTGTATACCACTGTAACCTATCATCACTGATGGTCACGGGTTCGAGCCCCGCTCAGACCGTGTCTCATTTATATGAAAAAGTTGGCAGTTTCTTACGGAGGTTGGTGCACCCAAGTACTGGTTAACCACTGGAGCCTGCCCAGGAAAGGTGTTGTTAGGTAAACTGCCCGCCGGCGATATAGCCCAAAATGGTGCTGATGCAGGCGTAAAACCCGAATATAACATAACATAACATTACCAGACAATGTAATACAGGGTATAGTACATTACCAGACAATGTAATACAGGGGATAGTACATTACCAGACAATGTAATACAGGGTATAGTACATTACCAGGCAATGTAATACAGGGTATAGTACATTACCAAACAATGTAATACAGGGGATAGTACATTACCAGACAATGTAATACAGGGTATAGTACATTACCAGGCAATGTAATACAGGGTATAGTACATTACCAGACAATGTAATACAGGGTATAGTACATTACCAAACAATGTAATACAGGGTATAGTACATTACCAGGCAATGTAATACAGGGTATAGTACATTACCAGACAATGTAATACAGGGTATAGTACATTACCAGACAATGTAATACAGGGGATAGTACATTACCAGACAATGTAATACAGGGTATAGTACATTACCAGACAATGTAATACAGGGTATAGTACATTACCAAACAATGTAATACAGGGTATAGTACATTACCAGGCAATGTAATACAGGGTATAGTACATTACCAGACAATGTAATACAGGGTATAGTACATTACCAGACAATGTAATACAGGGTATAGTACATTACCAGACAATGTAATACAGGGGATAGTACATTACCAGACAATGTAATACAGGGGATAGTACATTACCAGACAATGTAATACAGGGTATAGTACATTACCAGACAATGTAATACAGGGTATAGTACATTACCAGACAATGTAATACAGGGTATAGTACATTACCAGGCAATGTAATACAGGGTATAGTACATTACCAGGCAATGTAATACAGGGTATAGTACATTACCAGGCAATGTAATACAGGGTATAGTACATTACCAGGCAATGTAATACAGGGTATAGTACATTACCAGGCAATGTAATACAGGGTATAGTACATTACCAAACAATGTAATACAGGGTATAGTACATTACCAGGCAATGTAATACAGGGTATAGTACATTACCAAACAATGTAATACAGGGTATAGTACATTACCAGGCAATGTAATACAGGGTATAGTACATTACCAGGCAATGTAATACAGGGGATAGGGGATAGTAAATTACCAGGCAATGTAATACAGGGGATAGTACATTACCAAACAATGTAATACAGGGTATAGTACATTACCAGGCAATGTAATACAGGGTATAGTACATTACCAGGCAATGTAATACATGGTATAGTACATTACCAGGCAATGTAATACAGGGGATAGGGGATAGTACATTACCAGGCAATGTAATACAGGGTATATTACATTACCAAACAATGTAATACAGGGTATAGTACATTACCAGGCAATGTAATACATGGTATAGTACATTACCAGGCAATGTAATACAGGGGATAGGGGATAGTACATTACCAGGCAATGTAATACAGGGTATATTACATTACCAAACAATGTAATACAGGGTATAGTACATTACCAGGCAATGTAATACAGGGGATAGTACATTACCAGACAATGTAATACAGGGTATAGTAAATTACCAGACAACGTAATACAGGGTATAGTACATTACCAGACAATGTAATACAGGGGATAGTACATTACCAGACAATGTAATACAGGGTATAGTACATTACCAGCAATGTAATACAGGGTATAGTACATTACCAGACAATGTAATACAGGGTATAGTACATTACCAGACAGTCCGCCTCCGTGGTCGAGTGGTTAATGTCGCTGACTTGTATACCACTGTAACCTATCATCACTGATGGTCACGGGTTCGAGCCCCGCTCAGACCGTGTCTCATTTATATGAAAAAGTTGGCAGTTTCTTACGGAGGTTGGTGCACCCAAGTACTGGTTAACCGCTGGAGCCTGCCCAGGAAAGGTGTTGTTAGGTAAACTGCCCGCCGGCGATATAGCCCAAAATGGTGCTGATGCAGGCGTAAAACCCGAAATATAACATAACATAACATTACCAGACAATGTAATACAGGGTATAGTACATTACCAGACAATGTAATACAGGGGATAGTACATTACCAGACAATGTAATACAGGGTATAGTACATTACCAGGCAATGTAATACAGGGTATAGTACATTACCAAACAATGTAATACAGGGGATAGTACATTACCAGACAATGTAATACAGGGTATAGTACATTACCAGGCAATGTAATACAGGGTATAGTACATTACCAGACAATGTAATACAGGGTATAGTACATTACCAAACAATGTAATACAGGGTATAGTACATTACCAGGCAATGTAATACAGGGTATAGTACATTACCAGACAATGTAATACAGGGTATAGTACATTACCAGACAATGTAATACAGGGGATAGTACATTACCAGACAATGTAATACAGGGTATAGTACATTACCAGACAATGTAATACAGGGTATAGTACATTACCAAACAATGTAATACAGGGTATAGTACATTACCAGGCAATGTAATACAGGGTATAGTACATTACCAGACAATGTAATACAGGGTATAGTACATTACCAGACAATGTAATACAGGGTATAGTACATTACCAGACAATGTAATACAGGGGATAGTACATTACCAGACAATGTAATACAGGGGATAGTACATTACCAGGCAATGTAATACAGGGTATAGTACATTACCAGGCAATGTAATACAGGGTATAGTACATTACCAGACAATGTAATACAGGGTATAGTACATTACCAGGCAATGTAATACAGGGTATAGTACATTACCAGGCAATGTAATACAGGGTATAGTACATTACCAGGCAATGTAATACAGGGTATAGTACATTACCAAACAATGTAATACAGGGTATAGTACATTACCAGGCAATGTAATACAGGGTATAGTACATTACCAGGCAATGTAATACAGGGTATAGTACATTACCAAACAATGTAATACAGGGTATAGTACATTACCAGGCAATGTAATACAGGGTATAGTACATTACCAGGCAATGTAATACAGGGTATAGTACATTACCAGGCAATGTAATACAGGGTATAGTACATTACCAACAATGTAATACAGGGTATAGTACATTACCAGGCAATGTAATACAGGGTATAGTACATTACCAAGCAATGTAATACAGGGTATAGTACATTACCAGGCAATGTAATACAGGGGATAGGGGATAGTACATTACCAGGCAATGTAATACAGGGTATATTACATTACCAAACAATGTAATACAGGGTATAGTACATTACCAGGCAATGTAATACATGGTATAGTACATTACCAGGCAATGTAATACAGGGGATAGGGGATAGTACATTACCAGGCAATGTAATACAGGGTATATTACATTACCAAACAATGTAATACAGGGTATAGTACATTACCAGGCAATGTAATACAGGGTATAGTACATTACCAAACAATGTAATACAGGGTATAGTACATTACCAGGCAATGTAATACAGGGTATAGTACATTACCAGACAACGTAATACAGGGTATAGTACATTACCAGGCAATGTAATACAGGGTATAGTACATTACCAGGCAATGTAATACAGGGTATAGTACATTACCAGGCAATGTAATACAGGGTATAGTACATTACCAGACAACGTAATACAGGGTATAGTACATTACCAAACAATGTAATACAGGGTATAGTACATTACCAGGCAATGTAATACAGGGTATAGTACATTACCAGACAACGTAATACAGGGTATAGTACATTACCAGACAATGTAATACAGGGGATAGTACATTACCAAACAATGTAATACAGGGTATAGTACCATACCAGACAATGTAATACAGGGGATAGTACATTACCAGACAATGTAATACAGGGTATAGTAAATTACCAGACAACGTAATACAGGGTATAGTACATTACCAGACAATGTAATACAGGGGATAGTACATTACCAGACAATGTAATACAGTGTATAGTACATTACCAGGCAATGTAATACAGGGTATAGTACATTACCAGACAATGTAATACAGGGTATAGTACATTACCAGACAGTCCGCCTCCGTGGTCGAGTGGTTAAGGTCGCTGACTTGTATACCACTGTAACCTATCATCACTGATGGTCACGGGTTCGAGCCCCGCTCAGACCGTGTCTCATTTATATGAAAAAGTTGGCAGTTTCTTACGGAGGTTGGTGCACCCAAGTACTGGTTAACCGCTGGAGCCTGCCCAGGAAAGGTGTTGTTAGGTAAACTGCCCGCCAGCGATATAGCCCAAAATGGTGCTGATGCAGGCGTAAAACCCGAAATAAACATAACATTACCAGACAATGTAATACAGGGTATAGTACTTACCAGACAATGTAATACAGGGGATAGTACATTACCAGACAATGTAATACAGGGTATAGTACATTACCAGGCAATGTAATACAGGGTATAGTACATTACCAGACAATGTAATACAGGGTATAGTACATTACCAGACAATGTAATACAGGGTATAGTACATTACCAGACAATGTAATACAGGGTATAGTACATTACCAGACAATGTAATACAGGGTATAGTACATTACCAGACAATGTAATACAGGGTATAGTACATTACCAAACAATGTAATACAGGGTATAGTACATTACCAAACAATGTAATACAGGGTATAGTACATTACCAGACAATGTAATACAGGGTATAGTACATTACCAGACAATGTAATACAGGGGATAGTACATTACCAGACAATGTAATACAGGGTATAGTACATTACCAGACAATGTAATACAGGGTATAGTACATTACCAAACAATGTAATACAGGGTATAGTACATTACCAAACAATGTAATACAGGGTATAGTACATTACCAGACAATGTAATACAGGGTATAGTACATTACCAGACAATGTAATACAGGGGATAGTACATTACCAGACAATGTAATACAGGGTATAGTACATTACCAGACAATGTAATACAGGGTATAGTACATTACCAGACAATGTAATACAGGGTATAGTACATTACCAGACAATGTAATACAGGGTATAGTACATTACCAAACAATGTAATACAGGGTATAGTACATTACCAGACAATGTAATACAGGGTATAGTACATTACCAGACAATGTAATACAGGGTATAGTACATTACCAGACAATGTAATACAGGGGATAGTACATTACCAGACAATGTAATACAGGGTATAGTACATTACCAGACAATGTAATACAGGGTATAGTACATTACCAAACAATGTAATACAGGGTATAGTACATTACCAGGCAATGTAATACAGGGTATAGTACATTACCAGACAATGTAATACAGGGTATAGTACATTACCAGACAATGTAATACAGGGTATAGTACATTACCAGACAATGTAAAACAGGGGATAGTACATTACCAGACAATGTAATACAGGGGATAGTACATTACCAGGCAATGTAATACAGGGTATAGTACATTACCAGGCAATGTAATACAGGGTATAGTACATTACCAGGCAATGTAATACAGGGTATAGTACATTACCAGGCAATGTAATACAGGGTATAGTACATTACCAGGCAATGTAATACAGGGTATAGTACATTACCAGACAATGTAATACAGGGTATAGTACATTACCAGACAATGTAATACAGGGTATAGTACATTACCAGACAATGTAATACAGGGTATAGTACATTACCAGGCAATGTAATACAGGGTATAGTACATTACCAGACAATGTAATACAGGGTATAGTACATTACCAGGCAATGTAATACAGGGTATAGTACATTACCAGGCAATGTAATACAGGGTATAGTACATTACCAGGCAATGTAATACAGGGTATAGTACATTACCAGACAATGTAATACAGGGTATAGTACATTACCAGACAATGTAATACAGGGTATAGTACATTACCAGACAATGTAATACAGGGTATAGTACATTACCAGACAATGTAATACAGGGTATAGTACATTACCAGACAATGTAATACAGTGTATAGTACATTACCAGACAATGTAATACAGGGTATAGTACATTACCAGACAATGTAATACAGGGGATAGTAAATTACCAGACAATGTGATACCAAGATACTAAATTACCAGGCAATTTAGTGTATAGTATATACAAATTTATTTTAGTTCTTACAATTTATATTTATCACTCTCGAGACCTCTTCCTGGTGGAATGCAACACCACGAGGGAGAGAGAAGAGGCAATGTGGAATTTAAATGCCTTGCTTGCCTACGGGCACATTCGTAACTGCTCGGGCAGGGCTCATTATTTCA
>CM026389.1:12463206-12524110 GCA_014843695.1 Archivesica marissinica | reverse complement strand
TACATGTGGCGTTCAAACGTCAAAATGTATGACAATTTAGTTTGCCCGGACCGTAACTTTGTCATCTATTGCACGATTTTGATATAAGCTGGCACGATTGTTCACCACCATGAGGCGGTGTGTCATGCGAAATGTTATTGAAGGTCAAGGTCACTGTGGCGTTCAAACAATTTTGACCTAATCATTATGAAACTTGATCACAATGATCATCTCTACAAAATCTAGGTCAAGTTCGATTTGGGTCATCTGGGGTCAAAAACTAGGTCACTAGGTCAAATCATAGGAAGTATAATTGCTGACAATGATGCAATACAGAATAACACACAAACACAAATGTGTTTCTCATGTTTCTTCCCTTTTCCCCATGTTTCTTCCCTTTTTCCCATGTTTCTTCCCTTTTCCCCATGTTTCTTCCCTTTTTCCCATGTTTCTTCCCTTTTTCCCATGTTTCTTCCCTTTTCCCCATGTTTCTTCCCTTTTCCCCATGTTTCTTCCCTTTTCCCATGTTCTTCCCTTTTCCCCATGTTTCTTCCCTTTTTCCCCATGTTTCTTCCCTTTTCCCCATGTTTCTTCCCTTTTCCCATGTTTCTTCTTCCCTTTTCCCATGTTTCTTCCCTTTTTCCCATGTTTCTTCCCTTTTTCCCATGTTTCTTCCCTTTTTCCCATGTTCCCATGTTTCTTCCCTTTTCCCCATGTTTCTTCCCGGAAGAAAGCCAACCATGAATACATGGTGGAGATAATATAGTGAGTGCCTCTACATTACCTTGTAGTTACAGGCAGGTTTTAATATAACACATTTTTATTTATTTTTAAATATGTTTTTCTTTCTTTTTTTGCATGGTGCTTACGGTCGCTGACTTGTATACCACTGTAACCTATCATCACTGATGGTCACGGGTTCATGCCCCGCTCAGACCGTGTTTCATTTATATGAAAAAGTTTCTTACGGAGGTTGGTGCACCCAAGTACTGGTTAACCGCTGGAGCCTGCCCAGGAAAGGTGTTAGGTAAACTGCCCGCCAGCGATATAGCCCAAAAATGGTGCTGATGCAGGTGTAAAACCCAAAATATAACATAAATATGTTTTACGATTGTGAGATCAGTTTTAACAGCTTATTACACTGCCATGCATTTGGACATACATCAGGGATCATTGTCGCCCTAGGGACCCTGACTTCGCCCTCTGGGGGCCCCACTTTTCCCTTTAAAAAAAAGTATTTTTTGGTTTTTATGATTTTCAAACAAAACTTTGTCTAGTAAGCCCATTATAAAGCACTCCTTCTATTCAAATGTTGTATTTAATGGTTGTACTGTGCATTTTAACCCTATTTTGCAGAAGTATATTAAAGAACACCATTTAAGGAAGCGATCACGCGCTTTCTCACTTCTCCCAAAAATTCTGACCTAGAATGAACCCTGATACACGTACGTATCCACCATTTCGGAATTAAGAAAATCTGGTTCTCGATTCATTCGACAATTCACAGTCATAGCTAGCTCATCATCAAGGAATTGTGTCTCTTTCATTTTAGCAAAATTATCTCCCCTACTTGCACTTGACCCTGGTACACGGCAACAATTTGTTGACGATTGTCGTAACAGTAGACTTAGTCAAGTCCAATAACCCTACCAAAAATACACCCATACATAATATATATAGAACATAAATAGGATATCGAGTAACTTTATACTATACTATATATAATTGCTTTGAATATTTGAACATCCTTTTCGTACTTTGAAGATTTTAGAGGAATGAAGTTAGTCACTGACTGTAGAGCATACAATCAATACCCAGTCTAGTTTAGTTGTCCATATCAAATATTGTGTCTAGTTTAGTTGTCCATATCAAATATTGTGTCTAGTTTAGTTGTCCATATCAAATATTGTATCTAGTTTAGTTGTCCATATCAAATATTGTATCTAGTTTAGTTGTCCATATCAAATATTGTATCTAGTTTAGTTGTCCATATCAAATATTGTGTCTAGTTTAGTTGTCCATATCAAATATTGTCTCTAGTTTAGTTGTCCATATCAAATATTGTGTCTAGTTTAGTTGTCCATATCAAATATTGTCTCTAGTTTAGTTGTCCATATCAAATATTGTGTCTAGTTTAGTTGTCCATATCAAATATTGTATCTAGTTTAGTTGTCCATATCAAATATTGTCTCTAGTTTAGTTGTCCATATCAAATATTGTGTCTAGTTTAGTTGTCCATATCAAATATTGTATCTAGTTTAGTTGTCCATATCAAATATTGTATCTAGTTTTTATCTAGTTTAGTTGTCCATATCAAATATTGTATCTAGTTTAGTTGTCCATATCAAATATTGTGTCTAGTTTAGTTGTCCATATCAAATACTGTGTCTAGTTTAGTTGTCCATATCAAATACTGTGTCTAGTTTAGTTGTCCATATCAAATATTGTATCTAGTTTAGTTGTCCATATCAAATATTGTATCTAGTTTAGTTGTCCATATCAAATATTGTGTCTAGTTTAGTTGTCCATATCAAATACTGTGTCTAGTTTAGTTGTCCATATCAAATACTGTGTCTAGTTTAGTTGTCCATATCAAACATTGTGTCTAGTTTAGTTGTCCATATCAAATACTGTGTCTAGTTTAGTTGTCCATATCAAATATTGTGTCTAGTTTAGTTGTCCATATCAAATATTGTATCTAGTTTAGTTGTCCATATCAAATATTGTGTCTAGTTTAGTTGTCCATATCAAATATTGTGTCTAGTTTAGTTGTCCATATCAAATATTGTATCTAGTTTAGTTGTCCATATCAAATATTGTATCTAGTTTAGTTGTCCATATCAAATATTGTGTCTAGTTTAGTTGTCCATATCAAATATTGTATCTAGTTTAGTTGTCCATATCAAATATTGTATCTAGTTTAGTTGTCCATATCAAATATTGTGTCTAGTTTAGTTGTCCATATCAAATATTGTATCTAGTTTAGTTGTCCATATCAAATATTGTATCTAGTTTAGTTGTCCATATCAAATATTGTGTCTAGTTTAGTTGTCCATATCAAATATTGTGTCTAGTTTAGTTGTCCATATCAAATATTGTATCTAGTTTAGTTGTCCATATCAAATATTGTATCTAGTTTAGTTGTCCATATCAAATATTGTATCTAGTTTAGTTGTCCATATCAAATAGTGTGTCTAGTTTAGTTGTCCATATCAAATATTGTGTCTAGTTTAGTTGTCCATATCAAATATTGTATCTAGTTTAGTTGTCCATATCAAATATTGTATCTAGTTTAGTTGTCCATATCAAATATTGTGTCTAGTTTATTTTTGACATTATATAGCTTCTTCTTTTGAATGAAGATTTGAAATAATAGTTTCTCAGGAGTTTTAAAATTAAAAATCTTACACTATAATAATTAATAAGGCCATTGTGAATAAATGGCTAGAACCTTATCCCCACCCAGTCCATTCTGCTTAAGGCTACCTCCTCTTAGCAAAATAAATTACACCCATCCATATCTGTGCAAAATTGACGGATTTTTGTAATAAGCTAAATGGATCTATGGATATATAATGGATGATTATGGCTATATAATTGATTATGGCTATATAATGGATGATTATGGCTATATAATGGATGATTATGGATATATAATGGATGATTATGGATATGTAAATGATGATTATGGATATATAAATGATGATTATGGATATATAAATGATGATTATGGATATATAATTGATGATTATGGATATATAATTGATGATTATGGATATATAATGTATGTTTATGGATATATAATGGATGATTATGGATATATAATGGATGTTTATGGATATATAATGGATGTTTATGGATATATAATGGATGATTATGGATATATAAATGATGATTATGGATATATAAATGATGATTATGGATATATAATTGATGATTATGGATATATAATGGATGATTATGGATATATAATGGATGTTTATGGATATATAAATGATGATTATGGATGTTTATGGATATATAATGGATGATTATGGATATATAAATGATGATTATGGATATATAATTGATGATTATGGATATATAATGGATGATTATGGATATATAATTGATGATTATGGATGTATAATTGATGATTATGGATATATAATGGATGATTATGGATATATAATTGATGATTATGGATATATAATGGATGATTATGGATATATAAATGATGATTATGGATATATAATTGATGATTATGGATATATAATGGATGATTATGGATATATAATGGATGATTATGGATATATAATGGATGTTTATGGATATATAATTGATGATTATGGATATATAATGGATGATTATGGATATATAAATGGATGTTTATGGATATATAATGGATGATTATGGATATATAAATGATTATTATGGATATATAATGGATGATTATGGATATATAATGGATGATTATGGATATATAATGGATGTTTATGGATATATAAATGATGATTATGGATGATTATGGATATATAAATGATGATTATGGATATATAAATGATGATTATGGATATATAAATGATGATTATGGATATATAATGGATGATTATGGATATATAAATGATGATTATGGATATATAATGGATGATTATGGATATATAAATGATGATTATGGATATATAAATGATGATTATGGATATATAATGGATGTTTATGGATATATAATGGATGTTTATGGATATATAATGGATGTTTATGGATATATAATGGATGTTTATGGATATATTGATTATGGATATATAATGGATGTTTATGGATATATAATGGATGATTATGGATATATAATGGATGATTATGGATATATAATGGATGTTTATGGATATATAATGGATGTTTATGGATATATTGATTATGGATATATAATGGATGTTTATGGATATATAATGGATGATTATGGATATATTGATTATGGATATATAAATGGATGTTTATGGATATATAATGGATGTTTATGGATATATTGATTATGGATATATAATGGATGTTTATGGATATATAATGGATGTTTATGGATATATAATGGATGTTTATGGATATATAATGGATGTTTATGGATATATAATGGATGTTTATGGATGTTTATGGATATATAATGGATGTTTATGGATATATAATGGATGTTTATGGATATATAATGGATGATTATGGATATATAATGGATGATTATGGATATATAATGGATGTTTATGGATATATAATGGATGATTATGGATATATAATGGATGATTATGGATATATAATGGATGATTATGGATATATTGATTATGGATATATAATGGATGATTATGGATATATAATGGATGTTTATGGATATATAATGGATGTTTATGGATATATAATGGATGTTTATGGATATATTGATTATGGATATATAATGGATGTTTATGGATATATAATGGATGTTTATGGATATATAATGGATGTTTATGGATATATTGGTGTTTTGGATATATAATGGATGTTTATGGATATATAATGGATGTTTATGGATATATAATGGATGATTATGGATATATAATGGATGATTATGGATATATAATGGATGTTTATGGATATATAATGGATGTTTATGGATATATAAAGGATGATTATGGATATATAATGGATGATTATGGATATATTGATTATGGATATATAATGGATGATTATGGATATATAATGGATGATTATGGATTAGACCATTCACAGATTGAACTATTTATATGTCTACTACTTTCAGGGTCAAGTTCCATTCATATTTGTCGGTACAGTAGAAAATATCAGCAATGCCAAGTTACTACTGGATTACAACTTGGACAGTTTACGAGTAAGTTCTATTCTGCAGAATATATTATTAAATATTAAAAAACAAATCCACCCCGCCCTCTCAAGGCAAGGATAGGCTTGGTGGAGGGAAAACGGTGCTAGAGTACGAGACTGATTGCAGAGCTTACATGACGGTACTACTATACAACCCGAGGGGTTACTGTAGTCTACTTCAAAACACCTGCTTCTCATCGCTTGTAGGTTTGAATCCCACTGCAGTTGTCAATTTCTTTCATGTGAGGAAGCTACCCAGCTGGTTTGCAGGTCTGTGGTTCTACCTGGGTGTACGTCCGTGCCTGAAATACTGCTCATAGGGGCACCGGGGGGGGGTCTTCCTCCACCAATAGCTGGAGAGTCGCCATATGACCCAAGCTGTAGGTTCCACTTTAAACCTCAAAAAACAAACATATTTACTGAGAGGCAGTATAACATAGTTACATACCATTCATACTCACCTATAAGACAAGTTTTTTACCACCAGATCATGACCTCAAAGTTGCTTCCCGTCTTATAAGTGAGTTCTTAAAAAAAAAAATTAATTAAAAATATTTTTTTTAATGTGTTATAAATGGTATCTATAATTACGTTTTAGAAAAGAAAACACCCTGCCACTGAACATTTATTCAACCTGCACTGGCCAAACATGCAATTTATACATGGTCTACCTACCATTTCATCAGCCCGTCTTATGTTGTGATATTCCCTATATGGCTACCGTCCTACTGACAATATTTTACATTTCATCAGCCCGTCTTATGTTGTGATATTTGACTACCATCCTACTGACGATATTTTACATTTCATCAGCCCGTCTTATGTTGTGATATTTGGCTACCATCCTACTGACGATATTTTACATTTCATCAGCCCGTCTTATGTTGTGATATTTGGCTACCGTCCTACTGACAATATTTTACATTTCAGGAAGTTGAACGGCTACGACAAGAGAAATTAGAAATAGATCAACAGTTACGAACCCTCGCTGGTCCTCAATCCGGACCCTATTTCCCCTCTCCCAGAGAAAGACGGTAAGAAATACAGCAGGGATAGAAAGTCGAGAACTTTCCGTGCGACTTGGTCCACTTTAGGATATGTGTGATCATTTCGATCCCGTCATTCTAGGGTCTACATTGTGGCTCCATTGTGTCCAGCAAGTATGATTTACTTTCGTCCTATTACTAAGGAGATTAATTTCAAAGTACATGACCTCACATAAATCAATTTGTAGCACTTGTAACTATGAGCAACATGTCATCAACTGCCTTTGTTAATTGGAGCAATAATCCCGACAACATTTCACACCTTCCATGGGGCCATTTTGTGTTTGAATGTTAAACAAACAACTCCATCTTACAGAGAAAGCAACGATCCGTATTCCAGTGATAGGGAACACGATCGGCGAGGCGGCTACCGAGGTAGTAGGGGTCGTGGACGGGGTCGAGGTATGTGGAGGTACAACGATAGATACAATACAGGTACGTGTGTATAGTGGCAGCTGTGTTATTTCATAGACTGGATGAAGCCAATTTGGATTAACCAAGTTACGCGACTTAAAAAATCTAATTACACGAGCTCATTCTAGGTTAGGATGTTTGGGAGAAGTGAGAAAGCGTGCGACAGCGTCCATAAATGGTGTTATTTAATAAATGTCAAAATATGGTTAACGTGCACAGTATGACCATTAAATACAACAACATTTTAATCTTCTTAGAAAACTCAGTCGCCCAAATGCATTTATGTAGTGGCGACTTTAAATAAATTAAATCAGTCAGTCAGTTAAATACCACATTTGAATAGAAGGAGTGATTTATAATGGACTAGTGTATCTTACTGAACAAAATTCTGTATGAAAATTTGTAGAGAAAAAAGTCAGGGTCCCTAAGGCTACTATTTTGCCCTCTAGAATGAGCCCTGAATTATGCTCAGTTTTATGTTCACAAATATTGAATTCAACATTTCTATTATAAGCTGCTTGTGTAGCTACATGTATATTATTTAACAGTAGCTACATGTATATTATTTAACAAAGTTTATTATTTTTGTGTTTGTTGCATGTTTTCATTATTTTGGCAAACAGGAAGTAAATTTTTATATAGTGATGCTATAATATGGCGTCCGTGGTCCAGTGGTAGAGCGTTGGATTTTGAATCAAAGGGTCCCGGGTTTGATACTCGGTCAGGACACATATGTGGAGTCATTGAGCACCTCACACACATTGCTTAGTACTGGTTAACCACTTAGGTCGTCTAAGCCTGCCCAGGAAAACATGTCCGCAAGGGGTTTGACATTAATGGAACCTACATACTCGCAAATATTTCAAATGGTAGCCATTTTTATCAGTATATCCAGTTTTCAAATTCCTATAAAAACTGTTCTATTTATTAATAATTATCCTGCATTTGTCTGTATTGTGCTCACGTTACCATTTAAATGCTGCTTAATTAGGCAAACATTCTGTCACAGCTTTTCCTTTAATAAATTCCACACACTTAAATGTGTCCCTTAATACATTCCACAATTGTGCACGTCCTTGAATACATTGCACACCATGCATCCTTGAATACATTGCACACCATGCATCCTTGAATACATTGCACACCATGCATCCTTGAATACATTCCACACCATGCGTCCTTGAATACATTGCACACACACAGCATCCTTGAATACATTGCACACCATGCATCCTTGAATACATTGCACACCATGCGTCCTTGAATACATTGCACACCATGCATCCTTGAATACATTGCACACCATGCAACCTTGAATACATTGCACACCATGCATCCTTGAATACATTGCACACCATGCGTCCTTGAATACATTGCACACCATGCATCCTTGAATACATTGCACACCATGCAACCTTGAATACATTGCACACCATGCATCCTTGAATACATTGCACACACAGCATCCTTGAATACATTGCACACCATGCATCCTTGAATACATTGCACACCATGCAACCTTGAATACATTGCACACACGCAGCATCCTTGAATACATTGCACACCGTTCATCCTTGAATACATTGCACACCATGCATCCTTGAATACATTGCACACCATGTGTCCTTGAATACATTGCACACCATGCATCCTTGAATACATTGCACACCATGTGTCCTTGAATACATTGCACACCATGCATCCTTGAATACATTGCACACCATGCATCCTTGAATACATTGCACACACACAGCATCCTTGAATACATTCCACACCATGCATCCTTGAATACATTCCACACCATGCATCCTTAAATACATTGCACACCATGCATCCTTGAATACATTGCACACCATGCATCCTTAAATACATTGCACACCATGCATCCTTAAATACATTGCACACCATGCATCCTTAAATACATTGCACACCATGCATCCTTAAATACATTGCACACCATGCATCCTTAAATACATTGCACACCATGCGTCCTTAAATACATTGCACACCATGCATCCTTAATACATTGCACACCATGCATCCTTAAATACATTGCACACCATGCATCCTTAAATACATTGCACACCATGCATCCTTGAATACATTGCACACCATGCATCCTTAAATACATTGCACACCATGCATCCTTAAATACATTGCACACCATGCATCCTTAAATACATTGCACACCATGCATCCTTAAATACATTGCACACCATGCATCCTTAAATACATTGCACACCATGCGTCCTTAAATACATTGCACACCATGCATCCTTAAATACATTGCACACGCGGCGTCCTTAAATACATTGCACACCATGCGTCCTTAAATACATTGCACACGCGGCGTCCTTAAATACATTGCACACCATGCATCCTTAAATACATTGCACACCATGCATCCTTGAATACATTGCACACCATGCATCCTTAAATACATTGCACACCATGCGTCCTTAAATACATTGCACACCATGCGTCCTTAAATACATTGCACACGCACAGCATCCTTGAATACATTGCACACCATGCATCCTTGAATACATTGCACACCATGTGTCCTTAAATACATTGCACACCATGCATCCTTGAATACATTGCACACCATGCGTCCTTAAATACATTGCACACCATGCGTCCTTAAATACATTGCACACCATGCGTCCTTAAATACATTGCACACCATGCGTCCTTAAATACATTGCACACCATGCGTCCTTAAATACATTGCACACCATGCGTCCTTAAATACATTGCACACCATGCATCCTTGAATACATTGCACACCATGCATCCTTGAATACATTGCACACCATGTGTCCTTGAATACATTGCACACACAGCATCCTTGAATACATTGCACACGCACAGCATCCTTGAATACATTGCACACCATGCATCCTTGAATACATTGCACACCATGCAACCTTAAATACATTGCACACCATGTGTCCTTAAATACATTGCACACGCACAGCATCCTTGAATACATTGCACACCATGTGTCCTTGAATACATTGCACACCATGCATCCTTAAATACATTGCACACCATGCGTCCTTAAATACATTGCACACACCATGCATCCTTGAATACATTGCACACCATGCGTCCTTGAATACATTGCACACCATGCATCCTTAAATACATTGCACACCATGCGTCCTTAAATACATTGCACACCATGCAACCTTGAATACATTGCACACCATGCATCCTTGAATACATTGCACACCATGTGTCCTTAAATACATTGCACACCATGCATCCTTGAATACATTGCACACCATGCATCCTTAAATACATTGCACACCATGCATCCTTGAATACATTGCACACCATGTGTCCTTAAATACATTGCACACCATGTGTCCTTAAATACATTGCACACCATGCATCCTTGAATACATTGCACACCATGCATCCTTAAATACATTGCACACCATGCGTCCTTGAATACATTGCACACCATGCATCCTTGAATACATTGCACACCATGCATCCTTAAATACATTGCACACCATGCATCCTTGAATACATTGCACACCATGCATCCTTGAATGCATTGCACACACACAGCAACCTTGAATACATTGCACACCATGCATCCTTGAATACATTGCACACCATGCATCCTTGAATACATTGCACACCATGTGTCCTTGAATACATTGCACACCATGCATCCTTGAATACATTGCACACCATGCATCCTTGAATACATTGCACACCATGCATCCTTGAATACATTGCACACCATGTGTCCTTGAATACATTGCACACCATGCGTCCTTGAATACATTGCACACCATGCATCCTTGAATACATTGCACACCATGCATCCTTGAATACATTGCACACCATGCATCCTTGAATACATTGCACACCATGCATCCTTGAATACATTGCACACCATGTGTCCTTGAATACATTGCACACCATGCATCCTTGAATACATTGCACACCATGCGTCCTTGAATACATTGCACACCATGCATCCTTGAATACATTGCACACCATGCATCCTTGAATACATTGCACACCATGCATCCTTGAATACATTGCACACCATGTGTCCTTGAATACATTGCACACCATGCATCCTTGAATACATTGCACACCATGCATCCTTAAATACATTGCACACCATGCATCCTTGAATACATTGCACACCATGCATCCTTGAATGCATTGCACACCATGTGTCCTTGAATACATTGCACACCATGTGTCCTTGAATACATTGCACACCATGCATCCTTGAATACATTGCACACCATGCATCCTTGAATACATTGCACACCATGCATCCTTGAATACATTGCACACACACAGCATCCTTGAATACATTGCACACCATGCATCCTTGAATACATTGCACACCATGCATCCTTGAATACATTGCACACCATGCATCCTTGAATACATTGCACACCATGCATCCTTGAATACATTGCACACCATGCATCCTTGAATACATTGCACACCATGCATCCTTGAATACATTGCACACCATGCATCCTTGAATACATTGCACACACACAGCATCCTTGAATACATTCCACACCATGCATCCTTGAATACATTGCACACCATGCATCCTTGAATACATTGCACACCATGCATCCTTGAATACATTGCACACCATGCATCCTTGAATACATTGCACACCATGCATCCTTGAATACATTGCACACCATGCATCCTTGAATACATTGCACACCATGCATCCTTGAATACATTGCACACCATGCATCCTTGAATACATTGCACACCATGCATCCTTGAATACATTGCACACACCAGCATCCTTGAATACATTGCACACCATGCATCCTTGAATACATTGCACACCATGCATCCTTGAATACATTGCACACCATGCATCCTTAAATACATTGCACACCATGCGTCCTTAAATACATTGCACACCATGCATCCTTGAATACATTGCACACCATGCATCCTTAAATACATTGCACACCATGTGTCCTTGAATACATTGCACACCATGCAACCTTGAATACATTGCACACACACAGCATCCTTGAATACATTGCACACACACAGCATCCTTGAATACATTGCACACCATGCATCCTTGAATACATTGCACACCATGCATCCTTAAATACATTGCACACCATGTGTCCTTGAATACATTGCACACCATGTGTCCTTGAATACATTGCACACACACAGCATCCTTGAATACATTGCACACCATGCATCCTTGAATACATTGCACACCATGCATCCTTGAATACATTGCACACCATGCAACCTTGAATACATTGCACACCATGCATCCTTGAATACATTGCACACCATGCATCCTTGAATACATTGCACACCATGCATCCTTGAATACATTGCACACCATGCATCCTTGAATACATTGCACACACACAGCATCCTTGAATACATTGCACACACACAGCATCCTTGAATACATTGCACACACACACACAGCATCCTTGAATACATTGCACACCATGTGTCCTTGAATACATTGCACACCATGCATCCGTGAATACATTGCACACCATGCATCCTTGAATACATTGCACACCATGCAACCTTGAATACATTGCACACGCACAGCATCCTTGAATACATTGCACACCATGCATCCTTGAATACATTGCACACCATGCATCCTTGAATACATTGCACACCATGCATCCTTGAATACATTGCACACCATGCCTCCTTGAATACATTGCACACCATGCATCCATGAATACATTGCACACCATGCATCCTTGAATACATTGCACACCATGCATCCTTGAATACATTGCACACCATGCATCCTTGAATACATTGCACACCATGCATCCTTGAATACATTGCACACACAGCATCCTTGAATACATTGCACACACAGCATCCTTGAATACATTGCACACCATGCATCCTTGAATACATTGCACACCATGCATCCTTGACTACATTGCACACACAGCATCCTTGAATACATTGCACACCAGCATCCTTGAATACATTGCACACACGCAGCATCCTTGAATACATTGCACACACACAGCATCCTTGAATACATTGCACACCATGCATCCTTGAATACATTGCACACCATGCATCCTTGAATACATTGCACACCATGCGTCCTTAAATACATTGCACACCATGCATCCTTGAATACATTGCACACCATGCATCCTTGAATACATTGCACACCATGCATCCTTGAATACATTGCACACCATGCATCCTTGAATACATTGCACACCATGCATCCTTGAATACATTGCACACCATGCATCCTTGAATACATTGCACACACAGCATCCTTGAATACATTGCACACCATGCGTCCTTGAATACATTGCACACCATGCATCCTTGAATACATTGCACACCATGCATCCTTGAATACATTGCACACCATGCATCCTTGAATACATTGCACACACACAGCATCCTTGAATACATTGCACACCATGCATCCTTGAATACATTGCACACCATGCATCCTTGAATACATTGCACACCATGTGTCCTTGAATACATTGCACACCATGCATCCTTGAATACATTGCACACCATGTGTCCTTGAATACATTGCACACCATGCATCCTTGAATACATTGCACACCATGCATCCTTGAATACATTGCACACACACAGCATCCTTGAATACATTGCACACACACAGCATCCTTGAATACATTGCACACCATGCATCCTTGAATACATTGCACACCATGCATCCTTGAATACATTGCACACCATGCGTCCTTAAATACATTGCACACCATGCGTCCTTAAATACATTGCACACCATGCATCCTTAAATACATTGCACACCATGCATCCTTAAATACATTGCACACCATGCATCCTTAAATACATTGCACACCATGCGTCCTTGAATACATTGCACACCATCCGTCCTTGAATACATTGCACACGCACAGCATCCTTAAATACATTGCACACCATGCATCCTTGAATACATTGCACACCATGCATCCTTGAATACATTGCACACCATGCATCCTTGAATACATTGCACACCATGCATCCTTAAATACATTGCACACCATGCATCCTTGAATACATTGCACACCATGCATCCTTGAATACATTGCACACCATGCAACCTTGAATACATTGCACACCACAGCATCCTTGAATACATTGCACACCATGCATCCTTGAATACATTGCACACCATGCATCCTTGAATACATTGCACACCATGCATCCTTGAATACATTGCACACCATGCATCCTTGAATACATTGCACACCATGCATCCTTGAATACATTGCACACCATGCATCCTTGAATACATTGCACACCATGCATCCTTGAATACATTGCACACCATGCATCCTTGAATACATTGCACACCATGCATCCTTGAATACATTGCACAACAGCATCCTTGAATACATTGCACACCAGCATCCTTGAATACATTGCACACCATGCATCCTTGAATACATTGCACACCATGCATCCTTGACTACATTGCACACACAGCATCCTTGAATACATTGCACACACAGCATCCTTGAATACATTGCACACACGCAGCATCCTTGAATACATTGCACACACACAGCATCCTTGAATACATTGCACACCATGCATCCTTGAATACATTGCACACCATGCATCCTTGAATACATTGCACACCATGCGTCCTTAAATACATTGCACACCATGCATCCTTGAATACATTGCACACCATGCATCCTTGAATACATTGCACACCATGCATCCTTGAATACATTGCACACCATGCATCCTTGAATACATTGCACACCATGCATCCTTGAATACATTGCACACCATGCATCCTTGAATACATTGCACACACAGCATCCTTGAATACATTGCACACCATGCGTCCTTGAATACATTGCACACACAGCATCCTTGAATACATTGCACACCATGCATCCTTGAATACATTGCACACCATGCATCCTTGAATACATTGCACACCATGCGTCCTTGAATACATTGCACACACACAGCATCCTTGAATACATTGCACACCATGCATCCTTGAATACATTGCACACCATGCATCCTTGAATACATTGCACACCATGCATCCTTGAATACATTGCACACCATGCATCCTTGAATACATTGCACACCATGCATCCTTGAATACATTGCACACCATGCATCCTTGAATACATTGCACACCATGCATCCTTGAATACATTGCACACACCATGCATCCTTGAATACATTGCACACCATGCATCCTTGAATACATTGCACACCATGCATCCTTGAATACATTGCACACCATGCATCCTTAAATACATTGCACACCATGCGTCCTTAAATACATTGCACACCATGCATCCTTAAATACATTGCACACCATGCATCCTTAAATACATTGCACACCATGCATCCTTAAATACATTGCACACCATGCATCCTTAAATACATTGCACACCATGCATCCTTAAATACATTGCACACCATGCGTCCTTGAATACATTGCACACCACGCATCCTTAAATACATTGCACACCATGCATCCTTAAATACATTGCACACCATGCATCCTTGAATACATTGCACACCATGCATCCTTGAATACATTGCACACCATGCATCCTTGAATACATTGCACACCATGCATCCTTAAATACATTGCACACCATGCATCCTTGAATACATTGCACACCATGCATCCTTGAATACATTGCACACCATGCGTCCTTGAATACATTGCACACCATGCATCCTTGAATACATTGCACACCATGCATCCTTGAATACATTGCACACCATGCATCCTTAAATACATTGCACACCATGCATCCTTGAATACATTGCACACCATGCATCCTTAAATACATTGCACACCATGCATCCTTGAATACATTGCACACCATGCATCCTTGAATACATTGCACACCATGCATCCTTGAATACATTGCACACCATGCATCCTTGAATACATTGCACACCATGCATCCTTGAATACATTGCACACCATGCATCCTTGAATACATTGCACACACACGCATCCTTAATACATTGCACACCATGCATCCTTGAATACATTGCACACCATGCGTCCTTGAATACATTGCACACCATGCATCCTTAAATACATTGCACACCATGCATCCTTAAATACATTGCACACCATGCATCCTTAAATACATTGCACACCATGCATCCTTGAATACATTGCACACCATGCATCCTTGAATACATTGCACACCATGCATCCGTGAATACATTGCACACCATGCATCCTTAAATACATTGCACACCATGCGTCCTTAAATACATTGCACACCATGCATCCTTGAATACATTGCACACCATGTGTCCTTGAATACATTGCACACCATGCATCCTTAAATACATTGCACACCATGCATCCTTGAATACATTGCACACCATGCGTCCTTGAATACATTGCACACCATGCGTCCTTGAATACATTGCACACCATGCATCCTTGAATACATTGCACACCATGCGTCCTTGAATACATTGCACACCATGCATCCTTGAATACATTGCACACCATGCATCCTTGAATACATTGCACACCATGCATCCTTGAATACATTGCACACCATGCATCCTTGAATACATTGCACACCATGCGTCCTTGAATACATTGCACACCATGCATCCTTGAATACATTGCACACCATGCATCCTTGAATACATTGCACACCATGCATCCTTGAATACATTGCACACCATGCATCCTTGAATACATTGCACACCATGCGTCCTTGAATACATTGCACACCATGCAACCTTGAATACATTGCACACCATGTGTCCTTGAATACATTGCACACCATGCGTCCTTGAATACATTGCACACCATGCATCCTTGAATACATTGCACACCATGTGTCCTTGAATACATTGCACACACACCTATATGTGTCACTTTGTTTACTATCAGATGACTCAGAGTCTCATACTAGTGTCGGAGATTGGAATAGCGAAGTGGTGAGGGAGGAACGTCGACAATCCGGGTATCTCACCGACAGTGTTCTAAGTCGGGGAGGGCGGGGCAATTACAGAAGTAGGGGTCGACCTCGGTTACCAAGGGCCAGAGGGAGTTTTCCGTCCAATAGAAATTCCGGTAAGATATAGTTGACCTCCAAAATATGATCTGGATTTGAACAAAATGTTTTGTTTATAATTTATATTCTGTGTTTAGAGTCCCTTTATTTGTGTTTAAACATGCTAACATGTGTTCATGAGCCTTACTGACCTAATTATGTATGCATTCTGCTTAATCCTTTACTCCACAACAGACGGGGCTAATTACTCATGTTTTCTTCATACTCGTGATAAGCAATAGGCAAACTGTACTACATGCTCAATATCTATGGGAATTTAAGTTTAATAATATTTTATTACATTTTTAACATACATATATTACAATTATATATACAATAAAATACAAGGAAAACAATTAGTGGATGCGCGTTCGCTTCAGGTGCTAGAGGTCCGGAGTTCGAGCCCCGCTGGAGCCATTACGATTGTGCCCTTAGGCAAGGCATTTAAGTTCCACATTGCCTCTTCTCTCTCCTTCATGGCGATGGATTCCATCAGGAATGAGGTCTCGAGAGTGATTAATATAAGTTGAAAGAACTTGTTTCGCAATCGAGCTAAAAATAAATTTGTATAAACTAATTAGAACTTATATTAGGATTAATTGTTATTGCTGTATACGATTTAATCGGGGGGGGGGAGGAGCAAATGTGTTGGGCTACAAGTTATGACAACATTATTTACAGCCCTCCCCATAACCTATGGGAATAGATAATGGCATGGAACAGCTGCTGTATGTGGGAAGTGATGGAGAACATTAGGTTTCTGTCTTATAAATATCAATTTATTAGGTGAGTTGGAGAAAATATACAAGGGCAGGCTAGCTATTTAACTAGCTGGCGGCTCACCAACCGGCCATATCAGAACGAACCCCTTACGAGGTTCGAACCCTCGACCTCGCGCTTAGTAGGCAGACACCTTAACCACTAGGCCACGGAGACATATCTATTTATCATATTTTCTGATTAAAAAATAAGTTTTAGGGATGAAACATTACAGAATGACCTCCGGTTTATTAAAGGTGAAGGTCATGTAACTTTATGGCGATACAACGTCATGGCGTTATAATGTCATAAAGTTTATTAGGTAGGGCGTTTTTGCACGTTATTTTTGCATGAAGCTGGGATAAAGCTGTTACTATGAAGTAACGGGTTTATATATGTGGCATGTACTTGCAGAATGTTGTCAATCTAACCTAATATGGTCTTACAGTGTCATCATAGACTGTGGTCTGAAGATGAGGAGGGCATTGAATTGACTTAGTGTATACACTCAAACCTGTGTTAGTGGTCACCTTTATTAAGCAACCATGTAATGGATAAAATCATGTATACAATGTATATGTAATGTACATTATTATCGAATAAATATGTTTAAACCAAGCAACCAACCTGTATTAAGCAGCCAGTTTCAGTAATCCCTATATGTATAGTTTAATTATCATTTAACCTCTATAAAGCAGCCACCTGTGCTAAGCGGCCACCTTTTGTGATTCCCTTGGCTGGCTGCTGGTATATAGTCCTATAACAAATGTCCGACTTAATGACTAGACTATTAATGACCTACGTAAATTTGGAAATCGTGCAAAATTAAAAATATTCAATTTACAAATAAACACAATAAAAGATGCTGCATAATTTCAAAATAAAAATCCCCATTAACAGTCTTGCACACAACCAATTAGCGACATTGATGTTTGCCGGACGTGCCGCTAATTATGAGAACCTTGAGGTGTTGAGAATGAGAAGTTTGTGTAGTTGTTGACGTATTGAGAAATTTAGTCACTTTAAATACTAAGTCGAAGTTGGCAGTTTCTTACGGAGGTTGGTGCATCCAAGTACTGGTTAACCGTTGGAGCCTGCCCAGGAAAGGTGTTGTTAGGTAAACTACCCGCCGGCGATATAGCCCAAAATGGTGCTGATGCAGGCGTAAAACCCGAAATATAACATTAAATACTAAGGTTTTTCGAGATTTACTGCACATGCCGAGTGCTGACACAGTGCTAACCCCGACACGTTTATTTTAGTAGTCTTATACTCAAAATGTTATTATCGCGTTTTCGTAATGTTTATGAATCACCAAATCAATCACAGTATGTCCCGTATATTTTGCATTTTTGCAAGCTTTGATTGTTTGCTTTGCGCTAAATTTTTAAATCAGATGCTTTAAATAATCATATTTCCCGGGTATTTCTCTGGTTACTGCGTTTTGTACTCCCTAGCGACCTATACACGAAGGATTACGGTACTATCCAGATAGAGCTTGATCAGACAGCGCCTGCTGTGCCAACTGATCTGCTTCTATGCTTATCTAAGGTTTGATGTGTTGTGTACTATACTTAACCAGGCGACTTAACCACGAGCTGTGCATTACCCGTTAGATATAAAACTGGGTAAGTACATATGAAAATGAATGCATATAGCCCCTTTTATCCTCTAAGTTGGTAAAGCATCAATTGCTGGTGTTACTTAAGATGTTATAATTTACAGATTATGATCGCGCTGGCTGGTCACGGTATCCTCCGAGAGAAAGAGATACAAGCTATAGAAGTAGGTCTATCTAGTCAGTTCTCCGATTTTACTGGAAAAACGTAGTCGGATATTACAAGCTATTGAAGTAGGTCGATCTAGTCAGTTCTCCGATTTTACTGGAAAAACGTAGTCGAATATTACAAGCTATAGAAGTAGGTCTATCTAGTCAGTTCTCCGATTTTACTGGAAAAACGTAGTCGGATATTACAAGCTATTGAAGTAGGTCGATCTAGTCAGTTCTCCGATTTTACTGGAAACATGTAGTCGGATATTACAAGCTATAGAAGTAGGTCGATCTAGTCAGTTCTCCGATTTTACTGGAAACACGTAGTCTGATATTACAAGTTATAAAAAATATCTATCTAATCGGTTATACGCTTTTACTGGAAAAACTGCTATTCCAAGCTATAGAAATAGATGCATCTAGTCAGTTCTCTGCTTTTGCTGGAAATACGTACAGTCTGCTATTCCAAGCTATTGAAATAGCTGCATCTAGTCAGTTCTCTGCTTTTGCTGGAAACACGTAGTCATCTATGAAAAGCTATAGAAATAGATGCATCTAGTCAGTTCTCTGCTTTTGCTGGAAACACGTACAGTCTGCTATTCCAAGCTATAGAAGTAAATGTATTCACAGATGCTTGGGGTTTGGACAAATGATTCCCAACATCAGGTAGGCAGTTTTGGCCCCAAAATATATCTTGTATTTTAAGGACATTATGATACACACTATACACAAACAAATGTAAGCGATATCCAGGCATGTTTAAAAATGACACCCCGTCACTATCAAAGCCTTACTCTGAGACAACAATATCGCAAATGTAACATTTTTCATAATTTGCGAGTACATGTATCTAAACTTACATGTAAAGCCATGGTTTTCGCAGCACTCAATTTATCTATTAATAGATGGTAGTCTAAACCGCTATCTCACCTGTTTACATCGGAAAAATCAAAAATATAAATTATCTGTCATCATGGGGCAGGCTACTGGTGAATGGATACCAGCGCTGTTATTGTGCGACTTATTTGATGCGCAAGGCCGGACACAAAATTAAAATTTAGCAGTCTCAAGTCTTCGGTATTTCTACACAAATTTGATTTAACTATATTGATGCCTGCAAACAACGTTATATTTCAAAGTCTCTCCTGGGGACCAAGAAAAACCTTTTTATGGGAAAATACCGTTCTGCATGTAATGTACTGTGTGCATTGTCATATCATACTGCATGTATTGAGCAATCATAATACCGTTGCAATCACCTCTTCTGTTATGTATAAGATTTTGTTGGTCATCATCAACACCATCATCACCATCACCACCATCATCATCACCACCATCATCATCACCACAATCACCACCATCATCATCACCACCACCATCATCATCATCACCACAATCATCATCACCACCATCATCATCACCACCATCATCATCACCACCACCATCATCATCATCATCATCACCACTATCATCATCACCACCACCATCATCACCATCATCATCACCACCACCATCATCACCATCATCATCACCACCACCACCATCATCACCCCATCATCACCACCATTATCACCACCACCATCATCACCACCATCACCACCACCATCATCACCACAATCATCATCATCATCACCACCATCATCACCATCATCATCATCACCACCATCATCACATCATCATCACCACCATCATCACCCCATCATCATCACACCACCATCATCACAACCATCATCCACCACCACCACCATCACCATCACAACCACCATCACCATCACCACCATCACCACCATCATCCACCATCATCACCACCATCACAACCATCACCATCATCACCACCACCATCATCACCATCATCACCACCATCACCACCATCACCATCACCACCATCATCCACCATCACCACCATCACCATCATCACCACCATCACCACCATCATCCACCATCACCACCACCATCCATCATCACCACCATCACCACCATCACAACCATCATCCACCATCACCACCACCATCACCACCATCACAACCATCACCACCACCACCACCATCACCACCATCATCCATCATCATCAATCATCACCATCATCACCACCATCATCATCACCACCATCACCATCACCACCATCATCCCCACCACCACCATCACCATCACCATCACAACCATCACCACCATCACCACCATCATCCACCATCATCACCACCATCATCACCACCATCATCATCATCACCACCATCACCACCACCATCATCACCACCATCACCATCATCACCACCATCATCATCACCATCATCACCACCATCATCACCACCATCACCATCATCATCACCACCATCACCACCACCATCATCACCACCATCATCACCACCATCATCACCACAATCACCATCATCATCACCACCATCATCACCACCATCATCACCACCATCATCACCACCATCACCACCACCACCATCATCACCACAATCACCACCATCATCACCACCACCATCATCAGGGCTCATCATAGGCCAGAATGTTTGGGAGAAGTGAGATTTCGCCCTAAAATGGTAACATTTTTTTAAAAATTCAGCAATATATGGTTAAAATACCATACTCAATATGAAGTACCGTACACAATATGAAGTACCCGTACACAATATAAAGTACCATACACAATATCAAGTACCTGTACACAATATGAAGTACCGTACACAATATAAAGTACCGTACACAATATGAAGTACCCGTACACAATATAAAGTACCGTACACAATATCAAGTACCGTACACAATATCAAGTACCGTACACAATATAAAGTACCGTACACAATATGAAGTAACGTACACAATATAAAGTACCGTACACAATATGAAGTAACGTACACAATATGAAGTACCGTACACAATATGAAGTACCGTACACAATATGAAGTAGTTTGTTTTGTCGTACACAATATAAAGTACCGTACACAATATAAAGTACCGTACACAATATGAAGTACCGTACACAATATGAAGTAACGTACACAATATGAAGTACCGTACACAATATGAAGTACCGTACACAATATGAAGTACCGTACACAATATAAAGTACCGTACACAATATGAAGTACCGTACACAATATAAAGTACCATACACAATATAAAGTACCGTACACAATATGAAGTAACATACACAATATGAAGTACCGTACACAATATGAAGTACCGTACACAATATAAAGTACCGTACACAATATAAAGTACCGGACACAATATAAAGTACCGTACACAATATGAAGTACCGGACACAATATGAAGTACCGTACACAATATAAAGTAATGTACACAATATAAAGTAACGTACACAATATGAAGTACCGTACTCAATATAAAGTACCGTACACAATATGAAGTACCGTACACAATATGAAGTACCGTACACAATATGAAGTACCGTACACAATATGAAGTACCGTACACAATATGAAGTACCGTACACAATATGAAGTACCGTACACAATATGAAGTACCGTACACAATATGAAGTACCGTACACAATATGAAGTACCGTACACAATATAAGTACCGTACACAATATGAAGTACCGTACACAATATGAAGTACCGTACACAATATGAAGTACGTACACAATATGAAGTACCGTACACAATATGAAGTACCGTACACAATATGAAGTACCGTACACAATATGAAGTACCGTACACAATATGAAGTACCGTACACAATATGAAGTACCATATAAGTACGTACACAATATGAAGTACCGTACACAATATGAAGTACCGTACACAATATGAAGTACCGTACACAATATGAAGTACCGTACACAATATGAAGTACGTACACAATATAAAGTACCGTACACAATATGAAGTACCGTACACAATATGAAGTACCGGACACAATATGAAGTACCGTACACAATATGAAGTACCCGTACACAATATGAAGTACCGTACACAATATGAAGTACCGTACACAATATGAAGTACCCGTACACAATATGAAGTACCCGTACACAATATGAAGTACCCGTACACAATATGAAGTACCGGACACAATATGAAGTACCCGTACACAATATGAAGTACCCGTACACAATATGAAGTACCCGTACACAATATGAAGTACCGTACACAATATGAAGTACCCGTACACAATATGAAGTACCCGTACACAATATGAAGTACCCGTACACAATATGAAGTACCGTACACAATATGAAGTACCCGTACACAATATGAAGTACCCGTACACAATATGAAGTACCGTACACAATATGAAGTACCGTACACAATATGAAGTACCGGACACAATATGAAGTACCGTACACAATATGAAGTACCGGACACAATATGAAGTACCGTACACAATATGAAGTACCGTACACAATATGAAGTACCGTACACAATATGAAGTACCGTACACAATATGAAGTACCGTACACAATATGAAGTACCCGTACACAATATGAAGTACCGTACACAATATGAAGTACCGGACACAATATGAAGTACCGTACACAATATGAAGTACCGTACACAATATGAAGTACCGTACACAATATGAAGTACCGTACACAATATGAAGTACCGTACACAATATGAAGTACCGTACACAATATGAAGTACCGTACACAATATGAAGTACCGTACACAATATGAAGTACCGTACACAATATGAAGTACCGTACACAATATGAAGTACCGTACACAATATGAAGTACCGTACACAATATGAAGTACCGTACACAATATGAAGTACAATATGAAGTAACGTACACAATATGAAGTACCGTACACAATATGAAGTACCGTACACAATATGAAGTACCGTACACAATATGAAGTAACGTACACAATATAAAGTAACGTACACAATATGAAGTACCGTACACAATATGAAGTAACGTACACAATATGAAGTACCGTACACAATATGAAGTACCCGTACACAATATGAAGTAACGTACACAATATGAAGTACCATACACAATATGAAGTACCGTACACAATATGAAGTAACGTACACAATATGAAGTACCGGACACAATATGAAGTACCGTACACAATATAAAGTACCGTACACAATATGAAGTACCGTACACAATATGAAGTAACGTACACAATATGAAGTACCGTACACAATATGAAGTACCGTACACAATATGAAGTACCGTACACAATATAAAGTACCGTACACAATATGAAGTACCGTACACAATATAAAGTACCATACACAATATAAAGTACCGTACACAATATGAAGTAACATACACAATATGAAGTACCGTACACAATATGAAGTACCGTACACAATATAAAGTACCGTACACAATATAAAGTACCGGACACAATATAAAGTACCGTACACAATATGAAGTACCGGACACAATATGAAGTACCGTACACAATATAAAGTAATGTACACAATATAAAGTAACGTACACAATATGAAGTACCGTACTCAATATAAAGTACCGTACACAATATGAAGTACCGTACACAATATGAAGTACCGTACACAATATGAAGTACCGTACACAATATGAAGTACGTACAATATGAAGTACGTACACAATATGAAGTACGTACACAATATGAAGTACCGTACACAATATGAAGTACCGTACACAATATGAAGTACCGTACACAATATGAAGTACCGTACACAATATGAAGTACCCGTACACAATATGAAGTACCGTACACAATATGAAGTACCGTACACAATATGAAGTACCGTACACAATATAAAGTACCGTACACAATATGAAGTACCGTACACAATATGAAGTACCGTACACAATATGAAGTACAATATGAAGTACCGTACACAATATGAAGTACCCGTACACAATATGAAGTACCGTACACAATATGAAGTACCGTACACAATATGAAGTACCGTACACAATATGAAGTACCGTACACAATATGAAGTACCGTACACAATATGAAGTACCGTACACAATATGAAGTACCCGTACACAATATGAAGTACCCGTACACAATATGAAGTACCCGTACACAATATGAAGTACCCGTACACAATATGAAGTACCCGTACACAATATGAAGTACCGTACACAATATGAAGTACCGTACACAATATGAAGTACCGTACACAATATAAAGTACCTGTACACAATATGAAGTACCGTACACAATATGAAGTACCGTACACAATATAAAGTACTGTACACAATATGAAGTACCGTACACAATATAAAGTACCGTACACAATATAAAGTAACGTACACAATATGAAGTACCCGTACACAATATGAAGTACCGTACACAATATAAAGTACCATACACAATATGAAATACCATACACAATATAAAGTACCGTACACAATATGAAGTACCGTACACAATATGAAGTACCGGACACAATATGAAGTACCGTACACAATATGAAGTACCCGTACACAATATGAAGTACCGTACACAATATGAAGTACCGTACACAATATGAAGTACCCGTACACAATATGAAGTACCCGTACACAATATGAAGTACCCGTACACAATATGAAGTAACACAATATGAAGTACCCGTACACAATATGAAGTCCGTACACAATATGAAGTACCCGTACACAATATGAAGTACCCGTACACAATATGAAGTACCCGTACACAATATGAAGTACCGTACACAATATGAAGTACCCGTACACAATATGAAGTACCCGTACACAATATGAAGTACCGTACACAATATGAAGTACCGGACACAATATGAAGTACCGTACACAATATGAAGTACCGGACACAATATGAAGTACCGGACACAATATGAAGTACCCGTACACAATATGAAGTACCGTACACAATATGAAGTACCGGACACAATATGAAGTACCGTACACAATATGAAGTACCCGTACACAATATGAAGTACCGTACACAATATGAAGTACCGTACACAATATGAAGTACCGTACACAATATGAAGTACCGTACACAATATGAAGTACCGTACACAATATGAAGTACCGTACACAATATGAAGTACCCGTACACAATATGAAGTACCCGTACACAATATGAAGTACCGTACACAATATGAAGTACCCGTACACAATATGAAGTACCGGACACAATATGAAGTACCGTACACAATATGAAGTACCGGACACAATATGAAGTACCGTACACAATATGAAGTACCGGACACAATATGAAGTACCGGACACAATATGAAGTACCCGTACACAATATGAAGTACCGTACACAATATGAAGTACCGTACACAATATGAAGTACCGTACACAATATGAAGTACCCGTACACAATATGAAGTACCGTACACAATATGAAGTACCGTACACAATATGAAGTACCCGTACACAATATGAAGTACCGTACACAATATGAAGTACCGTACACAATATGAAGTACCGTACACAATATGAAGTACCGTACACAATATGAAGTACCGTACACAATATGAAGTACCGTACACAATATGAAGTACCCGTACACAATATGAAGTACCGTACACAATATGAAGTACCCGTACACAATATGAAGTACCGGACACAATATGAAGTACCCGTACACAATATGAAGTACCCGTACACAATATGAAGTACCCGTACACAATATGAAGTACCGTACACAATATGAAGTACCCGTACACAATATGAAGTACCCGTACACAATATGAAGTACCCGTACACAATATGAAGTACCGTACACAATATGAAGTACCCGTACACAATATGAAGTACCGTACACAATATGAAGTACCGGACACAATATGAAGTACCCGTACACAATATGAAGTACCGGACACAATATGAAGTACCGGACACAATATGAAGTACCGGACACAATATGAAGTACCCGTACACAATATGAAGTACCGTACACAATATGAAGTACCGTACACAATATGAAGTACCGGACACAATATGAAGTACCGTACACAATATGAAGTACCCGTACACAATATGAAGTACCGTACACAATATGAAGTACCGGACACAATATGAAGTACCGTACACAATATGAAGTACCCGTACACAATATGAAGTACCGTACACAATATGAAGTACCGTACACAATATGAAGTACCCGTACACAATATGAAGTACCGTACACAATATGAAGTACCGTACACAATATGAAGTACCCGTACACAATATGAAGTACCCGTACACAATATGAAGTACCGTACACAATATGAAGTACCCGTACACAATATGAAGTACCGGACACAATATGAAGTACCGTACACAATATAAAGTACCGGACACAATATAAAGTACCGTACACAATATAAAGTACCGTACACAATATAAAGTTAACGTACACAATATAAAGTTAACGTACACAATATAAAGTACCGTACACAATATGAAGTACCGTACACAATATGAAGTACCGTACACAATATGAAGTACCGTACACAATATGAAGTACCGTACACAATATGAAGTACCGTACACAATATGAAGTACCGTACACAATATGAAGTACCGTACACAATATGAAGTACCGTACACAATATGAAGTACCCGTACACAATATGAAGTACCCGTACACAATATGAAGTACCCGTACACAATATGAAGTACCCGTACACAATATGAAGTACCCGTACACAATATGAAGTACTGTACACAATATGAAGTACCGTACACAATATGAAGTACCGTACACAATATAAAGTACCTGTACACAATATGAAGTACCGTACACAATATGAAGTACCATACACAATATAAAGTACCGTACACAATATGAAGTACCGTACACAATATAAAGTACCGTACACAATATGAAGTACCGTACACAATATGAAGTACCGTACACAATATAAAGTACCGTACACAATATGAAGTACCGGACACAATATAAAGTACCGGACACAATATGAAGTACCGTACACAATATGAAGTACCGTACACAATATGAAGTACCGTACACAATATAAAGTACCGTACACAATATGAAGTACCGGACACAATATAAAGTACCGGACACAATATGAAGTACCGGACACAATATAAAGTACCGTACACAATATAAAGTACCGTACACAATATGAAGTACCGTACACAATATGAAGTACCGGACACAATATGAAGTACCGTACACAATATAAAGTACCCGTACACAATATGAAGTACCGGACACAATATGAAGTACCGTACACAATATAAAGTACCGGACACAATATAAAGTACCGGACACAATATAAAGTACCGGACACAATATAAAGTACCGGACACAATATAAAGTACCGTACACAATATAAAGTACCGTACACAATATAAAGTACCGTACACAATATGAAGTACCGTACACAATATAAAGTACCGTACACAATATAAAGTACCGTACACAATATAAAGTACCGTACACAATTTGAAGTACCATACACAATATGAAGTACCCGGACACAATATGAAGTACCGGACACAATATAAAGTACCGTACACAATATGAAGTACCGTACACAATATAAAGTACCGTACACAATATGAAGTACCGGACACAACATGAAGTACCGGACACAACATAAAGTACCGGACACAATATAAAGTACCGTACACAATATAAAGTACCGTACACAATATGAAGTACCGTACACAATATTAAGTACCGTACACAATATAAAGTACCGTACACAATATGAAGTACCGTACACAATATGAAGTACCGGACACAATATAAAGTACCGTACACAATATAAAGTACCAGACACAATATAAAGTACCGGACACAATATAAAGTACCGGACACAATATAAAGTACCGGACACAATATGAAGTACCGTACACAATATGAAGTACCGTACACAATATGAAGTACCGTACACAATATAAAGTACCGGACACAATATAAAGTACCGTACACAATATAAAGTACCGGACACAATATAAAGTACCGGACACAATATAAAGTACCGTACACAATATAAAGTACCGGACACAATATAAAGTACCGGACACAATATAAAGTACCGGACACAATATAAAGTACCGTACACAATATAAAGTACCGTACACAATATAAAGTACCGTACACAATATAAAGTACCGTACACAATATGAAGTACCGTACACAATATAAAGTACCGTACACAATATGAAGTACCGTACACAATATGAAGTACCGTACACAATATGAAGTACCGTACACAATATGAAGTACCGTACACAATATGAAGTACCGTACACAATATAAAGTACCGGACACCATTTGAGTAGATGGAGCTGGACAAGATCTTGTAAGAAAATTGTATAAAAAATTAATTTGTTGGGTTCCCCAGATGGAGAAGTCATGGTCCCTAGGGCATTTATTTCACCCACGTCGGCCCCTAGGGCATTAATTCACCCATGTCAGCCCCTAGGGCATTTATTTCACCCATGTCAGCCCCTAGTACGAGCCCTGATCTATCATCATTTCTAAATATCTTACTGTAATAAGATGTACATTGATCTATGTATAGGATATAAGCCGAAAACGATCCAATATGTAAAATATTGGACTGTGTGAGGCGCATAGCGCCAAAGATAGTACTACTATTTTACATATTGGATCCATTTGAGACTTATATCTTACTTAAAACACACATTTATATAACAAGATCCGACTAAGTAAAAGTGTTAATTTCGTGCATGTTCACGTAGTATTTAATATAATACTTTTGACACCAGTCCAATATTATTAATAATGGACTGCTAGTACAGAGGTATGACATGCCGACAGTGTTTAATGTTATGATATTTTATGTGCTACGTGAATTAAATACTTTATTATTATATTGTTGTTACGTTTCAGCCCTAAAATCTTATACTACTGATAACCGACACGATCGTACGGATAGTTCCCGCTGTCGTGTTGCCGATGATGATGAGACCGTCTTCGATAACGCTAGTATCAATAGTCAAGATCAAGGTTAATATTCTCATTTATTATTTATTTATTAATTCACTGGATTGAGGGATGTCCGTGACCGAGTGGTTTATTAATTCACTGGATTGAGGGGCGTCTATGGCCGAGTGGTTTATTAATTCACTGGATTGAGGGGCGTCTATGGCCGAGTGGTTTGTTAATTCACTGGATTGAGGGATGTCCGTGACCGAGTGGTTTGTTAATTCACTGGATTGAGGGGCGTCTATGGCCGAGTGGTTTATTAATTCACTGGATTGAGGGATGTCCGTGTGGTTTATTAATTCACTGGATTGAGGGGCGTCTATGGCCGAGTGGTTTGTTAATTCACTGGATTGAGGGGCGTCTATGGCCGAGTGGTTTATTAATTTACTGGATTGAGGGGCGTCTATGGCCGAGTGGTTTATTAATTCACTGGATTGAGGGATGTCCGTGTGGTTTATTAATTCACTGGATTGAGGGGCGTCTATGGCCGAGTGGTTTGTTAATTCACTGGATTGAGGTGTGTCCGTGACAGAGAGGTTTGTTAATTCACTGGATTGAGGGGCGTCCATTGCCGTGTGGTTTGTTAATTCACTGGATTGAGGGGTGTCCGTGGCCGTGTGGTTTGTTAATTCACTGGATTGAGGGGCGTCTATGGCCGAGTGGTTTATTAATTCACTGGATTGAGGGGCGTCTGTGGCCAAGTGGTTTATTAATTCATTGGATTGAGGGGTGTCTGTGGCAGAGTGGTTTATTCATTTATTAATTCACTTTCCCCACTTACCATCGCTGCAGGTTCAAATCCTACTAGGGTGCCGAATTCTTTCATTTGAGGAAGCTCTTCAGCTTGCATGGGGAGGTCAGTGGTTGTACCTGAGCATCCGTCCTTGCCTGAAATACTGCTGAAAGGGGTATCCGGGGTCTCCTCCACCACTAATAGCTGGAGAGTGGCCATATGCCCCAAGCTGTGTGAATGTAACACATGTAATCAGAATGGTATCACGTGTCAGTGTGAGATATTGCTACCAACTTATGTCCGTACGTAAACGGTGTGAGATTTTGCTACCAACTTATGTCCGTACGTAAACGGTGTGAGATTTTGCTACCAACTTATGTCCGTACGTAAACGGTGTGAGATTTTGCTACCAACTTATGTCCGTACGTAAACGGTGTGAGATATTGCTACCAACTTATGTCCGTACGTAAACGGTGTGAGATATTGCTACCAACTTATGTCCGTACGTAAACGGTGTGAGATATTGCTACCAACTTATGTCCGTACGTAAACAATCAGTTAAGACAGCACCACCTTTGAAACTACTTGGTACATTTTGATGAAACTTTGCAGGAATAAACACTGGCTCGTCCCCTTTCAAGTGGGTTTAAATCTGCTCATTTGGATCAAAGACTTGTATAAAATTACCTGACCTAAATATACAAATAGATTTCTTTATTTATAAAGGGTGACCTAATTTGTTCTGAACTAATCCTTCTTAGAGCCCTCTAAATCCTCCTTAGTCACTCTTTGACCTTGAAAAGGGTCAACATTCAAGGTCAAATTTATATGTCTACATGAGTGCTGTTAAGTTGGGTCATTGAGTGCAACTAAAGAAACTTTTAAAAGCCCCATTTCACCAGCGATCCATGTAGACATATAATTTTGACCTTGAACGTTGACACTTTTCAAGGTCAGAGACGCCAAAAAGTGACTTGGGTTATGACCATAGCATGTTCTTGTCTTCCACAGATTTAGCCGATATTGACAATACTTGTAATCACCCGTGCCCTCACTACAGCCACATATTTGGCTGTGACCTGTGTCAAAGATCAACTCATGTTGATAAATTACGTCTCCCCAGAGAGGATGGGAGAGACACTGATATTGTACATAGTTAGTCCGTCTGTTATAAAGTTTGTCCGGACAAGATCTTCCAAGCTCCTGGCAAGATTTTCACGACACTTTGCATGAATGACCAGTACTGTACATACCATCTTTGGGTTCCATTTGGTTAATTTTTTCACACAATTATGGCCCTTTGAAGATTTGTGAAACATACAGTTTATCCGGACAAATTCTGCTGAAGCCAGATTTCAATACTAGCAGTACCAATCCTAGTTCTTCGATTAATTTCTCAACAGAGTTATGGACCTTTCAACATGATTTCATCATTACTCCACTGAAGCAACATTGCTGGGGGGACACATGCGTTTCTAGATTAATTATTAAATTGGCAGATATAGCACTGAAATTATTTAAATTCTGATGGATTTTGGTCTACATATGTAAAAAAAGATATACATGCATTAGAGGCAAAGACGAGTTGGTGTAATAGTATATATAACCTTAAACTGATACCAGATATTCTCTTGTTTCCCTCTGTTGCTATGAGATACTGTTTCCCTCTGTTGCTATGAGATACTGTTTCCCTCTGTTGCTATGAGATACTGTTTCTGTGAGATACTGTTTCCCCTCTGTTGCTATGAGATACTGTTCCCTCTGTTGCTATGAGATACTGTTTCACTATGTTGCTATGAGATACTGTTTCCCCACTGTTGCTATGAGATACTGTTTTACTCTGTTGCTATGAGATACTGTTTCCCTCTGTTGCTATGAGGTACTGTTTCCCTCTGTTGCTATGAGATACTGTTTCCCCTCTGTTGCCGTGAGATACTGTTTCCCTCTGTTGCTATGAGATACTGTTTCGCTCTGTTGCTATGAAATACTGTTTTACTCTGTTGCTATGATATACTGTTTCCCTCTATGGCAAATTGCAATGAGATACTGTTTCCCTCTGTTGCTATGAGATACTGTTCACTCTGTTGTTATGAGATACTGTTTCCCTCTGTTGCTATGAGATACTGTTTCCCTCTGTTGCTATGAGATACTGTTCACTCTGTTGCTATGAGATACTGTTCCCCTCTGTTGCCATGAGATACTGTTCCCCTCTGTTGCTATGAGATACGGTTTAACTATGTTGCTATGAGATACTGTTTCCCTCTGTTGCTATGAGATACTGTGTCACTCTGTTGCTATGAGATAATGTTTCACTCTGTTGCTATGATATACAGTTTCCCCTCTGTTGCTATGAGATACTGTTTCCTCTCTGTTGCTATGAGATACTGTTTCCCCTCTGTTGCTATGAGATACTGATTCCCTCTGTTGCTATGAGATACTGTTCCCTCTGTTGCTATGATATACTATTTCTCTATTGCTATGAGATACTGTTTCCCTCTGTTGCTATAAGATACTGTTTCCCTCTGTTGCTATGAGATACTGTTTACCTCTGTTGCAATGAGATACTGTTTCCCTCTGTTGCTATGAGATACTGTTTCCCTCTGTTGCTATTAGATAATGTTTCCCTCTGTTGCTATGAGACACTGTTTCCTCTTGTTGCTATGAGATACTGTTTCCCTCTGTTGCTATAGGATACTGTTTCACTATGTTGCTATGAGATACTGTTTCCCTACTGTTGCTATGAGATACTGTTTTACTCCGTTGCTATGAGATACTGTTTCCTTCTGTTGCTATTATGAGATACTGTTTCACTCTGTTGCTATGAGATACTGTTTCCCTCTGTTGCTATGAGATACTGTTTCCCTCTGTTGCTATGAGATACTGTTTCCCTCTGTTGCCATGAGATACTGTTTCCCCTCTGTTGCTATGAGATATTGTTCCCCTCTGTTGCTATGAGATACTGTTTCCCCTCTGTTGCTATGAGATACTGTTTCACTCTGTTGCTATGATATACTGTTTCCCTCTATTGCTATGAGATACTGTTTCCCTCTGTTGCTATGAGATACTGTTTCCCCTCTGTTGCTATGAGATACTGTTTCACTCTGTTGCTATGAGATACTGTTTCCCTCTGTTTCTATGAGATACTGTTTCCCCTCTGTTGCTATGAGATACTGTTTCACTCTGTTGCTATGAGATACTGTTTCACTCTTTTGCTATGAGATACTGTTTCCCCTCTGTTGCTATGAGATACTGTTTCACTCTGTTACTATGAGATACTGTTTCCCTCTGTTGCTATGAAATACTGTTTCCCCACCGTTGCTATGAGATACTGTTTTACTCTGTTGCTATGAGATACTGTTTCCTTCTGTTGCTATTATGAGATACTGTTTCACTCTGTTGCTATGAGATACTGTTTCACTCTGTTGCTATGAGAAATTGTTTCCCTCTGTTGCTATGAGATACTGTTTCCCTCTGTTGCTATGAGATACTGTTTCCCCTCTGTTGCTATGAGATACTGTTTCCCTCTGTTGCTATGAGATACTGTTTCCCCTCTGTTGCTTAGAGATACTGTTTCCCTCTGTTGCTATGAGATACTGTTTCACTCTGTTGCTATGAGATACTGTTTCCCTCTGTTTCTATGAGATACTGTTTCCCCTCTGTTGCTATGAGATACTGTTTCACTCTGTTGCTATGAGATACTGTTTCACTCTGTTGCTATGAGATACTGTTTCCCTCTGTTTCTATGAGATACTGTTTCCCCTCTGTTGCTATGAGCGACTGTTTCACTCTGTTGCTATGAGATACTGTTTCCCCTCTGTTGCTATGAGATACTGTTTCACTCTGTTGCTATGAGATACTGTTTCACACTCTGTTGCTATGAGATACTGTTTCACTCTGTTTCTATGAGATACTGTTTCCCCTCTATTGCTATGAGATACTGTTTCACTCTGTTGCTATGAGATACTGTTTCCCTCTGTTGCTATGAGATACTGTTTCACTCTGTTGCTATGAAATACTGTTTCCCTCTGTTGCTATAACATACTGTTTCACTCTGTTGCTATAGCATACTGTTCCCTCTGTTGCTATGATATACTGTTTCCCTCTTGCTATGAGATACTGTTTCCCTCTGTTGCTATAACATACTGTTTCACTATGTTGCTATGAGATACTGTTTCACTCTGTTGCTATGAGATACTGTTTCCCTCTGTTGCTATAACATACTGTTTCACTCTGTTGCTATGAGATACTGTTTCACTCTGTTGCTATGAGATACTGTTTCACTCTGTTGCTATGAGATACTGTTTCACTCTGTTGCTATGAGATACTGTTTCACTCTGTTGCTATGAGATACTGTTTCACTCTGTTGCTATGAGATACTACCTTCCAAATTTCTCATCTTACAGATTATAGTGACAGTCGATCTGGTAACGAGCGTCGGCGCCGAAGAAGACGTTTCCGGCCCGGTAGAGGTAACAGCAGTGCAGCATCGGGCACAGAAACCGACACAAGTGTATCCAATTACACCCCTCCGTCTCGTAGTGGTAATGTGGGTGCTGCATCAACACGCGGTAACTCTTCTAGCTTGAAAACTGACACTCGTAATGAATCTCCTGTCCCTGCAAATAGTGAAAGTCAGAATCAGAATGAACCTGTGCCTAAGGAACAACGAGATGCTCGAAGGAATGAACAGAGAGATATGCGAAGAGACGGGCAGAGAGATACGCGAAGAGACGGGCAGAGAGATACGCGAAGAGACGGGCAGAGAGATGCGCGAAGAGACGAGCAGAGAGATACGCGAAGAGACGAGCAGAGAGATGCGCGAAGGAATGAGCAACGAGATACGCGAAGAAATGAGCAACGAGATACGCGAAGAGACGAGCAGAGAGATACGCGAAGGGACGAACAGAGAGATACGCGAAGAGACGAACAGAGAGATGCACGAAGGAATGAGCAACGAGATACGCGAAGCCATGAGCAACGGGATGTACGACTGGACGAGCAGAGAGATGTACGAAGAGACGAGCAGAGAGATGCGCGAAGCGATGAGCAACGGGATGTACGAAGCGATGAGCAACAGGACGTACGAAGCGATGAGCCGCGCGATGTACGAAGGGACGAGCAGCGAGATGCGCGAAGGAATGAGCAGCAAGACGCACGGAGGGGAGGTCACAATCGCCCACCGGCGAGAAATGGCATGGCACCAAAAAACATGCAAAACGGTGCAGTAGCTGAAAACAAAGTTGAAAAGGTCAGTCAAAATTCATCGTCCGCTGGAGATAAAAATGAGCAGTTAGTAAACGGGGAAAATTGAGTTGATATAGTTGTGTTTGATTGACAATTTTTTAACAAATTGTTCACGAATCTTATCCAACTAATTTATTCAAGTTTTGTTATGAATTCCTAAGCTGATTTTAGTGAGTAGAGTAATTAGAGAAGGGACAATATGTAATGAGAGACAGTGCTTGTCAAGGAATCGCTTGATTATCACATCACAAAGAATATGGAACATGTTCCTATATGTTCCAAATCTTTGATCGAATAATGACAATATCTCCTGATTTATGACGTCGAACTTGAAAGCAAAGCCGATCAAGTCAGACACAAACCAGAAGTAGACATTTTACCAATCAGTGTAACAATTCATAGTGCAGCTGAAATGAGATTTACACCTTGTAGCCGTTGTGACCGAAAATACAAAACATGTGAGAAAAGTAACACAACACAGAGCATCATGAGCTGTGTGAAGAGGAGTGATATCGCGAAGTCGTATTGCACGCACGGACGATTCAGTTCAAAATCGATTTATCTGAAAATGACCAGGTGTAAACGTAGTAGCGGTCTGTTAGTCGTGACTAATGAATGTAGAGGGTTACTGCCCGTAGTATGGGCAGCAATGTTGGTGACAGGCGGTGTGGGATAGGTTGTCGAGTAGAAGAGAAATAGATAGCACTGTATAGATGAACTAGAATTGTAAATCAGAATCATCGTACAAACCCGAGATTATAACCACGGTAACGGAATGAGGACAAACATTTACCCGACTTTCGACAAATCACACATACAGCATACAGTCCATCAGAAGCAGCAAGTCGAGTATACAGTCAACCCCATCAGAAGCAGCAAGTCGAGAACAGAAAGTGGATGTCTAGCAGAGGTGGCTGCTTAATAGAGGTCAAATATGTAGTGAATGCCAGTTAGAGAATCTGGTATCTGGCTGCTTAATAGAGGTCGTATACCGGTATGTTGTGAAATACCATTTAGGGAATCTGAAAGCTGGCTGCTTAATAGAGGTCAACTATGTTGTGAAATACCAGTTGTGGAATATGGCTGCTTAACACAGGTTGACCTGCTTTATAATGATGACCACTAACACAGGATTGACCTGCTTTATAAAGATGACCACTAACACAGGTTGACCTGCTTTATAAAGATGACCACTAACACAGGTTGACCTGCTTTATAAAGATGACCACTAACACAGGATTGACCTGCTTTATAAAGATGACCACTAACACAGGTTGACCTGCTTTATAAAGATGACCACTAACACAGGTTGACCTGCTTTATAAAGATGACCACTAACACAGGATTGACCTGCTTTATAAAGATGACCACTAACACAGGTTGACCTGCTTTATAAAGATGACCACTAACACAGGATTGACCTGCTTTATAAAGATGACCACTAACACAGGATTGACCTGCTTTATAAAGATGACCACTAACACAGGATTGACCTGCTTTATAAAGATGACCACTAACACAGGATTGACTATGTATGGCACAAATACTTCTTGTGAGCGGTATTATACCGTAAACCATTGTTCACAACCCGTTAATGTCTAAATAATTGTTACTTGTAAGCCTTCTAGAGTGTCGTCATTTTCGTGAAAAAGGCTGTTTATGTACTGTTGATATACATACAGACGGGCAGACAGATGCACATTTTGCACAATGTTTTCGTCTTTACCTTTCTCCAGTTATTTTGTGAATAAAAAAAACTTTTTTCCTAATGTGGCTGCCGTATTGCATTGAATACTTTGTTTGTCCTTTTATTTTTGGGTGATTTTTTGTTTGTTAAATCTTTCAGCTTTGTTTATTTATTTTAATTTACTGCGGATCTCAACATGATAATAATGTGTGGATAGCACATACTGCATGTACCTATTGAAATGTCGTAGAAAGAAAGTAAGAAACACGATATGGTATTTATTTTGCTGTTGACCATCGGTAGTTCTGTATTTTGAATCCTCTGTTTCAGTTTGCTGTGTTTGTGTGCAACATTTTATCATGACTCGGCATTTTGTCTGTATACGCAAAGAATGAATCTACCCTGTTTGGAATCTGCAATAAAACATTGTTAACCCTTTCAACACCACAGACCTCTATTTATAGGCTTACAAAAAGTGTAGATCATGACGAGCCGTCTCATCAGGATCTGCACTTTTTGCAAGTAGTATTACTAATTTTAGAAAAAATTACCCATCTTGATAAATGAACTGGTCCGAATGTAATTTTCTTATTCATTTATTGGTCTAAAAATATGATGGACCAGTCCATGTCAGTTACTGGGGGTTGAATGGGTTAAGTGCGTGATGTCAAACGTGACGGCATTTTACTAGCATATTTGTGATGTCGTTTACGCACTCTTAACAAATACGTCCGCCTCCGTGGTCCAGAGGTTACGGTCGCTGACTTGTATACCACTGTAGCCTATCATCACTGATCGTCACGGGTTCGAGCCACGCTCAGGCCGTGTCTCATTTATATGAAAAAGTTGGCAGTTTCTTACGGAGGTTGGTGCACCCAAGTACTGGTTAACCGCTGGAGTCTACCCAGGAAAGGTGTTGTTAGGTAAACTGCCCGCCGGCGATATAGCCCAAAATGGTGCTGATGCAGGCGTAAAACCCGAAATATAACATAACTCTAACAAATAACACCAACTATTTTTGAGCTTTTTAGATATTTTTGTCAAGTTGTTGAATCCGACTCTCAGAACTCCAAACCATGTTTTATTCGCCAATAAATAACTGGAGGACAAATAAGATTTCTTAAATAAACGACATGGGAGACTTAAGTGTTCTGGTATCATTAAAGTTCAAACCACTTCTGTATGGTATGGTGGATATTCGAAATAGTCACCCTATGGACCCTGACATTTTTCAACCGCCTCCGTGGTCAAGTGGTTACGGTCGCTGGCTTGTATACCACTGTAACCTATCATCACTGATGCTCATTGGTTCGAGCCCCGCTCAGACTGGGTCTCTTTATATGAAAAAGTTGGCTGATTCTTAGAGATTGGTCCACCAAGTACTGGTTAACTGCTGGAGTGCCCAGGAAACGTGTTGTTAGTTAGAATGTCCATCATCACCCAGCAACCGGTAGCGACGTTAAATAAACAAATTTAAATAAGACTGCCTCCTTATTTTTTACAATTTTCATGCAAAACCTTTTCCAGTAAGCTATGCTAGACATAGTAAAGCACTCATACTATTCTAATGTTGTATTTAATTGTCATATTGCGTCTTTTACCCTATTTTGTTGAAATTTGTTCAATAATACCATTGACCAATAGTGTGCTTTCTCACTTCTAATATTTCGGAGATAGTATGAAACTTCTTGTCCTAGACGGAATTTGACCAAACTTGTGTTGAGTGGAATCCATTGCACGACTACAGTAGATTTTCATTTATCTATTTCTACATTGTACTGCCGAACAATCTATTTATGATTATGGCTGGTCCCTTTCATTCGGTCGCGATGTATTTCACTCAGAAAAGAGGGGCAATGTGGAATTTAAGTGCGTTGCCTAGGAGCATAATCGTTATGGTTACAACTCTGCGCAAACACCTCACACCTGAAGCAAGTGCACTGCCACTGCGCTATCACGGCTTCCGTATAATCTGAGATGGAAATGCCAGGTGTGAGATGGTATAGCCAGGTGTGAGATGGTATAGCCAGGTGTGAGATGGGATAGACAGGTGTGAGATGGGATAGCCAGGTGTGAGATGGTATAGCCAGGTGTGAGATGGGATAGCCAGGTGTGAGATGGGATAGCCAGGTGTGAGATGGGATAGCCAGGTGTGAGATGGTATAGCCAGGTGTGAGATGGGATAGCCAGGTGTGAGATGGGATAGCCAGGTGTGAGATGGTATAGCCAGGTGTGAGATGGGATAGCCAGGTGTGAGATGAGATAGCCAGGTGTGAGATGGTATAGCCAGGTGTGAGATGGTATAGCCAGGTGTGAGATGGGATAGCCAGGTGTGAGATGAGATAGCCAGGTGTGAGATAGTATAGCCAGGTGTGAGATGGGATAGCCAGGTGTGAGATGAGATAGCCAGGTGTGAGATGGTATAGCCAGGTGTGAGATGGGATAGCCAGGTGTGAGATGGTATAGCCAGGTGTGAGATGGTATAGCCAGGTGTGAGATGGGATAGCCAGGTGTGAGATGGGATAGCCAGGTGTGAGATGGGATAGCCAGGTGTGAGATGGTATAGCCAGGTGTGAGATGGTATAGCCAGGTGTGAGATGGGATAGCCAGGTGTGAGATGGTATAGCCAGGTGTGAGATGGGATAGCCAGGTGTGAGATGGGATAGCCAGGTGTGAGATGGGATTGCCAGCCAGGTGTGAGATGGGATTGCCAGCCAGGTGTGAGATGGGATAGCCAGGTAATCCCAGCCAGGTGTGAGATGGGATTGCCAGCCAGGTGTGAGATGGGATTGCCAGCCAGGTGTGAGATGGGATTGCCAGCCAGGTGTGAGATGGGATAGCCAGGTGTGAGATGGGATAGCCAGGTGTGAGATGAGATAGCCAGATGTGAGATGGTATAGCCAGGTGTGAGATGGTATAGCCAGGTGTGAGATGGGATAGCCAGGTGTGAGATGGGATAGCCAGGTGAGCATCATAGCACCTTCTGACCTTGTATAAAATCAAAGTGTTTTATTTAAACTTTAATTAAGCCTTTTAATTATTGTTACGGGGGCAACACCTCCAGAATTTTACTTAACTGTTTCTGTTTCAACTATTAATGAGTTACATTACTGGTTTTTCTATTACCTCCCTTGGCAGATAAAGTCTAGTTGGAATCCTTTGTTTTTACCATTGTTCCCTAACCAGATAGTGTTGTATCATAACTGTGATTTTATCAATCATGTTAATTAATTGATAACAAATGTTTACAGTAATGTGTACCCATTGGATAAACTAGGATATCCAGGAATTTAATAATCATAAAATGACTAGATGGATGAAAATTGATAGCATGTGTTGCATAGCATACAACAATAAAAACAGATGAAACCAATTAAGAAGGACCTATCACTTTTTATGAGTATTCAGGGGCAGTAACTTGTGGTAGTCGTGATGGCGTAGTGGTAGCGCATTCACGTCAGGTGCGAAAGGCCCAGAGTTTGCGTCCCACTGGAGCCGTTACGATTATGCCTTCCACATGCCTCTTCCTCGTGGCGGTGGAATCCATCAGGAATGAGGTCTCGTTAGTCGAGAGTAATTAATATAAGTTGTAAGAACTTGTTTCACAATCACTAAAATAAATTTGTATAAACTAACTGACCATGTTTCTCATTGATATGGAGAAATATTTACATCGTTATTGCATTTCCTTACATGAACGTAGGTGCCCTCATTGTATACAATTTCGTACGAGGGTTTCCAACTAATGATATGCAGCTGACATGTGCACTCAATGATACGAGCATTCAGTGTTAGGCGGCATTCGTCACGAGAAAAGGCGTGTCTTACAGTTTACGCTGTTCCAACGAGGATCTAATTACCAGATCCCCGCCACACGATAAGCCACAAATTTGGACTAAATAACTTTTAATTGGAAATTGGGAAATTTTTATTTCTTTGTCTCATTGAAAAGAATAATTAATGTAAATATAAGTAATGAATCGAGAGTTAATAGTTTCCATTGGGGTATGAACTACATTGGGTGTATTTAAAGTAGCTGTGGATGCCTTCAAGTCAGTTTATGTTTGCTGTCTAAATTAAGAACTAGACAAAACAAATTCATTAGAATATATTACTTTATAATTAAGTAGATCCAGATCAGACACTGTATATCCAGATCAGACTCACTGTATATCCAGATCAGACATACTGTATATCCAGATTAGACACAATGTAGATCCAGATCAGAGACACTGTATATCCAGATCAGACACACTGTAGATCCAGATCAGACACAATGTAGATCCAGATCAGACACATTGTATATCCAGATCAGACACATTGTATATCCAGATCAGACACACTGTGTATCCAGATCAGACACACTGTATATCCAGATCAGACACACTGTGTATCCAGATCAGACACACTGTGTATCCAGATCAGACACACTGTGTATCCAGATCAGACATACTGTAGATCCAGATCAGACACACTATAGATCCAGTCAGACACACTATAGATCCAGATCAGACATACTGTAGATCCAGTCAGACACACTGTAGATCCAGTCAGACACACTATAAATCCAGTCGACATACTGTATATCCAGATCAGACACACTATAGATCCAGTCAACATACTGTATATCCAGATCAGACACACTGTATATCCAGTCAGACATACTGTAGATCCAGATCAGACACACTGTAGATCCAGATCAGACTCACTGTATATCCAGATCAGACCCACTGTATATCCAGATCAGACATACTGTAGATCCAGATCAGACACACTGTAGATCCAGATCAGACACACTGTAGATCCAGATCAGACACACTGTAGATCCAGTCAGACACACTATAGATCCAGTCAGACATACTGTAGATCCAGATCAGACACACTGTAGATCCAGATCAGACACACTGTAGATCCAGATCAGACACACTGTAGATCCAGTCAGACACACTATAGATCCAGTCAGACACACTGTATATCCAGTCAGACACACTGTATATCTAGATCAGACACACTGTAGATCCAGATCAGACACACTGTAGATCCAGATCAGACACACTGTAGGTCCAGATCAGACATACTGTAGATCCAGATCAGACACAATGTATATCCAGATCGGACATACTGTAGATCTAGATCAGACACACTGTATATCCAGATCAGACATAGATCAGACACACTAGATCCAGATCAGACATACTGTAGATCCAGATCAGACACAATGTATATCCAGATCAGACACACTGTATATCCAGATCGGACATACTGTAGATCTAGATCAGACACACTGTATATCCAGATCAGACATAGATCAAACACACTAGCTCCAGATCAGACATACTGTATATCCAGATCAGACACACTGTATATCCAGATCAGACACACTGTATATCCAGATCAGACACACTGTATATCCAGATCAGACACACTGTAGATCCAGATCAGACACACTGTATATCCAGATCAGACATACTTTAGATAAACACGGAAGCATGACAAGTAGCCACACTGTTTGCCCAGCAGGGTCTCATAAATATTATTTGTCCCTTCACCATGTTCGGCCACGTAGTGTTTAGTGTGCAGTAACCTCTGGTTGAATGTAGACTTTGGTATTTGCTGAGTTTGGTATCTGTCTCCAGTTTTATACCAATTTTTGAGAGGTATTTATAAACATACATGTTTTAGTGTTACAAGATACTTTAGTGTTTGTTGGAAGTGAAGCCTCTCGAATGGTTTGTATTATATATAATTTTGTTGAAGAGGTTGTAGGAAGCCTGGATTAGTATAGAGATGTGTAAATAAATATGACTGTACATGCTACATGAGTTTAGAATACATACAATAATACAAGTATGGAAACCAGGGCCTTGAGGTCCTATAACTGGATCATCTTTGTCTCTTTAAGCTGTCTGATTGGTTAAGCTAAATGCAGTTCTCGATTTCAACCAATCGTATTGCTGGAATTTGAGTTCTGAGCAAAGATTTATATCCATCAGTCCTTCGGCTCTCAATCTCATAATCAACCAATCAGAAAGCTTTGAGTCGAGACTAGCAAACAGTTCAACCAATCAGAAAGCTTTGAGTCGAGACTTGCACACAGTTCAACCAATCAGAAAGCTTTGAGTCGAGACTTGCAAACAGTTCAACCAATCAGAAAGCTTTGAGTCGTGACTTGCAAACAGTTCAACCAATCAGAAAGCTTTGAGTCGAGACTTGCACACAGTTCAACCAATCAGAAAGCTTTGAGTCGAGACTTGCACACAGTTCAACCAATCAGAAAGCTTTGAGTCGAGACTTGCACACAGTTCAACCAATCAGAAAGCTTTGAGTCTAGACTTGCACACAGTTCAACCAATCAGAAAGCGTTGAGCCGAGACGTGCACACAGTTCAACCAATCAGAAAGCTTTGAGTCGAGACTTGCAAACAGTTCAACCAATCAGAAAGCTTTCGAAGTGAATTTGAGATTTGAGAAACGTTTTATAACCTTCAAATCTGGTCTCACAGGACTCGCTGTCTGCATTATTTTGAAGCACAGAATGCCATGAGTAGGAGAGCTTTTTGAGAAATAAGAAATCTACTCAATTTTAGCATCAAATGAAAGCTGTTTTACCAAATGGCAAATGCCATTGTGAGCACTGGAAACTAATGACCAAATTTGATTCTCCGGATATGACAAATGTTCACAAGGCTTGGAATAACCTCTCCGGATATGACAAATGTTCACAAGGCTTGGAATAACCTCTCCGGATATGACAAATGTTCACAAGGCTTGGAATAACTTCTCCGGATATGACAAATGTTCACAAGGCTTGCAATAACCTCTCCGGATATGACAAATGTTCACAAGGCTTGCAATAACCTCTCCGGATATGACAAATGTTCACAAGGCTTGGAATAACTTCTCCGGATATGACAAATGTTCACAAGGCTTGCAATAACCTCTCCGGATATGACAAATGTTCACAAGGCTTGCAATAACCTCTCCGGATATGACAAATGTTCACAAGGCTTGGAATAACCTCTCCGGATATGACAAATGTTCACAAGGCTTGCAATAACCTCTCCGGATATGACAAATGTTCACAAGGCTTGCAATAACCTCTCCGGATATGACAAATGTTCACAAGGCTTGGAATAACTCTCCGGATATGACAAATGTTCACAAGGCTTGCAATAACCTCTCCGGATATGACAAATGTTCACAAGGCTTGCAATAACCTCTCTGGATATGACAAATGTTCACAAGGCTTGCAATAACCTCTCCGGATATGACAAATGTTCACAAGGCTTGGAATAACCACGGGTGGTTAGAGTAGAAAGCCCGTGGTCGGCGCATTGAACATCACTTTATCAGCGTTACTTGAGCAACCTTTCTTGGGGTTGCTATGGTGATGAAGGTGTATGCGTGGTCAGGTTTGATATTGCTACATGGCTTGTGTCGATATAATTTATACATATATAGTTTATCGATTCTGATATTACGGAAAATAAGAGATTGTTGTCATTGTACACCAGATTGTACTGAAGGTACGTAATTGTTTGTTGGGTTCATAAACAGTGCTTTCCATCTCTGCAACATGAACTACAGTGGCAGGTCCAAGACCCTCCCCTGGCGGGTCTGAACGAATGATTGAAGTCTTCTAGTGTCTCGTGCACAGTTTACATTCATATTTAATGTTCCATCTTGCATTGTGAAAGAATGTTTCAGCATACATTATTGGACGAAATCAAATGAGTGCGGTCAATTAACCTTTAACCTGCCAATCACAACTAATGTCGCTTTTGTGATTAATACAATATGTAAGGACTTGTTTCGCAACCGAGCTAAGATAAATTTGTATAAAATAAAAGGATGGTTGTAACGGTACTAGTTTATGAGGTTGGACAAAGTTTCACGACGGTTGTTTATAAGGTTATGTATCTAAGCATTGCTGTATTAAAATGGTCACTTCTAAACGATAACCCATATCTGTTGGGGGTGGCAGGTACGGGATTTACCGTTTAAAAGCAAATGCCACGCCTGCATAAATAATGAATATTCATAAAGTACTTCCTTCCTACAGATTGGTACCGGTTATCGTTTGGTACCGACCTATTAAAATTGTCTCCCGATAGAAGTGTGCAGTGTACCATGTTGTCTACTGAGAATGTAATTGTGTAGTGATATACTTACGCTGTTTTTACGAGTGTCGATACAGAGTGGTGGTGACGGAAAGTGTGACTCACAGATACGTGTTGTTGATTACACACTGCCTGGGAGTATTTGTCTCCGAGACTTCACAGGAAATGAATGAGAGAACCGTCCTTTCACGAGCGAGATAATTTACACGATAGTGACAAAAGATAATTTACATAATAATGACAAGATAATTTACACGATAGTGACAAGAGATAATTTACACGATAGTAACAAGAGATATTTTACACGATAGTGACAAGAGATATTTTACACGATAGTGACAAGAGATAATTTACACGATAGTGACAAGAAGTATTATTTTAGCAAACTATGCTATGACTATGACACATTGTATTTACTGGGTGATCACACATGTGTGGGTGCTTTAGTTTCCTGTATACCAATATGGCTTATTGATATTTCTGTTTTTTGTATAAGATAATTCAGCAATAAACATTTCAATTCACCTGTTTCCTGTCCTGTTTTGTACACCCATACAAGGAAAAGTATGAATGTATTACGTTCAGTTTTGTACACCCATACAAGGGAAAGTATGAATGTATTACGTTCAGTTTTGTACACCCATACAAGGGAAAGTATGAATGTATTACGTTCAGTTTTGAACCATATACGGCAGTATGTAGTGATTACCTTGCCTTAATTATAAAACAAGGTCTTGTTTATCGGTGCTATACACCAGGCGTGTAACCAGGGATATACACCGGGCATGTAACCAGGGATATACACTGGGAGTTGACCAGGGATATACACTGGGCATGTATCCAGAGATATACACCGTCTGGGCGTGTAACCAGGGATATACAACAACCGGGCATGTAACCAGGGATATACACTGGGCATGTAACCAGGGATATACACCGGATATGTAACCTGGTATATGCACCGGGCATGTAACCAGGGATATACACTGGGCATATAACCAGGGATATACACTGAGAGTTAACCAGGGATATACACTGGGAATTGACCAGGGATATACACTGGGCATGTATCCAGGGATATACACCGTCCGGGCGTGTAACCAGGGATACCAACCAGGGATATACACCGGGCATGTAACCAGAGATATACACTGTCCGGGCATGTAACCAGGGATATACACCGGGCATGTAACCAGGTATATACACCTGGCGTGTAACCAGGGATATACACCAGGCATGTAACCAGGGATATACACTGAGTGTAACCAGGGATATACACCGGGCATGTAACCAGGGATATACACTGGGCATGTAACCAGGGATATACACCGAGTGTAACCAGGGATATACACCGGGCATGTAACCAGGGATATACACCAGGCATGTAACCAGGGATATACACTGCACATGTAACCAGGGATATACACCGGGCATGTAACCAGGGATATACACCGGGCATGTAACCAGGCATGTAACCAGGGATATACACTGCACATGTAACCAGGGATATACACCGGGCATGTAACCAGGGATATACACCGGGCATGTAACCAGGGATATACACCGGGCGTGTAACCAGGGATATACACTGGGCATGTAACCAGGGATATACACCGGGCATGTAACCAGGGATATACACCGGGCATGTAACCAGGGATATACACTGGGCATGTAACCAGGGATATACACTGGACATGTAACCAGGGATATACACCGGACATGTAACCAGGGATATACACCGGGCATGTAACCAGGGATATACACCGGGCATGTAACCAGGGATATACACCGGCATGTAACCAGGGATATACACCGGGCATGTAACCAGGGATATACACCGGGCATGTAACCAGGGATATACACCGGGCATGTAACCAGGGATATACACCGGGCATGTAACCAGGGATATACACCGGGCATGTAACCAGGGATATACACCGGGCATGTAACCAGGGATATACACTGGGCATGTAACCAGGGATATACACCGGGCATGTAACCAGGGATATACACCGGGCATGTAACCAGGGATATACACTGGGCATGTAACCAGGGATATACACCGGGCATGTAACCAGGGATATACACCGGGCATGTAACCAGGGATATACACCGGGCATGTAACCAGGGATATACACCGGGCGTGTAACCAGGGATATACACTGGGCATGTAACCAGGGATATACACCGGGCATGTAACCAGGGATATACACCGGGCATGTAACCAGGGATATACACCGGGCATGTAACCAGGGATATACACTGGGCATGTAACCAGGGATATACACCGGGCATGTAACCAGGGATAACACGGCATGTAACCAGGGATATACACCGGCATGTAACCAGGGATATACACCGGACATGTAACCAGGGATATACACCGGGCATGTAACCAGGGATATACACCGGGCATGTAACCAGGGATATACACCGGGCATGTAACCAGGGATATACACCGGGCATGTAACCAGGGATATACACCGGGCATGTAACCAGGGATATACACCGGGCATGTAACCAGGGATATACACTGGACATGTAACCAGGGATATACACCGGGCATGTAACCAGGGATATACACCGGGCGTGTAACCAGGGATATACACCGGGCATGTAACCAGGGATATACACCGGGCGTGTAACCAGGGATATACACCGGGCATGTAACCAGGGATATACACCGGGCGTGTAACCAGATATACCCGGCTGTAACCAGGGATATACACGGGCATGTACCAGGGATATACACCGGGCATGTAACCAGGGATATACATCGGGCGTGTAACCAGGGATATACACTGGGCATGTAACCAGGGATATACACCGGGCGTGTAACCAGGGATATACACTGGGCATGTAACCAGGGATATACACCAGGCATGTAACCAGGGATATACACCGGGCATGTAACCAGGGATATACACCGGGCGTGTAACCAGGGATATACACCGGGCATGTAACCAGGGATATACACCGGGCATGTAATCAGGGATATACACCGGGCATGTAACCAGGGATATACACTGTGCATGTAACCAGGGATATACACCGGACATGTAACCAGGGATATATACCGGACATGTAACCAGGGATATACACCGGGCATGTAACCAGGGATATACACTGAGTGTAACCAGGGATATACACCGGGCATGTAACCAGGGATATACACCGGGCATGTAACCAGGGATATACACCGGGCGTGTAACCAGAGATATACAACGGGCGTGTAACCAGGGATATACACCGGGCATGTAACCAGGGATATACACCGGGCATGTAACCATGGATATACACCGGGCGTGTAACCAGGGATATACACTGGGCGTGTAACCAGGGATATACACCGGGCATGTAACCAGGGATATACACCGGGCATGTAACCAGGGATATACACCGGGCGTGTAACCAGGGATATACACTGGGCATGTAACCAGGGATATACACCGGGCGTGTAACCAGGGATATACACTGGGCATGTAACCAGGGATATACACCGGGCATGTAACCAGGGATATACACCGGGCATGTAACCAGGGATATACACCGGGCGTGTAACCAGGGATATACACTGGGCATGTAACCAGGGATATACACCGGGCATGTAACCAGGGATATACACCGGGCATGTAACCAGGGATATACACCGGGCATGTAACCAGGGATATACACTGGGCATGTAACCAGGGATATACACCGGGCGTGTAACCAGGGATATACACCGGGCATGTAACCAGGGATATACACCGGGCATGTAACCAGGGATATACACCGGGCATGTAACCAGGGATATACACCGGGCATGTAACCAGGGATATACACTGGGCATGTAACCAGGGATATACACCGGGCATGTAACCAGGGATATACACCGGGCATGTAACCAGGGATATACACCGGGCGTGTAACCAGGGATATACACTGGGCATGTAACCAGGGATATACACCGGGCGTGTAACCAGGGATATACACTGGGCATGTAACCAGGGATATACACCGGGCATGTAACCAGGGATATACACCGGACATGTAACCAGGGATATACACCGGACATGTAACCAGGGATATACACCGGACATGTAACCAGGGATATACACCGGGCATGTAACCAGGGATATACACTGGGCATGTAACCAGGGATATACACCGGGCATGTAACCAGGGATATACACCGGGCATGTAACCAGGGATATACACTGCACATGTAACCAGGGATATACACCGGGCATGTAACCAGGGATATACACCGGGCGTGTAACCAGGGATATACACCGGGCGTGTAACCAGAGATATACAACAGGCGTGTAACCAGGGATATACACCGGGCATGTAACCAGGGATATACACCGGGCGTGTAACCAGGGATATACACCGGGCGTGTAACCAGGGATATACACCGGGCATGTAACCAGGGATATACACCGGGCATGTAACCAGGGATATACATCGGGCGTGTAACCAGGGATATACACTGGGCATGTAACCAGGGATATACACCGGGCGTGTAACCAGGGATATACACTGGGCATGTAACCAGGGATATACACCAGGCATGTAACCAGGGATATACACCGGGCATGTAACCAGGGATATACACCGGGCGTGTAACCAGGGATATACACCGGGCATGTAACCAGGGATATACACCGGGCATGTAATCAGGGATATACACCGGGCATGTAACCAGGGATATACACTGTGCATGTAACCAGGGATATACACCGGACATGTAACCAGGGATATATACCGGACATGTAACCAGGGATATACACCGGGCATGTAACCAGGGATATACACTGAGTGTAACCAGGGATATACACCGGGCATGTAACCAGGGATATACACCGGCATGTAACCAGGGATATACACCGGGCGTGTAACCAGAGATATACATCGGCGTGTAACCAGGGATATACACTGGGCATGTAACCAGGGATATACACCGGGCGTGTAACCAGGGATATACACTGGGCATGTAACCAGGGATATACACCGGGCATGTAACCAGGGATATACACCGGGCATGTAACCAGGGATATACACCGGGCATGTAACCAGGGATATACACCGGGCATGTAACCAGGGATATACACCGGGCATGTAACCAGGGATATACACTGGGCATGTAACCAGGGATATACACCGGGCATGTAACCAGGGATATACACCGGGCATGTAACCAGGGATATACACCGGGCATGTAACCAGGGATATACACCGGGCGTGTAACCAGGGATATACACTGGGCATGTAACCAGGGATATACACTGGGCGTGTAACCAGGGATATACACTGGGCATGTAACCAGGGATATACACCGGGCATGTAACCAGGGATATACACCGGGCATGTAACCAGGGATATACACCGGGCATGTAACCAGGGATATACACCGGGCATGTAACCAGGGATATACACCGGACATGTAACCAGGGATATACACCGGGCATGTAACCAGGGATATACACCGGGCATGTAACCAGGGATATACACCGAGAGTTAACCAGGGATATACACCGGGCATTAACCAGGGATATACACTGGGCATGTAACCAGGGATATACACCGGGCATGTAACCAGGGATACCAACCAGGGATATACACCGGGCATGTAACCAGGGATATACACTGCGGGCATGTAACCAGGGATATACACCGGGCATGTAACCAGGGATATACACCGGCATGTAACCAGGGATATACACCAGGCATGTAACCAGGGATATACACCGATGTAACCAGGGATATACACCGGGCATGTAACCAGGGATATACACTGGGCATGTAACCAGGGATATACACTGCACATGTAACCAGGTATATACACTGGGTGTGTAACCAGGGATATACACCAGGCGTGTAACCAGGGATATACACCGGGCATGTAACCAGGGATATACACCGGGCGTGTAACCAGGGATACTTCTAGAATTGGAGCAATTTCTGTAACTTACACTATCCTGGAAGCCGTGGTAGTAGCGCGTTCGCTTCATCTGCGAAAGGCCCGGAATTCGATTCTCCGCTGGAGCGGTTACGATTATGTCCGAGGCATCTATTACACATTCCCTCATGGCGATGGATTCCATCAGAAATAAGGTCTCGAGAGTGATTAATATAAGTTGTAAGAACTTGTTTCGCAATCGAGCTAAAATAAATTTGTATAAACTAATCATCGAAACATATTAGTAACCAGTGACGATTAACAAACGTATCCAATATAAATTATTAAAATAGCTTACCAGAGAGTGAAAAACTAGATCAACTTAATTGTAAATCTTTAAATAAACTTCATCTATTAATGGTAGTTTTTTATTATTTAAGTTTATTTAAATTTTCATTTGAGCGACGGGCAGTTTACCTAACAACACCTTTCCTGGGCAGACTCCAGCGGTTAACCAGTACTTGGTGCACCAAACTCTGTAAGAAACTGCTGACTGTTTCATATATGAGACACGGCCTGAATGGTAGTGTGTTTTACGTTTATTTATCGTCGCTACCGGTTACCCATATGAGCGACGCCTCCTGAAGATATTAGTCATTTTAGATTTTGGAGGATAGTGCAATGATACAGACAGAGACCCATTCCAGTCTCCTCTGGCTCTTTTACGTGCACGGTGTAAAGCACCGACACGAGACCTCGGTTTAACGTCCCATCTGAAAGACTGTTAATTTTATTATGGTCAGACGGGGGATCGAACCTGCGATCCCTGGATTACCAGTCCAGCGTGTTACCACTGGACTACAGATCCATCTGTTGAATGGTAGTCCCCAACTGTGGTCAACTTATAGCCTGTGTTCCAGTCTGTCGATTTTTCACTTCTGGCAAAATGACATGATCAGAAACTCAATACGGCCCAATTAATAGTCTCGGTGTTAAAATGTAATTATTTGACTGACCAGGCAAAATATATCGACGCCTGTTCCCAGGGTAGTCAACATACCATTAACGAGTTCCAGTCAAAAATTTACCATTAGCGTAAAGTGGTCGGTAAAATCTTTATCTCAACTAGCCGATCAGAATATAGTATCAACCACGCATAACGCGCCTTCATCACTTGCTCCGCCCAGAGTTAGGGTTGGGTTAGGGTCAAAACGTGTGGTTGATGTCATTATTCAGTTGGGTGGTTGAGAACAAAGACCAAAGTGGTCTACAGTGAATGTCGCAAAATGAGTTGTTTCCCTTGTCAGTCTATTTTCCTTTGAAATAACGACAACTCTTCGTCATCCTGCGTGCGCACTCAGCACGGTTCGTTCAGATCGTAAACGAGGTAACTTTCGGGACTTTTCGGAGCGTGTAGTTCTACTAACGTTAAAGGGCGGAAATGCGCGAAACCAGTTCTATTTTAAGTAACATGTCTTGCATCTACGTTTTGAATATGTCTACATTCAATGGTTAAAACTAATTCTCGAACTACTAGGTGTTACAATCATAGGCCCTACTTCTTTTTTTTAACAGTTGCAGTCATCCAATTATCACCAATTAATCCATTGATAAATCGATTTCTTACGGTATTGGCATAATTGAGTGTAGGACAATATCCCCCCGGACAATATCCCACCCGTATATTTTGACCCAGGCGGACAATATCCCCCCCGTCAAAAATACAAGGTGGACAATATCTACCAGTAGACTACCAGTATCAATCAAGGCTTTAAAAGAACTGCCGTTGATAACAATATCATGTTCATTCGGTGAACCTATAAGACGGTTCACAAATTGTTGTTTTGGTGGGTGTAGGTTCGTTTGGGCAACTTGATAACCAGTCCCTGTTTGGCCCTCAACAGAGACGGTATATAGTTTAACGAATGGCGATATTGGGAAATGCCTCTTCCGCGACCAAATGACCTTGGTCCGGAGTTCGGCTGCAGGTGTGATCCTTGCGGATTGTAATCCTGCTGACTATAGCCAGAAGCTTGGTTGCCACCACTGTATCTCCCAGGTCTATGACCGCGACCTCTGTTGGTACTAAATGGTTGTGGTGGTAGAGAGAATGACTGATGTTGTTGTTGCTGGTTGTGGGTAGAGTCCAGCTTCTGTAAAATCTGGTCGAACTTGGAGTTAATCTTCTTGTCCATCATGTTCTCCCAGGAAGTGATTTTGGTATCGAACTGATCCAAGCGAGACTGCATTTTCTTTTCCAATAAAGAAAACTGTTGTTGCACGTCTGAGTCCGCAGTAACTGTATTGTTCTTAACAGAAACCTTCTTAGAAAAAGGAGTTGTCTGTAGAACATTACCAGTTGAAGAAGAGTTGAGATTAGAAGAAGTCGAAGTGCGCAACATCTCTTTCTCAACTCTGCGGATTTCTCGAAGTAATTGGTTGTAGTCCGCCAGGGTATCATACTTGTGGCGGGTTTGCAGTCGCAAAATATCCGAGGATAACCCTGTCCAGAACTTATGACGAAGTATGTCATTCCTTGCACCACCTGGTAACTGACCCTTATTGATGATGGCCTGTAACAACGTTTCTAGGCGACATGCATAGGATGTTACTGATTCGTCCGCTGCCTGAGAGGAATTAAAAAATTCTGTCATCAGGTCCTCTTTGGTCGATGCATCTGAGAACATGCAGTCTAGCTTATCCATAATCTGGACAAGTGTTGACTCCTGACCTAGCGGAATCACCATCATACGGGCAGAACCACGAAGGGATCTGCGCACAGTGTACAACAGGTTGGTGGCTGATATTTCCGGATTGTTCATCATACATTGGACTTCATATCTCCATATAACGTAAGGCACCTCCCCCTTGTTGATAGGTTCATCACCCGAGAAGCTGGGCATCTTAGGAGGGTTGGATGAAAACTGTGTCGGATATGGAAGTACATTGGAGGTTGAAACAAAAGGAAATCCAGAAGGTGGTCTATTAAGAAAAGACTGCACTGGTGGGGTACTATCTGCACTGTTGTCTGGAATGTCAAACCATCTGCCTCTGAAAGAAGTGAAGGGCAAGGGCGGTGGGGGTGCTTGAGCTGACTTTGGAACCAAGTCAAAATGCTCACTCAACTGTTTATAAACCTGGTCCATCATCCCCGGGGGTAATCCTCCAGGAGTGCTCTCCTTTCCTGGTGTAGCCATTATAAAAATTATAACCAGGATATAAGGACAATAAATACAAGAGTTGCACACAAATATGCAACAGGGACAACAAAATCAATAGTGGACACGCGAATACGGCGCAAAAATACCGTCGCAACCGTACGTAATATCGCGATAAATAATTGTTGAAACGCAAAAATATTTCGCAAAATTATTACAAACGCAAGAATTATATATGCTATAAAACAAATGTATGGTTGGCCTTTAAAACTCTGTTGAGAATCAACAGTAGCTAATTATAACTGTCTATACAATGTAACACCTTCAATATAAAGGCTGAATTGACCAATAAATAAGTAGGTCACAATGAAAAGGTGTAAACTGATTGTATGTAAACAGATCAGGAATTTAACCTATCCGCAATCAATACTGTATACCTGTAAATAAACACAGACTATATTTTAACACAATACACACAACACAAAATTTAATGGACTGTAAAAGGATACACAATTACTGGACTGTAACACAATATACATATAATCCTGAAAATAAATTTAATTGATTTAACAGTGATTATACAATATGTTGTATGGCAAATAGAAATTGGTGCTCCTACTGGCATCTATCTATACCTGAAACACGAAATTTGGAACAACATTACCCTCTGACAAGAATGACAACCACAGGCCTTAGCAAGGGCGTATATATAACCTAGTTGTATGGGTAATATTATACTGGGGCGTAGGAATATATGGGGTAACACAGATCACATAAATATAGTATACAATATAGATCTATCCGATACTACAACAACATCCACTCACTTACATACCTTTCGTTCTGCTACTCACGATTCAATGTTGCCGGAAGAATAAGTTTAATTAATATGTGCAACTTGTGAATAATGACATGCAGGGATGTGTGTTAGTAATACAGAATAAAGAAACCCTATTTATACAACCAGGTAATCGAACTTCTATGTCGACACCGATTTGTATAAATAACATACACTTAATTGAATAAATATGGTACCGTATTTTTCAGAAGTAGGTCACTACCAAACTCTAGTGACACATTCACAGAATGATGATAATTAAATAATGTATAGTAAATGAATTTACAAATGTAGCACACTAATTACATGTATACAATTTTGAAATTCACAATCACACGAGAATACAATACGTGGAATCAAAAATAACCGTCAATGAATTTACTATGACTTAATTAATGGATCATGTACAGTGTTGACAATAACTACACACCTTGTATGAAAAGCCTAGTAAATGAAGTAGACTAATGAAATACAAATGCTTTTAAAATGAAATTTACAAAATGACTGGTACGAACCGATACCTATCAAAAGCACAACAATATAGACAATACATAATACAAAACACTTACGTGACAATATCCTTAAACAATATTCCTGTATACACACAGTTTTAACACTTCAGATTAATTAATCACTGTACATCTAAATATTTACACCTTACACTTAAAAAAACACACTTGTAAAACACACTTTCCCGTTTAAAAAAACCCTTCCACTTGAATCATCCTCCTGGCGCCTTTCGACTCCTCATTGGTGATATCACTACTTTTCCCATTCGTGATGATTTTCCGTAGACCCCAACTTCCTCGTGCGCAGTTTTACGGCCTGTAAGCATGTTGCCGACTCTGGCTCTCTTCTATCATTCCTTGACGGGGAGCCATTTGTAGACCGGGGAGTTTATAGAAATGACAAACTCTGGTTGTTTCCGTATTTTCGTATATATGGATATAAAGAGCCTGTAAAATACAATATATACATAACATTATTATGTACAAATCATTCTACTTAATTTCACAATACAAAATAGTAAATACACAATTCCAATTCAAGCATTTCAAATAAATATTTTACAATGTAAAATATCAAAGATAAAACATTACATTACCAGAGTCCGGCTATCAGCTGATACATATAATGTATATATGTATATAGTTACTAGTAAAGTATATATTAACGTAAACAGGATAGCTTCGCAACGTATCCGTTTGACTAGTAGAGATAGAGTGTGGGATAAGGGTCTTGAACAAGTTAGTTGGAAAGTGCACCTAATTAGTTGAGTTAGTTCACTCATTCACACATCGTCACTCACAATCACTCACCCATAATACTTTATACACAATAGTGGTGAAGACTAGTATATATTATACAAAGACATAGTATGGGACCAGGCTATATAATTATGATATGATTCAGACCAGTGATTTTATTAGGCCATATAGGGGAAACTATTGGGTGGTACGCTTGCAGCAGGATTTGGAAATATTATAATGTACATGTACTAAATATCAATAATTATTTCCCTTTAACATAAATATGACATGGGTTACATAAGCATGATAAATAATGATGTAGGACAGTGCGATATTTTGTGTGAATTTTGGTGTTTATTATAGTCTTATTCACGAAAGTGCTAATTGAGACTTGTCATTTAGCACATAGTGGCGAAACCTAAGAATTGTTCACAGTCTTATACACTCGCCAATCGCGAACAGGAAACTGGCTGTCGTTTTCGCAATCAAATCTTCAATTAGCCAAACAAACAATTAACATAATCAAAGTCCATTTACCAATCAGTGCAGTTGAAAGAAGCAATCAAACAAATCAAGTGAACACATTATGAGCCCAATACTAAGGTCAAAGATGGACAAAATATCACAATGTGACACAATATTACTTATACAGAAATAAAATAAAGCTTGTTAATGTGATTTTCTACGGGGGGATATTGTCCGCTTTGTCTTTTTGATGGGGGGAGATATTGTCCGCCCTGTGATTTTCTACGGGGGGGGGATATTGTCCGCCCTGTCTTTTTGCTGGGGGAGATATTGTCCGCCTGGGTCAAAATATACGGGGGGGATATTGTTCGGGGGGGGGGTATTGTCCGTTCCCCGGCATAAGTATGCCCCCAGCTGTTGTGTACAGTATATACTAACTATTGATAAATTAAACAGATCACACGTGTTGGCTAATATACGGTGGACTGTTAACCTACCTTACGATGATTGACAGCTAATTAAGCATGATCAAATAGTCGTGGTTCTAGTTTGGGCAGCAGGGCGGAACAAATCGGGAAAAAGGGCGGGCATAAAGGGCCAAAGGGCGATGCTAAAAAGGGGCAGGGCACCCTGCCATTCCGCTCTAGAGAAAACCCTAAAATATTATGCGTCAAGTAAAACGTTGTAGATAGGTAAAATCATACTTAGAAGGTACTAGGATGAGAAAAAATGGTATTCTTGAGATTAAAATATGCATATAAATTGGTAATTTTTTTCTCAACATACATGAAAGTATTTTTTCCTGTGAGTTACAGCTTGCATAACAGAATTTGATATTTGTTAATTTGTTTGTGTTGGTAATTGGAAACACTCTTGCTTTAATTCATGATAATGCTGGAGTGTTTGTGTTGTACAGACACACACATCTCGTGGCATTAAATTCATATTATAATGTTTTCAGCTTGCAGAGCAGTACCTTCCACCAGGCTTTCTCCGCCAAGACGTCATCGTGGACGGGCCCAACTCGAAAAAATGTTCTATATATACTTGTTTAGTTCTGTTTAAAAATCCAAATGGCCAACTGACCAAATATCTAAAATGGAATTCCAATGACACTGTCACCAATTAGCGGCGGTGTGTTTGTCCTCGAGTGGATAGGAAGTTTGACAGTTTTATGACATCCTGCCTAGAATACACTGCCCGAAGCTCGCATTCCATTGTGTCTGGACAATGACATACGAATATTGTTAGTGATACCAGTTCATATTATACGAAAGATATTTCAAATGAGGGTACGTCTTATGATAGATTTGATCTTAGTAATGTAAATAATTATTTCATGAATAGTCATTCTGCTGTGTTACAGATAAATAACGTCATTCAAAAACTAGAACAAGGTTTTCGTTCGCAGAATGATATTGATCTCGTATATGAGGACTGGTGTAATGTAGTGAAACAAAACATGTATAAAGATATTCCTTTCAAAACTATAAAGAGTGGGTGCAGGAATAAAAAGCGTAAACCTGGTAAATCTTGGTGGAGTGAAAATTTAACTAACTTATGGTCTAATCTATGCATTTTGGAAGGTAAATGGTTAAATTGTTCCCATCGTAATGCTAAATTAAAATTCAAAACTGAATATGTTCAAGCACGTAAATTTTTTGATCGGGAAGTACAAAAGGCTAAACGATTTTATTGGTAGTCCATGCAAAACGAACTTCTAACAGACTGTAATGTGGACCAGACTAAGTTCTGGAAGTCGATTGGGAAAATTGGCGTAGGTAATTGTAAGAGTAAGCAAATACCGATGAAAGTTACATTAGAAGATGGGTATACTTCTACTTGTGTCGATGATGTTCTATTTAAGTGGAAGAATGATTTCAGTTCTTTATTTAACAAAGACAGTGTAAGTGAGCCCGTGGCTACTGAAAATAGTAATAATATTGATGGTGTACCATTTAATGAACATATTTCTTTGTTAGAGGTCAATAAGGCCGTAGATAAGGTCAAACGTGGTAAAGCTTGTGGAGTAGACGAACTTCCATCGGAAGTATTAAAAAATGATGCCACTATATTGTTTCTGCATGCCTTATATAATATATGCTTTGAGAATGGTATTACTCCATCATTATGGAATAGATGTATTATTAATCCAATTCCAAAGTCTACAACAGCTGATCCTACAGACCCATTGTCTTATAGAGGCATTTCACTAGCTTGTACAACATACAAGATATACTGTAATATATTGAATGATAGATTGAGTTCTTGGGTTGAAGACAATGGCATTTTGGCAGATGAACAGAATGGTTTCCGTAAGAAGAGAAGCACTTCCGATCAAATTTCGTCTTTAGTTAATTTAGTTGAAACACGAAAGAAACTTAAGCAATGTACTTATGCAGCTTTCATAGACTTCCGTAAAGCTTACGATTTCATTAATCGTTCTAAATTATGGACACGATTAAATGATATAGGTATTTCTGGTAAAATGGTTCTAGCCATAAAGTCACTATATTCATCTGTCGCCTCTTGTGTTAGAATTAACTCATTTAAAACAGACTGGTTTAATGTTCATTGTGGATTGAGACAAGGCTGTGTGTTATCACCTTTGTTGTTTAATTTATATATCAATGACCTAGCTGTATATCTTAAGTCCTTTGATATTGGTATTAATATAGATAATGAAAAGGTTTGCATACTCCTATATGCTGATGACATTGTTTTACT
>CM026389.1:12445032-12462206 GCA_014843695.1 Archivesica marissinica | reverse complement strand
TTCTACAACAAGGAGACAAGTGTACGGTATTCTACAACAAGGAGACAAGTGTACCGTATTCTACAACAAGGAGACAAGTGTACCGTATTCTACAACAAGGAGACAAGTGTACGGTATTCTACAACAAGGAGACAAGTGTACCGTATTCTACAACAAGGAGACAAGTGTACGGTATTCTACAACAAGGAGACAAGTGTACGGTATTCTACAACAAGGAGACAAGTGTACGGTATTCTACAACAAGGAGACAAGTGTACGGTATTCTACAACAAGGAGACAAGTGTACGGTATTCTACAACAAGGAGACAAGTGTACGGTATTCTACAACAAGGAGACAAGTGTACGGTATTCTACAACAAGGAGACAAGTGTACGGTATTCTACAACAAGGAGACAAGTGTACGGTATTCTACAACAAGGAGACAAGTGTACGGTATTCTACAACAAGGAGAAGTGTACGTATTCTACAACAAGAGACATGTCCGATTCTACAACAGGAGACAGTGTACGGTTTCTACAACAAGGAGACAATGTACGGTATTCTACAACAAGGAGACAGTGTACGGTATTCTACAACAGGAGACAAGTGTACGGTATTCTACAACAAGGAGACAGTGTACGGTATTCTACAACAAGGAGCAAGTGTACGGTATTCTACAACAAGAGACAAGTGTACCGTATCTACAACAAGAGACAAGTGTACGGTATTCTACAAAGGAGACAATGTACGGTATTCTACACAAGGAGACAAGTGTACGGTATTCTACAACAAGGAGACAAGTGTACGGTATTCTACAACAAGGAGACAAGTGTACGGTATTCACAACAAGGAGACAAGTGTACCGTATTCTACAACAAGGAGACAAGTGTACGGTATTCTACAACAAGGAGACAAGTGTACGGTATTCTACAACAAGGAGACAAGTGTACGGTATTCTACAACAAGGAGACAAGTGTACCGTATTCTTTGAACATTTCGTTGTTGATCTAATCTCCAATACAATTCTATTAAATTGATATCGAGTTCGGGATTCCGGCTATATTATGTAATTTGTATTAATGCCAATTATGAACAGCCTCAGCCAACATGAGCGGTCAAGCCACGTGTGTGAGGTGTCCAAAGTGAGGTGTCTTTGGACACTGACACTACATAACTATGTGCTGCGACTAAGTGAGGTGTGTTTGGACACCTACACTACATAACTATGTGCTGCGACTAAGTGAGGTGTGTTTGGACACCTACACTACATAACTATGTGCTGCGACTAAGTGAGGTGTGTTTAGACACCTACACTACATAACTATGTGCTGCGACTAAGTGAGGTGTCTTTGGACACTGACACTACATAACTATGTGCTGCGACTAAGTGAGGTGTGTTTGGACACCTACACTACATAACTATGTGCTGCGACTAAGTGAGGTGTGTTTGGACACCGACACTACATAACTATGTGCTGCGACTAAGTGAGGTGTGTTTGGACACCTACACTACATAACTATGTGCTGCGACTAAGTGAGGTGTGTTTGGACACCGACACTACATAACTATGTGCTGCGACTAAGTGAGGTGTGTTTGGACACCTACACTACATAACTATGTGCTGCGACTAAGTGAGGTGTGTTTGGACACCGACACTACATAACTATGTGCTGTGACTAAGTGAGGTGTGTTTGGACACCTACACTACATAACTATGTGCTGCGACTAAGTGAGGTGTGTTTGGACACCGACACTACATAACTATGTGCTGCGACTAAGTGAGGTGTGTTTGGACACCGACACTACATAACTATGTGCTGCGACTAAGTGAGGTGTGTTTGGACACCGACACTACATAACTATGTGCTGCGACTAAGTGAGGTGTGTTTGGACACCGACACTACATAACTATGTGCTGCGACTAAGTGAGGTGTGTTTGGACCCACACTACTAATGTCTGCGAAAGTGAGTGTTGGACACCGACACTACATAACTATGTGCTGCGACTAAGTGAGGTGTGTTTGGACACTGACACTACATAACTATGTGCTGCGACTAAGTATCAAGTGAGGTGTGTTTGGACACCAACACTACATAACTATGTGCTGCGATTAAGTGAGGTGTGTTTGGACACCGACACTACATAACTATGTGCTGCGACTAAGTGAGGTGTGTTTGGACACCGACACTACATAACTATGTGCTGCGACTAAGTGAGGTGTGTTTGGACACCTACACTACATAACTATGTGCTGCGACTAAGTATCAAACCCAGACCATTCAATCTCACATCGACGCTCTACCATTGAACCGCAGACAACACTATTTTGAACTAATATTATCTTCAAACACTGTGTGGCATATTTGCAAAGACAAGGTTGTCTCATCAGTGACTCGGACCTCCAGCCATGTGGTCATTCCACCATTTGCTATACCGCGACCTCTATCTACCTTACTCTTGTTTCCATATTTGTCAAACCACTTGTGGGGACCGAGACATGTTTTCCTGTACAGACATAGCCGATGTAAGCGGTTTGCTAGTACTAAGCAATGTGTGTGAGTTGCCTCGCTCAAGGATACTACATATGTCCCGTGACCTAGTTTTGAAACCCGGACCCTCGATTCCAAATCCGACGCACTACCACTGGACCACTGATCGCACCTAAGCGGCTAGCTAACCAGTACTAAACACTGCGTGTAAGATGCATTGCTCAAGGACATCAGACTTGTAGCTAGGCCTAAATATGGATTAAGCACCATTCTAGGGGGTGCGGGGGGGATACCTCGCCCGGAAATTTGCTATATGGTCTCAGCTGACTTTTGCCTACTATGAACATCAGCTGCAAACAAAATCTGGTGGCATTTCGTTCATGTCTGCTTTCTTATGAATGACCAATGTCAGTGCCACCCCTTACCCCCTCACGATCCAGTTTTTATTGCATTTTTCACATTTATTTAATTTCATTTTCAGGAACTGTCAAAATAAATCTTACGCATGTGCGTACTTGCGTAAGCCTAGCTACGCGCCTGACTATGTACATGTACATATATCCTGTAACCGAGTAACGAATCATGGACACTCGATTCCAAATCCGACACTCTACCACTGGACCACGGATGCCACACACTGTCCCTGAAAAGTTTGCTCTACATTCCTCGTCGCAATTGCGAAATACTTGATTTTATTTCTGATTTTGACAATGTCCAGTGTTCTCCCTGTAGGTCTCCACTTCTGTCGCCAATTGAAAAAAAACTGGAGCCAATTTGGAAAACTTGGAGCCAACTAAGAGCTATATAGTTCCCGGATAAATATTTGAAGCCAATTTCCCAAATTTATCACCAGTATTTCTTTTTTGTCGCAATTGGCACCTGGGCTCGAATCCCATGACTATCAATCAGTGGATAAACAGTCACCTAAAGAGATATTACCGTGACTACAGACGATTCTGGGCTTTATGATGATGGTAGTATTGGTGATAGAAGAGACACTTTGACATATGGAAGGATCCGACTTAAAGTTATCATTTTCAAGCCAAACTTTTACAGTTACCCTCACCGTACATATATTGCCTGGAATATATGGTACACTGTAAATGTAGTATTGGTGATGAGTGATGGTGAAGAGATACTTCGTTGTGGGAAATGGCTAAGCATAGGTTACATGTTACCATGGAAACTTATTTCGTTGAAATTATCACCTGGTCCAATGCTTTGGTTTTTTGAACAATTCTTTTAACCCTTTCCTATATATAGAAGCTCATCTCAACACTATTACCACATATATGCTACGGTTCTTTGACCAGTTAATTTAAAGCCCCATTATGCGTTTACTTAGAATGTGCTGCACACGGAGATATTGTAATGAGCGGATGATTAGATATTGTGATTATTATCTTATATTTTCATTTTTAAATTTACAAATTATTACAGTAAAAAGTAAAATTTGTGAATTATGCTCACAAACGAACCTGCTTTTGTGAAATTACCATTTGTAAATTACCCCCCTTTATGGGTACTTTTTAACAAAACCACCAATAACTCGTAAATGATTGTTTACTAAAGTTAACACTAGGATAAATTTGCATATATATGAATTATAGTATTATTGTTTCAACAGTTGAACTGAAGAAATAAAATGCACACACATGACGGGACTTTAAACAAGTTACTTAAAGTCATAATCTGTAATTATTTTTCAAATTCACTGTCACAATTTCTTAGAATGTTGCTATGATGTAATTGTATTTGTTACAGGACCAGTATCACTCAAGTGCTCCAGTAAAGACATCCAAAGTAAGAAATGTATTAATATACTAGAGAACTATATAATCCTGTCCGATTAGCGCAGTGGTTAGCGCGCTCGCTTCTCACCAATGCAACCCGAGTTTGATCTTTGGGATAGGTGAGTATGTGAGATGGTACGGTGGTCGCCAGATCGGAGAGGTGGGTTTTCTCCTGTACTCCGGTTCCCTCCCACACGAATGACCACATATATGCTTTCATCCACGTCAACGAGAGTGATTAATATAAGTTGTTAAAGCTTGTTTTGCAATCATTGTAAAATAAAGTTTATACTTTTATATAATCAATATATAATTTCACTGGGTCTTTCCTCGTTTGGCTCCCCCCGTTTCTCCGTTTGGCTCCCCCCGTTTCTCCGTATGGCTCCCTCCGTTTCTCCGTATGGCTCCCTCCATTTCTCCATATGGCTCCCTCCGTTTCTCCGTATGGTTCCCTCCGTTTCTCCATATGGCTCCCTCCGTTTCTCTGTATGGCTCCCCCATTTCTCCGTATGGCTCTCTCCGTTTCTCCGTATGGCTCCCTCCGTTTCTCCGTATGGCTCCCTCCATTTCTCCGTATGGCTCCCCCCGTTTCTCCGTATGGCTCTCTCCGTTTCTCCATATGGCTCCCTCCGTTTCTCCGTATGGCTCCCTCCGTTTCTCCGTATGGCTCCCCCCGTTTCTCCGTATGGCTCCCTCCATTTCTCCGTATGGCTCCCTCCGTTTCTCCGTAGCAAATCATTCGAGCAAAGAAATTAATTTCTTTAAAGCAGCATTATATCGTAATAAAGGATGTTTTTGGTAAAATATAAATACTAATGTGTGTGTGTGTTTACAAAAATCGAAATAGTCGATCAGAAACGATAAAATTCAAATAAATATAAACCGTCGTATACGCGAATTTGTTTATCAACAAACGAAATGTAAACACACACAACACGCATGCGTGAAACAACAGAGGATGTAGACAACAACGTTGGAATGTCAACATATTTTGAACATGAAATACTATCTATCTATCTTCCTCTAATGTCGAGCCCCTCGCGGGGATGTAGACATGTCCCTAAAAGACTTAGATAACAGGAGTATGAATCAACATCTCAAGTAATTCAATTAAAAAAGACAACGTGGGACAAATGCATTCCGAATGTAAACAAGTGCGGACGATGCATTCCGATTGTAAACAAGTGCGCGTGACCGATCGACTCGGAAAGTCCTACTTTCGGTTTCGAGTTTGTTTCATCACAAAAAAACACTGTTTACCAATTGAACATAATTATACAAAGTATAATATAAGACTGTGTAGCAGCATTGCTACCCATACGTAAAATTTGAATTTTTCAAATATTTTTTATTTCATACGATATAGGCTGCTTTAAATTCCTTTTTAACCTATTCAATCCCAAGTAACTGACATGGACTGGTGCATGATATTTAACCTATTCAACCACAAGTAACTGACATGGACTGGTGTATGATATTTAACCTATTCAACCCCAAGTAACTGACATGGACTGGTGCATGATATTTAACCTATTCAACCCCAAGTAACTGACATGGACTGGTGCATGATATTTAACCTATTCAACCCCAAGTAACTGACATGGGCTGGTACATGATACATAACCCATTCAATCCCAAGTAACTGACATGGACTGGTGCATGATATTTAACCTATTCAATCCCAAGTAACTGACATGGGCTGGTGCATGATACATAACCCATTCAATCCCAAGTAACTGACATGGACTGGTGCATGATACATAACCCATTCAATCCCAAGTAAATGACATGGACTGGTGCATGATATTTAACCTATTCAACCACAAGTAACTGACATGGACTGGTGTATGATATTTAACCCATTCAATCCCAAGTAACTGACATGGACTGGTGCATGATATTTAACCTATTCAATCCCAAGTAACTGACATGGGCTGGTGCATGATACATAACCCATTCAATCCCAAGTAACTGACATGGGCTGGTGCATGATATTTAACCTATTCAATCCCAAGTAACTGACACGGACTGGTGCATGATATTTAACCCATTCAATCCCAAGTAACTGACATGGACTGGTGCATGATATTTAACCTATTCAACCACAAGTAACTGACATGGACTGGTGTATGATATTTAACCTATTCAACCCCAAGTAACTGACATGGACTGGTGCATGATATTTAACCTATTCAACCCCAAGTAACTGACATGGACTGGTGCATGATATTTAACATATTCAACCCCAAGTAACTGACATGGACTGGTGCATGATACATAACCCATTCAACACCAAGTAACTGACATGGACTGGTGCATGATATTTAACCTATTCAACCCCAAGTAACTGACATGGACTGGTGCATGATATTTAACCTATTCAACCCCAAGTAACTGACATGGACTGGTGCATGATATTTAATCTATTCAACACCAAGTAACTGACATTGACTGGTGCATGATATTAACCTATTCAATCCCAAGTAACTGACATGGACTGGTGCATGATACATAACCCATTCAACCCCAAGTAACTGACATGGACTGGTGCATGATATTTAACCTATTCAACCCCAAGTAACTGACATGGACTGGTGCATGATATTTAACCTATTCAACCCCAAATAACTGACATGGACTGGTGCATGATACATTACCTATTCAACACCAAGTAACTGACATGGACTGGTGTATGATATTTAACATATTCAACCCCAAGTAACTGACATGGACTGATGCATGATACATAACCCATTCAACACCAAGTAACTGACATTGACTGGTGCATGATATTAACCTATTCAATCCCAAGTAACTGACATGGACTGGTGCATGATATTTAACCTATTCAACCCCAAATAACTGACATGGACTGGTGCATGATATTTAACCTATTCAACACCAAGTAACTGACATTGACTGGTGCATGATATTAACCTATTCAATCCCAAGTAACTGACATGGACTGGTGCATGATATTTAACCTATTCAACCCCAAATAACTGGCATGGACTGGTGCATGATATTTAACCTATTCAACCCCAAGTAACTGACATGGACTGGTGTATGATATTTAACCTATTCAACCCCAAGTAACTGACATGGACTGGTGCATGATACATAACCCATTCAACACCAAGTAACTGACATTGACTGGTGCATGATATTAACCTATTCAATCCCAAGTAACTGACATGGACTGGTGCATGATATTTAACCTATTCAACCCCAAGTAACTGACATGGACTGGTGCATGATATTTAACCTATTCAACCCCAAGTAACTGACATGGACTGGTGCATGATATTTAACCCATTCAACCCCAAGTAACTGACATGGACTGGTGCATGATATTTAACCTATTCAACCCCAAGTAACTGACATGGACTGGTGCATGATATTTTACCTATTCAACACCAAGTAACTGACATGGACTGGTGTATGATATTTAACCTATTCAACCCCAAGTAACTGACATGGACTGGTGCATGATACATAACCCATTCAACACCAAGTAACTGACATTGACTGGTGCATGATATTAACCTATTCAATCCCAAGTAACTGACATGGACTGGTGCATGATATTTAACCTATTCAACCCCAAATAACTGACATGGACTGGTGCATGATATTTAACCTATTCAACCCCAAGTAACTGACATGGACTGGTGCATGATATTTAACCTATTCAACACCAAGTAACTGACATGGACTGGTGCATGATACATAACCCATTCAACACCAAGTAACTGACATTGACTGGTGCATGCTCTTAATCTATTCAACACCAAGTAACTGACATGGACTGGTGCATGATATTAACCTATTCAACCCCAAGTAACTGACATGGACTGGTGCATGATATTAACCTATTCAACACCAATTAACTGACATGGACTGGTGCATGATATTAACCTATTCAAACCCAAGTAACTGACATGGACTGGTGCATGATATTTAACCTATTCAATAATTCAACCCCAAGTAACTGACATGGACTGGTGCATGATATTAACCTATTCAACACCAAGTAACTGACATGGACTGGTGCATGATATTAATCTATTCAACCCCAAGTAACTGACATGGACTGGTGCATGATATTTAACCTATTCAACACCAAGTAACTGACATGGACTGGTGCATGATACATAACCCATTCAACACCAAGTAACTGACATTGACTGGTGCATGCTATTAATCTATTCAACACCAAGTAACTGACATGGACTGGTGCATGATATTAACCTATTCAACCCCAAGTAACTGACATGGACTGGTGCATGATATTAACCTATTCAACACCAATTAACTGACATGGACTGGTGCATGATATTAACCTATTCAAACCCAAGTAACTGACATGGACTGGTGCATGATATTTAACCTATTCAATAATTCAACCCCAAGTAACTGACATGGACTGGTGCATGATATTAACCTATTCAACACCAAGTAACTGACATGGACTGGTGCATGATATTAATCTATTCAACACCAAGTAACTGACATGGACTGGTGCATGATATTGACCTATTCAACCCCAAGTAACTGACATGGGCTGGTGCATGATATTATCCCATCCAACACCAAGTAACTGACATGGACTGGTGCATGATATTAATCTATTCAACCCCAAGTAACTGACATGGACTGGTGCATGATATTAATCTATTCAACACCAAGTAACTGACATGGACTGGTGCATGATATTTAACCTATTCAGCCCCAAGTAACTGACATGGACTGGTGCATGATATTTAACCTATTCAACCCCAAGTAACTGACACAGACTGGTGCATGATATTTTTAGACCAATAAAAATAATAAGAAAATTACCTTTGGGTCAGTTCATTTATCAAAATGGGTAATTTTATCTAAAAATAGTAATAATTATTACTGGAAAAAAGTGCAGATCCTGATGAGACGGCTCGTCATGAGCCGGCTCATCTGGATCTACACTTTTTGTAAGTCTATTTAGAGGCCTGTAGTGTTGAAAGGGTTAAGGGTCTATTTCATTAAATGATGGGATAACAGGTCAAGAGATAAGAGGATTTAAGAGCCTTGCCCATGGTCATCAATCACCATGGAGCTTGAACTCACAACCTTGTTATTATGAGGTGAACACCGTATCCATTACGCCACAGGCACAACATAGGATATATAATATGTGCTATGTTTCAGGTATGTCTGACCGACCCGAGGATCTGCAACATGAAGTTGCAAATATGGCTCAGTTCAAATATGATGTCTTCATTATATTTGCGACCGATGATGATAAACTGGCGAAGCATGTCTGCAAAGGGCTGGAGGAGAACTCGCTGCGCTGTATGGCCCAGTTTAAACATGACTCGTTCCAGATTGGACAAAACGTGTTTGACAATATAATTCATAACGTCACTCAATCTAACGTAACGCTGCTGTTACTCACGGAAACATCACTGAAGAGTAACTGGGTAACCTTGGAAACGATACTCGCCCTCGAGGAGTCACAGAGGTCGAACATTCTTAGATTACGGATGGTACTTCACAATGTCTGTGAAAGAGACGTTCAGCCATTGAAGATGGGTATATTGGCTTCCGTGCCGCATATTATGGTGGATTTCAACCAGAACGGATGGAGTGCACAGTTAGCACAGGAAATTCAAAGTAAGTTCATTCAAACCCAACCCCACCCACTCTGCAATCCAATGCAACAAATTGTCTTTACTGTGAAACGTTGACAGCGATACATGAAACATTGACAGTGATACATGAAACGTTGACAGTGATACATGAAACGTTGACAGTGATACATGAAACATTGACAGCGATACATGAAACGTTGACAGTGATACATGAAACGTTGACAGTGATACATGAAACATTGACAGCGATACATGAAACGTTGACAGCGTTACATGAAACGTTGACAGTGATACATGAAACGTTGACAGCGATACATGAAATGTTGACAGTGATACATGAAACGTTGACAGTGATACATGAAACATTGACAGTGATACATGAAACATTGACAGTGATACATGAAACATTGACAGCAATACATGAAATGTTGACAGTGATACATGAAATGTTGACAGTGATACATGAAACATTGACAGTGATACATGAAACATTGACAGTGATACATGAAACGTTGACAGTGATACATGAAACATTGACAGCGATACATGAAACGTTGACAGTGATACATGAAACATTGACAGTGATACATGAAACATTGACAGCGATACATGAAACATTGACAGTGATACATGAAACATTGACAGCGATACATGAAACATTGACAGTGATACATGAAACGTTGACAGTGATACATGAAACATTGACAGCGATACATGAAACGTTGACAGCGTTACATGAAACGTTGACAGTGATACATGAAACGTTGACAGCGATACATGAAATGTTGACAGTGATACATGAAACGTTGACAGTGATACATGAAACGTTGACAGCGATACATGAAACGTTGACAGCAATACATGAAACGTTGACAGCGATACATGAAATGTTGACATTAATACATGAAACGTTGACGGTGATACATGAAACATTGACAGTGATACATGAAACATTGACATTAATACATGAAACGTTGACAGCGATACATGAAACGTTGACAGCGATACATGAAACATTGACAGCAATACATGAAACGTTGACAGCGATACATGAAACGTTGACAGTGATACATGAAACATTGACAGCAATACATGAAACGTTGACAGCGATACATGAAATGTTGACAGCGATACATGAAACATTGACAGCGATACATGAAACGTTGACAGCGATACATGAAACATTGACAGCAATACATGAAACGTTGACAGCGATACATGAAATGTTGACATTAATACATGAAACGTTGACAGTGATACATGAAACGTTGACAGTGATACATGAAACATTGACAGTGATACATGAAACATTGACATTAATACATGAAACGTTGACAGCGTTACATGAAATGTTGACAGCGATACATGAAACGTTGGCAGCGATACATGAAACATTGGCAGCGATACATGAAACATTGGCAGCGATACATGAAACGTTGGCAGTGATACATGAAACATTGGCAGCGATACATGAAACGTTGACAGCGATACATGAAACGTTGGCAGCGATACATGAAACGTTGACAGCGATACATGAAATGTTGACAGCGTTACATGAAATGTTGTCAGTAATACATGAAACATTGACAGCGATACATGAAACGTTGACAGCGATACATGAAACACGACAAGAGTCAAGATGCAGTACAGCTACGAAAACGATCAAATATGTCAAATATTGGACTGTGTGACGCACTTAGCACCGAACATAGTGCCAATATTTTCCTATCGGATCTGTTTGAGACCTATATCTTACTTAAAGCACACACTTATACTACTAATTAAAATTGTTAATTTCGTACATTCGTACAGATATGTATAGGATTTGATATAATACTCCGGCCTTTTGAAAGTAGATAGATAGATAGATACTTTTATTTCCTCCATTTCTGAAGAGCATAACATAATTATTTACAAATCATTATTAATATGTATGTACAAACAGTATAATATAAATATATAATACTCCGGCCTTTTGAAAGTAGTCCAATATTAATAATAATGGACTGCAAGTACATGTACAAAGGTATGACTTCACCACAATGTTTTAAAATTAGTTAATTATTGGTTGTGGAAGCGTTGAATGTTTAGAGTTTACAACCAAGTAAATAGGGCGGCTCCAGCAGTTATTGGTGGAAGCGTTGAATGTTTAGAGTTTACAACCAAGTAAATAGGGCGCTCCGGCAGTTATTGGTGGCAGCGTTGAATGTTTAGAGTTTACAACCAAGTAAATAGGGCGGCTCCGGCAGTTATTGGTGGCAGCGTTGAATGTTTAGAGTTTACAACCAAGTAAATAGGGCAGCTCCGGCAGTTATTGGTGGCAGCGTTGAATGTTTAGAGTTTACAACCAAGTAAATAGGGCGGCTCCGGCAGTTATTGGTGGAAGCGTTGAATGTTTAGAGTTTACAACCAAGTAAATAGGGCGGCTCCAGCAGTTATTGGTGGAAGCGTTGAATGTTTAGAGTTTACAACCAAGTAAATAGGGCGGCTCCAGCAGTTATTGGTGGAAGCGTTGAATGTTTAGAGTTTACAACCAAGTAAATAGGGCGGCTCCAGCAGTTATTGGTGGAAGCGTTGAATGTTTAGAGTTTACAACCAAGTAAATAGGGCGGCTCCGGCAGTTATTGGTGGAAGCGTTGAATGTTTAGAGTTTACAACCAAGTAAATAGGGCGGCTCCAGCAGTTATTGGTGGAAGCGTTGAATGTTTAGAGTTACCAAATCCACTTCGATGTTTCAACTGCCAAAAATTTGGCCACCATGAAGACAACTGTAAAATTACAAAATACTCCATTTGTGAAAATTGTGGTATGGGTGAAAACGATCACCTTACCGCAAATTGCCCCAATCAATCAAAATGCGTAAACTGTAAAAAAGATCACATCTCAAAATCGAACAAATGCGAAACTTGGATAAAAGAAAAAGAAATCATGAAAATAAAGTGCTCACAAAATATCTCTTACTTCGAAGCAAGGAAAATTCAGGAAAATAAACCAGATATATCATACTCTAAAATAGTCCAATCAGCAATAAATAAGCCAATAATGAAAAATGCATACACTCAAACTGAAATTATTACTGAAATTATTACCGAAAAATCCGAAGCCAAAAACAGTTCCAATGACAAAACAAAAACTCACTTATCTTCTCAATCCTCATCCCAATCAACATCTCGTAAATCCCGATCAACATCTGTTATTAAATCAAACTCGTCACAGAGTAAAACGAACCAACAAAAAAAACCAAATAAACCAAATGGACCTAGCAACCTGAAACAAAACTCAGATAGACCACCGAAGGGATCAGTGGATCCCATAAAACAATCGAATAAATTCTCTTCATTAGAAAATGAAGACATGGAGCTGGTACCAGATCCACCTCCAAACACTAAAATGTAATCTTTTTATGTACCATTTTTTAATCTTCTCTCCGTAAATAATGGATAAGAATAATACAATAATACAATGGAACTGTCGGGGACTAAAAGCAAACTATAATGAGATTTTAATACTTATATCTCTGCTTTCACCAAATATCCTTTGTTTGCAAGAAACTTTCCTAAAACCGACTGACAATATATATTTTAAAGATTTTATCATGTTTAATTTTATAAATAATGATTGTCAAAAGGCATCTGGTGGATCATCCATTCTCATAAACAAGACTGTTCCACATAGTAAAATAGACTTGACTACAAATTTACAGGCCATTGCTGCCAAGGTTACACTTTCAAAAACATTTACAATTTGTTCCATTTATATACCTCCAAACTCGCCATTAAAACAAAATGATTTAGAGAATCTTGTTGAACAATTACCTCACCCTTTTATGTTAGTTGGAGATTTCAATGGACATAGTAAACTTTGGGGATGTACAAATATCAATAATAAAGGAAAAATAATAGAAGACTTTATAACTGAAAATGATCTTTGTCTATTAAATGATAACAAATCGACATACCTTCATCCTGCCACAGGACATTTTTCTGCTTTAGATTTATGTATATGTCATCCAAACATTTTCTTAGATTTTGAATGGTCCGTACATGATGACCTACATGGAAGTGACCACTTCCCAATTGTAATCACAGAAATAAACAAATCAAAAGATGAATTTTACCCACAATGGAATCTACAAAAAGCTAATTGGGAAAAATTCCAAATTTTATGCAGAGAACATTTGATATTGGAAAAAATTGGGAACGAGGATCCAATCACCTCGTTTTCGAATTCACTTTTAAAAATTTCAACGGAATGCATTCCGAAATCCTCTACATCTTCTAAAAGAATTAGACCATGGTTTAATGACGATTGTAAAAATGTTATAAATAAACGAAAGAATGCATTGCGTAAATTTAATAAAACTCCCACAAAAGCAAATCTCTTAAACACACAAATTACACGAGCAAAAGCTCGAAGAACTATAAAAAATGCAAAACGCACTTCATGGCAAAAATATGTATCTACTATAAACTCTAATACATCAATGAAAAGGGTTTGGAATATGGTAGCAAAAATAAATGGCAAGAGGAAAAGCTCAAAAATTGTTCATCTAATTACATCTAATAATAGAACCCATTTAACAAAAAAAGACATATCCAATGTTTTAGGTGAAAACTTTCAAAACAACTTTTCAACATTAAACTATAATGAGAAGTTTCAGAAATTTAAAACTGAGAAAGAGAAAGAAAAAATTGATTTTCATTCTAGAAATGAAGAAAAATATAATCTACCATTCAATATGTCAGAACTCGAAACTGCTCTACAAAGAACAAAAGAAACGGCCACAGGTCCAGATCAAATCCATTATCAAATTATAAAACATTTACCAAATAATGCAATGAAAACTCTTTTAGATATTTTTAATATGACGTGGGAAAGTGAGAACTTTCCCAAAGAATGGAGTGAAGCCATAATCATTCCTATTCCCAAACCAGGAAAAGATCATACAAATCCCACAAATTATCGTCCCATCGCACTAACTAGTTGTCTATGTAAAACCATGGAGAGAATGATTAACGATAGACTTGTTTGGTTATTGGAATCAAACAGTTTGATTACGAGTTACCAAACGGGTTTTCGGAAAAATAAATGTACAACTGATCATCTAGTAAGACTAGAAACTTATATTCGTAATGCCTTCATCAAAAAAGAACATTTGGTAGCAGTTTTTTTCGATTTAGAAAAGGCATATGATACCACATGGAAATATGGTATTCTCAAAGATTTACACGATTTTGGTCTGAAAGGCCACTTGCCAAATTTTATTGCCAATTTTTTATCAAATAGAAATTTTAAAGTAAGAATTGGCTCAACGCTCTCCGATACATACAAACAAGAACAAGGGGTGCCTCAAGGTAGTATTTTATCCCCAACACTTTTTAATATTAAAATTAATAGCATTGTGAAATGTTTAAACGAAACAGATTGCTCCTTATATGTAGATGATTTTGTAATGTTCTACAAATCTAAAAATATGGAAACCATTGAACAAAAACTCCAACAATGTCTAAATAAACTTGAAGATTGGGCAAACGAAAATGGTTTCAAATTCTCTAAAATTAAAACTCAATGCGTACATTTCTGTCAATTGAGAGGATTACATCCAGATCCAAATTTAACAATTTACGGTTCACAAATTCCTGTAGTAGAAGAAGTAAAATTCCTAGGACTTATATTTGACAAAAAATTAACATTCATACCTCATATAAATTATCTACGGACGAAATGTCTAAAAGCTCTAAATATTTTGAAGGTGCTCTCCAATACAAATTGGGGAAGCGATTGTCCAGTTCTTATAAATCTATACAGATCACTTATCCGTTCCAAACTGGATTACGGATCCATTGTGTATGGATCGGCGAGAAAATCCTACTTGAAAAAGTTAGATACAATACATCATCAAGGTCTATACGACTGGCTCTAGGAGCTTTTCGCACATCTCCCGTAGAAAGCTTATATGCTGAAACAAATGAACCCTCTTTATACATACGGAGAGAGAAACTCTCGTTACAATATACAACCAAACTAGCTGCAAATCCCAAAAATCCTGCATTCAATTGCGTTTTCGAGCCTAAAAACAAAATAGTTTACGGAAACTCTCCATCCGCCATAAAACCACTAGGTCTCCGTATTAAACCATTATTAGTAGAAGCAAAATAGATACAACAATTATACAAGAAAACAAGTTGTTAAATAAAGAACCGTGGACTTTGACTACCCCAAACATTATTTTAGATCTTCATTTGTATGAGAATAAGAAAAGTGAAACTAGTCCAGATATTTTTAAAACAAAATTTTTAGAAATAAAATCTAAATATAAAGATTATATATCCATCTACACAGATGGCTCAAAAAGACTTGAAAAGGTTGCATGTGCAGCAGTTACCCATACTAAATCAAGTACTGTAAGATTACCTGATGACAGTTAAATTTTCTCTGCAGAAACACAAGCTATCGACCTAGCTCTTTCCCTTATAACTGTTAACGAAAACGACAAATTTATTATATTTTCCGACTCTTTGTCGGTTTTAACATCTCTCAAACAACCAAACCATTCCAACCCCCTAATTCAACAAATTTTTAGAAGATACATATCTATTAGCTCCTCAAAAACTGTTGTTTTTTGTTGGATTCCCAGTCATATAAACATACGAGGAAATGATGAAGCTGATTTTCTAGCAAAGTCTGCTTTAGACTTACCAATAACAAACTCTAAAATACCGCATACGGATTTAAAATCCAATATTAGGAAATATGTCGATAGTAAATGTCAAATAAATTGGGACAAACAAGTTGGAAATAAATTACATGAAATTAAACCCATATTTTCAAGTACATATCGTACAAAACTAAACCGAAAAGAACAAGTTCGTTTGACTCGGTGTCGTATTGGACACACTTGGATTACACATTCTTATATTTTAAATGCAGAAGAACAAACCATATGTATTCCTTGTGATGAGATATTCACAGTGAAGCACTTTTTGCTCCACTGTGCCGACCTCATCTTTACAAGGAATGCATACTTTAATACAAATAGTATACAAGAATTATTCGATTCAGTACTGCCAAGTACAATATTAGGTTTTTTAAAAGAAACTCACCTTATAAATAGATTATAATGCAACTTATTGTGATTATCGAGTATATATATTATTTAACATAGATCACGTTTTTAAACAATTTTTATTTTTACAAATGTTTTCGACGCCACATGACCTTATTAGGTTGAGGCGTCGGTAAATAAGATATCGTCAAGATATCCATTAAATAAATAAATAA
>CM026389.1:12412559-12444032 GCA_014843695.1 Archivesica marissinica | reverse complement strand
GATATGAGATCCCCCTCAGGTTATAGATGCAAAACTGAATAAGAAAGGTGTCACCCATCTCAAGGTGAAGATATGAGATCCCCCCTCAGGTTATAGATGCGAAACTGAATAAGAAAGAGGTCACCCATCTCGAGGTAAAGATATGAGATCCCCCCTCAGGTTATAGATGCGAGATCCCCCTCAGGTTATAGATGTGAGATCCCCCCTCAGGTTATAGATGCGAGATCCCCCTCAGGTTATAGATGTGAGATCCCCCCTCAGTTATAGATGCAAGATCCCCCCTCAGGTTATAGATATGAGATCCCCCCTCAGGTTATAGATGCGAGATCCCCCCTCAGGTATAGATATGAGATCCCCCCATCAGGTTAAGATATGAGATCCCCCCTCAGGTTATAATATGAGATCCCCCCTCAGGTTATATATATGAGATCCCCCCTCAGGTTATAATGCGAGATCCCCCCTCAGGTTATAGATGCGAGATCCCCCTCAGGTTATAGATGCGAGATCCCCCCTCAGGTTATAGATGTGAGATCCCCCCTCAGGTTATAGATGCAAGATCCCCCTCAGGTTATAGATATGAGATCCCCCCTCAGGTTATAGATGCGAGATCCCCCCTCAGGTTATAGATATGAGATCCCCCCCTCAGGTTATAGATGCGAAACTGAATAAGAAAGGGTGCATACGCAATTGGCGAAAAGGCGAAAAATGTTTTAATAATGGAAAATCATGAACATAATAATGTACTCTCTAAATGTTTTCCATTATATAATATTATGTGTAGGAAATCATTCAGCGATCAACATAGCTGGAAGACAGGTCAGTAGTTCAGTGGTTAACACGTTTGTCTGCTAATGCAGTGATTGCAGGTTCGATCGCAGGTTAGATCCCTGGTCTGACCCTAATAATATTAACAGTCTGGAATTTAAACCGAGGTCTCGTGTCGGTGCTATGCACCATGGATGTAATGGGTTACCCGGTATCTGTCTGTATCATTGCACCATCCTCCAAAATCTAAAATGTTGCCGCTTCTCTCTCCCTCGTGGCGATGGATTTCATCAGGAATGAGGTCTCAAGAGTGATTAATATAAGTTGCAAGACCTTGTTTCGCAATCGAGCTAAAAGAGGTTTGTATAGACTATATGTGGATTGTGGACTCACTATATTTGGATTTTTAGTCCAAAGCGTAAACCATTGAACCAATACTTTGTCCGATTAGCGCAATGGTAGTAAGCTTACTTTTCACTAATGCAACCCAGGTTCGATCCTTGTACAGAGCAGTATGTGATCTGATACGGTGTTCACTTATTCGAATGACCACATATTATGCTTTCATCCACGCAAAACATAGTGATTAATGCAAGTTATTAAGACTTGTTTCCCTGCTACTAGTATTGTAAATCTCGCCTACCTATTCTAAATCTCACCTACCCATTGTAAATCTCACCTACCTATTGTAAATCTCGCCTACCTATTGTAAATCTCACCTACCTATTGTAAATCTCTCACCACCTATTGTAAATCTCACCTACCCATTGTAAATCTCTCACCTACCCATTGTAAATCTCTCACCTACCCATTGTAAATCTCTCACCTACCCATTGTAAATCTCTCACCTACCCATTGTAAATCTCTCACATACCTATTGTAAATCTCTCACCACCTATTGTAAATCTCACCTACCTATTGTAAATCTCTCACCTACCTATTTCTCTCACCTACCCATTGTAAATCTCACCTACCTATTGTAAATCTCACCTACCCATTGTAAATCTCTCACCTACCTATTGTAAATCTCACCTACCTATTGTAAATCTCTCACCTCCTATTGTAAATCTCACCTACCTGTTGTAAATCTCTCACCTACCTATTCTAAATCTCGCCTACCTATTGTAAATCTCACCTACCTATTGTAAATCTCACCTACCTATTGTAAATCTCACCTACCTATTGTAAATCTCACCTACCTATTGTAAATCTCTCACCTACCTATTCTAAATCTCACCTACCTATTGTAAATCTCTCACCACCTATTGTAAATCTCACCTACCTATTGTAAATCTCACCTACCTATTGTAAATCTCTCACCTACCCATTGTAAATCTCACCTACCTATTGTAAATCTCACCTACCTATTGTAAATCTCACCTACCTATTGTAAATCTCTCACCTACCTATTGTAAATCTCTCACCTACCTATTGTAAATCTCTCACCTACCTATTCTAAATATCGCCTACCTATTGTAAATCTCACCTACCTATTGTAAATCTCTCACCTACCCATTGTAAATCTCACCTACCCATTGTAAATCTCTCACCACCTATTGTAAATCTCACCTACCTATTGTAAATCTCTCACCTACCTATTCTAAATCTCACCTACCCATTGTAAATCTCTCACCTACTTATTCTAAATCTCACCTACCCATTGTAAATCTCACCTACCTATTGTAAATCTCTCACCTACCTATTGTAAATATCTCACCTACCTATTGTAAATATCTCACCTACCTATTTTAAATCTCACCACCTATTCTAAATCTCTCACCACCTATTCTAAATCTCACCTACCTATTGTAAATCTCACCTACCTATTGTAAATCTCACCTACTAGTTCTAAAATAAATACTAGTTCTTTCTCTTACTTTAACCACTTGCAACTTGGTGCTGAGTAACCTGTAGACCTGTAGGGGTATCTTATATACATTACATTACATTGGTCCGCCTCCGTGGTCGAGTGGTTAAGGTCGCTGACTTGTATACCACTGTAACCTATCATCATGATGGTCACGGGTTCGACCCCCGCTCAGGCCGTGTTTCATTTATATGAAAAAGTTGGCAGTTTCTTACGGAGGTTGGTGTACCCAAGTACTGGTTAACCGTTGGAGCCTGCCCAGGAAAGGTGTTGTTAGGTAAACTGCCCGCCGGCGATATAGCCCAAAATGGTGCTGATGCAGGCGTAAAACCCGAAATATAACATATAACATAATATACATTACATTGGGCCTAGCTACTCGCCCGTTTATATGATTTCATTACTCCATTGAAGGAACACAGTTTGAAAGGCCTGCGTTTTTTTTCTACACGAAAATGATTTCTATTTATAGTACTAAAAGATGAAATCAGAAAAACTGAAATCTACAAGAAAAACTGCCTTCATGTATCCATGAAGTATTACATGCTGCTACCCGGCTCATGCAATATATACGATGACCTGTCCAGCAAAGATGAGGAATTGGGAATAAAGATTGAAAAGGAAGAAATACTGACATTTCACAGAAGTCACGCTGGGAAGAGCAGAACATTTTCGTTATGTATATACAAGATTAGTAAAGGAAATGAGGTTTGTGTAATAAATACAACTCTAACACGACCCAGCTAATAACATACATACTTGTAGAGTAAAATCTGCCTCGGGTTATTCTGCGATATACCTACCTTGAAATATGCTGCGCGCGCACCGTGTTTTGGCTTTTCCATTTATACAATGTGTGTAAAGTTTTATGAATGAAAGTCACGTGATGTTTGTACAAATACCGTGGGAATTCACGACAGTGAGCTATTTTTAGAATCAGATAATCTCTTGTCCGTCTTGTTTTTATGTTAAATAACATTTCAGTTACTATTCTGTACAATTTTATTTGACAAAATAAATAAAATTATTGATCAGTTACAACTTTTGTTCATTTATGCACTAGATTGATATTGTCCATAAAAAAATAACGTCATTACCCGTTACGCGGGAGGAAATTTCGAAAGCCAAATGTAGCAGCGTTTGAAGAAAATACTCTTTTAAAATTATTAGAAGTAAGTCGTGTTAGAATCGAAATAATAAGTATCAACCGTGGTATGTCGCAGAATAACCCTCGTTTGTCATTCTTATGCGTAGAAATATATCACTCAGGCCTTCGACTGTCGTGATATATTTCTACGCATAAGAACTTCAAACGAGGGTTATTCTGCGACATACCATGGTTGATACTTATTATTTCTTAAATATACAAATACATTTATATAGCGCAAGAATTATTCTATTGCGCTTCACAATTACAGATGCAATTTTAAACATTTACACATGACAATAATATATGTACAATATCTATACTGGTTTATCTAATCTGTGTGTTTACGTTTAATTATCGTCGCTACCGGTTGCCCATATGAGCGGCACTTCCTGAAGAGATTAGTCATTTTAGATTTTTGAATGATAGTGCAATGATACAGACAGCGACCCATTTTTGAATATCCTCTGGTTCTTTTAGGTGAACTGTGTAAAACACGAGATCTCAGTTTAAAGTCCCATCTGACAGACTGTTAATTTTATTAGGGTCAGTACATTGTGTTACCACTGGACTACAGATCTGTTTGTGGTTTATCTAATGTTAGTCTATGAATTCTATAGTAATTAAATAACAATTTATTAGTGCAGTGTTTAGCTGTACGATTAGCGCAGTGTTAGCACGCCCTCTATCACAAGTGCAACCCGGCAAGTTCAATCCTCGGACCGGAAGTATCATGTGCTGGTTGCCAAATCAGAACAAGTTGGTTTACTCTGTATACTCTGGTTTCCTTGCACACGAGTGACCACATATACATGTATGCGCTTTTATAGTATTTAATTTAAACTGTTAAAGCTTATTTTCGCACTTGCTGTATATATGCTGTTATAAGTTTATACCCTACATGAAAATTTGACATGTTATATATATGTATGGGCTAAACCTACGGGAACAGGTTGTCAAATTTATTACCATGTACCGTAGTATTTTACTCCGTTGCCTTGGTTACTGAGAGATTGGCGCATAGCTCAATTGGTTATGAGTGAAACTGAATCAATAACAGTGTAGTACTAATCAATTTTTGAACAGCTGGGTCACGGCCACAAACAGCTGGGTCACGGCCACAAACAGCTGTGTCACGGCCACAAACAGCTGGGTCATGGCCACAAACAGCTGGGTCACGGCCACAAACAGCTGGGTCATGGCCACAAACAGCTGGGTCATGGCCACAAACAGCTGGGTCACGGCCACAAACAGCTGGGTCACGGCCACAAACAGCTGGGTCACGGCCACAAACAGCTGGGTCACGGCCACAAACAGCTGTGTCATGGCCACAAACAGCTGGGTCACGGCCACAAACAGCTGTGTCACAGCCACAAACAGCTGGGTCACGGCCACGAACAGCAGGGTCACGGCCACGAACAGCTGGGTCACGGCCATGAGTCTGGCAGGTTATTACAGTTTTCTTTTTTCTATATTTGTTGTTTTTCTTCTTGTTTTTGGTATTTAATCACTAGAGTATCGCCTCTCTCGCACTAAATCCATTGAATAAATACCATATCTGAACTATACATTCATGGATATTTACATATGATGTGTGCCTGCGACCGGGGTATATACGGTACATATTATTTATGATTTTAGGAGTGATGTGGACCTGTGACCAGGGTATATACGATACATATTATTTATGATTTTAGGAGTGATGTGGGCCTGTGACCGGGGTATATACGGTACATATTATTTATGATTTTAGGAGTATTATTTCTTTGCGGACTTCCCACATGTCTTGAAAGCCATGTTTAAAATGGAGAGTGAACATCTAGCAAAGGTGGACATCAGATTCCAGATCGCACGATTCTACTACACGATGAATGAAATGATAAACCACGCGGAGAATACATCGTGCAACAACACCGTCACGCTTCTCCTATTTAATGGTATGCTATATTCCATCGTAATACGTCGTAATACGTCGTAATGCATAGTAATGCGTAGTAATGTGTAGTAATGCGTCGTAATGCGTAGTAATGCATAGTAATACGTAGTAATGCGTCATAATGCGTAGTAATACGTCATAATGCGTAGTAATGCATCGTAATGCGTTGTAATGCGTAGTAATGCGTCATAATGCGTAGTAATACGTCGTAATGCGTAGTAATGTGTCGTAATGCGTAGTAATGCATAGTAATGCATCGTAATGCGTCGTAATGCGTAGTAATGCATCATAATGCGTAGTAATGCATAGTAATGCATCATAATGCGTTGTAATGTGTAGTAATGCGTCATAATGCATCGTAATGCATAGTAATGCATCGTAATGCGTCGTAATGCGTCATAATGCGTAGTAGTGCGTCATAATGTGTAGTAATGAATGCATCGTAATGCGTCATAATGTGTAGTAATGCGTCATAATGCGTCGTAATGCGTCGTAATGCATCGTAATGCGTAGTAATGCATCATAAAGCGTAGTAATGCGTAAGCCTTATGTTTGAACCTGACACGTTATTTCATTTGCTTGCTTCCATAAATATGACTCGGGTTCATTCTAGGTCAGAAATTTTGGTAGAAGTGTGAACGTACACGATCGCGTCCTTAAATGGTGTTATTTAATAAATGTCAACAAAATATGGTTAAAGTGTATAATATCACCATTAAATACAACATTTGAATAGAAGGAGTGCTTTATAATGTGTCAGTGTATCTTACTGGCCAAAGTTTGGCATGAAAATTGTAAAGATGATCCCTGAATTAATTGACTAAATGCCCGTGCATTTTCACTAGTGTTTCTTGCTGAATATTTTTGAGCTAACACTACAAATCAGTCAAAATTGTTTGCGCTCATGTAAATGGAACAACATAACCAGTAGATCATCACCATAGAGTGGAAAAAAGGGCAGTGGTGGGTCAGAATAGGAGCCAGGTGCATTTTGAGCCACGATGAGGTACGGGATGGGGTATTTTGGCGTTAACCCCTTGAAAATGTTGCTAATTTACGGTGATTGATCAAAGAGGCAGTTACATCAATTACGTGTGGCAGTACAAATAATAGGGTGGACAAGTTCCAAGATGTATAGGTCTGCCTGCCAGAAGACTCTCACCTGTTGACGCTTATATATAGATTATCGCCATTTTTAAAAAGGCAAATTGGTGGGGCTAACGGGCAAATAGGCAGGGCAAATAGGCGGGGCTAAAGGGCAAATAGGCGGGGCTAAAGGGCAAATAGGCGGGGCTAAAGGGCAAATTGGCGGGGCTAAAGGGCAACTAGGCGGGGCTAAAGGGCAAATAGGCGGGGCTAAAGGGCAAATAGGCGGGGCTAAAGGGCAAATAGGCGGGGCTAAAGGGCAAATAGGTGGGGCTAAAGGGCAAATAGGCGGGGCTCTAGATTCACCAATACATATAGATTAGTGAGTGACTACTGGTACACTTTCATTGGAAAACCCCATTCTAGGCTAATCCATCACGTAATATTCGTTATTCTCCAGGTGCGTCGGAAGGTAATTGTCATTGGGGCCTCGAGCGCGAAGCGCGAGCCGCATCGTATGGTGGGGGGTTTGTAAAAGAAAATTTGGAAAACCAGAACGCCTCGGACGCGATTTCCCGGTACACAGGTCGCTATTTCGCATGCCGCAAGTTGCACAAGTAACCGGTTCAAATGATGTTTTGCAGTAACATTTCATGGTTTGGAGAACATTTATATTTGAAGGCTAATTAGATCTACTGTTGAAAAAACAAAACTAGGCTTTGGGTGGATTGCTTCTTTTTTTTTTTTTTTTTTTTTTTACACTCTAAAACTTCCCGAAAGTAGTTAGACGTCCTTCCTTATTTCCAACGAACTCATTGGCCACTGCTATTAGATCCATAATACATTTGTGTGGCACAAATCAAGTGTAAGGATTAATCTCCGCACAACCTCGAGCCATCTTGTCAAAATATTGGGACCGCCTCGGCAAAATAATGGGGCCATGTGCGACGCCTCTGTTCTCCCGTCTGGTTTATGTGACGCACCGATCGCTATATAGAACCATTCATTTTATCATATGCTCAACCCATTAACAAATCAAAAACGCATTCGCACATTATTATGGAATCACACTCGTATGTTTGCATTCTATCCATTTTTTGTGAGGTTATGTTTTCGTGATTCACAAACCAAGCTTCTATTCACATAGCAAACCAAGCTTCTATTCACACAGTCATGAATTGCAAACCAAGCTTCTATGCATACAGTAATGAACTGCAAACCAAGCTTCTATCCACATAGCAAACCAAGCTTCTATTCACACAGTCATGAACTGCAAACCAAGCTTCTATCCACATAGCAAACCAAGCTTCTATTCACACAGTCATGAACTGCAAACCAAGCTTCTATTCACATAACAAACCAAGCTTCTATTCACATAGCAAACCAAGATTCTATTCACACAGTCATGAACTGCAAACCAAGCTTCTATTCACATAACAAACCAAGCTTCTATTCACATAGCAAACCAAGCTTCTATCCACATAGCAAACCAAGCTTCTATTCACATAGCAAACCAAGCTTCTATTCACATAACAAACCAAGCTTCTATTCACATAGCAAACCAAGCTTCTATCCACATAACAAACCAAGCTTTTATTCACATAACAAACCAAGCTTCTATTCACATAGCAAACCAAGCTTCTATCCACATAGCAAACCAAGCTTCTATTCACATAGCAAACCAAGCTTCTATTCACATAACAAACCAAGCTTCTATTCACATAGCAAACCAAGCTTCTATCCACATAACAAACCAAGCTTTTATTCACATAACAAACCAAGCTTCTATTCACATAGCAAACCAAGCTTCTATCCACATAGCAAACCAAGCTTCTATTCACATAGCAAACCAAGCTTCTATTCACATAACAAACCAAGCTTCTATTCACATAGCAAACCAAGCTTCTATTCACATAACAAACCAAGCTTCTATTCACATAGCAAACCAAGCTTCTATTCACATAGCAAACCAAGCTTCTATTCACATAGCAAACCAAGCTTCTATTCACACAGTCATGAACTGCAAACCAAGCTTCTATTCACACATGAACTGCAAGCATATTCGCACACTAGCATACAGTGCATGGGACACTCGCATACAGTGCATAGGACACTCGCATACAGTGCATAGGACACTCGCATACAGTGCATGGGACACTCGCATACAGTGCATAGGACACTCGCATACAGTGCATGGGACACTCTCATACAGTGCATAGGACACTCGCATACATACAGTGCATGGGAAACTCACATACAGTGCACAAGACAAAAAAAGGTTTGAAAGAATGTTATTTTCATTTTTGCAGAAAATGTAGATTCTATGCAGAGCGCGTTGTGGTCAGCTGTATCGGAGAGTGTACCGACGGAGGTTTATGAAACCATAACAACGGATCTAAACAACTTACAGGTATGTCTTGTCAACCAAACAATAAACCTAACCCAATGGCTATAAAACTAACCTTGAGTTTATAGAACTTTTCCCCAATCTCAAACTCAAGCATTCTGATTAGTGAAGAGAAAATCTCAATTTAGTGAGATTTGATAAGCAACTTATAAACTCCTTCCAAAGTCTTTGATCTTAAGCTCAAATCATTTGATTGGTTGACACTGAGATTTACTCACAGCACAACCAACCAAGGCTGTCCAATTAGTGCAGTGGTTAGCGCGCTCGCTTCTCACCAATGCAACCCGGGTTCGATCCTCGGACCGGGAAGTATGTGAGATGGTACGGTGGTCGCCAGATCGGACAGGTGGACTACCTCCGGGTACTCCGGTTTCCTCCCACATGAATGACCATATATACGCTTTCATCCGTGTCAACGAGAGTGATAAATATAATTGTAAAATAAATAAACTTTAAAGTTGAACCTCAGTGAGTTTAAACCAATCAGAAACCTCGACACTGGGTTTGAGATTGGAGTAAAGTTTCATAACAGGCAAGCCTGGATTGAGAATCGATATACTCTGTATGCTCCCTGTCCAAGTCTGTCACATTGTCACACTTTGTCGTGACCTCAACTCCGCCACCGAACCTTGTTATATCAGGTCAAGGAACTATTTCTTGAGTTATGCCCCTTTCATACTTAACTATATCATAATATGGCTCATCCGAACCTTGTTATATCAGGTCAAGGAACTATTTCTTGAGTTATGCCCCTTTCATACTTAACTATATCATAATATGGCTCATCCGAACCTTGTTGTTTCAGGACCGGGAATAGCCTGGGAACATGCATTGATATATTTTGCCTTGTCCGTCATATATGCATACACCCAAACCGTTAATTGGGCCGTGTTGAGTTTCTGATCATATCACGTCATTTTGCCAGAAGTTAAAAAAGTGAAAAATCAACATACTGGAACTTAGGCTAGTCCAGGAATTACTTTTTTGAGTTATGCCCCCTTTCGTACCTAAACAATGATAGTAAAGCACATGTTAACCGTATTATAAGTTTATTTAACGTCGCTACCAGTTGCCAATATAAGCGACGGGCAGTATACCTAACAACATCTTCCTGGGCAGGTTCCAGCGGTTAACCAGTACTTGGTGCACCAACCTCCGTAAGGGACCTTAACCACTCGACCACGGAGGCAGACTACCTTGAAGTCTCAACTCAAATTTATACAAATTAATTGAGCTCAATTACCATACAAGTTCATACAACATTAATTTAATCTCGAGACCGCATTCCAGATGGAATGCATTGCTTTTTAAAAAAGTTTAAACTTTATTTATTTTACGATTGTGAAGCAAGTTCTAACAATTTATATTAATCACTCTCATTGGCGCAGATGAAAGCGTATATGTGGTCATTCGTGTGGGAGGAAACCGGAGTACCCGGAGAAAACCCACCTGTTCGATCTGGCGACCATCGTACTGTCTCACATACTTACCGGTCCGAATGCATTGCTATGAGGAAGAGAGGCGAGGCAATTACGCTAAAATATATTTGTATGAACTAAGCTAACAGTATTGACCCAAAACTGTAGGTGACTGAGTATCGAGGTTCGACCATTTCTGGCGTCTCTGTTTCAGATTCAGCAGCCGCGACAGAAACTTTGTGATGATCCGTCGACGACACTTAATTGTAAACTAGACGCAACAGTGTCGTGCTATACAGATTGTGAAGCCGACTGTAATATCGCGTTCACTATAGAGACGTTTCTAAAAGAGAATGGAAAAACAGTAGAATGCGGTACAAAAGGTCAAAGAAATATGCAATTGGAAAACGCAAACTGGCATATATTTGTGTTTTCGAAGGAAGCCCTCAATCAGTCTTGCCTGTTAACGATGAACTGTAATGCTGCAATGGCAGACAGTTTGACAGACAATGCATTACGTGTGCTCGTGGTCATCAGGGATTTAGAACCAAGACAGATACCACGAATGATCAAGTGTGCAGTTATGTTAAAAGCCACAGAGCCAAATTACTGCAGCAAAATTATGAACACAATGGACGGTATGTTTGTTAGTTTATTTTAGTTCCATCACACCGGCTAACCTCCCCTGCACCCTCTACTTTGAAATATTGTCCTGTTTAGACTGGGTAGTGACCATGGACCATCATACCGGCTAACCTCCCCTGCACCCTCTACTTTGAAATCTTGTCCTGTTTAGACCAGTTGCATCACACATGCTATCCTGTTTAGACCAGTTACATCACGCATGCTAACCTCCCCTGCACCCTCTACATTGAAATCTTGTCCTGTTTAGATGAGGATTTCAATTTTAGTAATATCTATATATCATGATTTATATATTTTTAATTTGTTATGCTTACTTTTAATAATTGTATCATTTTACTTTGAAAAAATTACAACACAGCATGAACAATGTGCACTCCATGACCCACCAATAGCCTTATCAATAAAACATCCATTGATTTTCTCCCTTGGAACAATTTTCACTTGGATCATCTTTCTTTGATATTACCCATGATTCTCCATGGAAGAGTATTAAGGGGAGATAAACTATTTAACTTGCAATGTTTATTCCATTTATGATTAGGTGCTGCTTTGAGACTGGAGCACAGTTTACCGGCTGGAGATGTGGCCACTGGTCTGGCTTGGGCCTATGTTATAAACTACCTGACAATCACACTTCTTACTCCTTCTTCAGAGGGTCTGGGTATGTAACATTATCTTGCATTCTACATTCATGCGTAATAATGATCTAAAACTGCCATCCTAATAAACTTTGCATTATTAGTCACTGGCTAGTAAATGTTTTGTGGCGTCATAACGCGGCGTGTGTGATGTCATAATGCGCCGTTTGTGGTGTCATAACGCACTGTGTGTGATGTCATAACGTGCCGTGTGATGTCATAACGTGGTGTGTGTGATGTCATAACGTGCCGTGTGTGATGTCATAACGTGATGTGTGTGATGTCATAACGTGCTGTATGTGACATCATAGCGCACTGTGTGCAGCATCATAACATGGTGTGTGTGGCATCATAACGTGGGATGTCATAATGTGGCGTGTGTGACGTCATAATGTGGCCTGTGTGACATCATAGCGCGGCATGTGTGACGTCATAACATGGCATGTATGACATCATAACATGGCGTGTATGACATCATAATGTGGCGTGTGTGACGTCATAACGTGGCATGTGTGATGTCATAAAGCGGCATGTGTGACGTCATAATGCGGCGTCTGGCATCATAACGTGGCGTGTGTGACGACATAGCGCAGTGTGTGTGGCGTCATAACGTGGCGTGTGTGGCATCATAACGTGGCATGTGTGGCATTATAATGTGGCATGTGTCGCGTCATAACATGGCGTGTGTCATGTCATAATATGGCACACACTCATGTCATAATGTGGCGTGTGTGCCATCATAATGTGGCGTGTGCCGTCATAACGCGGCCTGTTTGACGTCATTTGTTCACAGATTTTATCATGAACTTCAAGTCATGACTATTCGGTAATATTTTCTTTCTAAAACTTTATAAATTTTAAATTGATAAGCTCGGCTAGTAGAGCCTTGTATATTTTCTCGGCCTAATAAATTAAAATAACCTAATATTCTCTATTTATGACATAACTCTGCTTGTATTCAGCGTAATACAGTCATCACGTACATGTGTAATAACACCTGGAAGGATTCTGATTGGTTGAGAGAATAATGCTTATACTTTAAAGTATGCATATTTCTATTTGAATTTGTAATCTGGTAATCCAAGGATCGCAGGTTTCGATCTCCCCGTCTGACCCTAAAAAAATTAACAGTCTTTCAGATGGGACGTTAAACCGAGGTCTCGTGTCGGTGCTTTACACCGTGCATGTAAAAGAACCAGAGAAGATTCTGGAATGGGTCTCTGTCTGTATCATGCACTATCCTCCAAAATCTAAAATAACTAATCTCTTCAGGACGGGTCGCTCATATGGGCAACCGGTAGCGACGATAAATAAACGTTAAAAAAAATACATTGAATTGGTATATACCATTAATGGTACAGCCACTCTTTTAGAATTAGAAATCAACCTTAAATTGATTTTATCAAACCTTTGTTATCTTACATATAACATGGAAGTAGTTACAGATTTGTTTTAATGAGTTTTAACTTTTTATTTATTTATTTGTAAAGTAAATTGAAATCAAATTTTCAGGTAGATTAAACATGTCTGCGACCATATGAATTCACTATTCATTTATAAGCAATTAATGATATTTTAAAATGATTGTTGGTGCCAACCAACAGTTGCCTTCTCTTGGATTTTGTCTAGTCAACTGGTCATGCAACAATCATAACTACAAGGTCGTGGATATTGAGTGACTGATTGTGTATCTATTTCTTCAGGTATCCGAGACAGGATACAGGACTTCCTAAGAAATAATGAGATTGGCTGCGGGTGTATCTTGAAGATGTATATTATACTACCAAGGTCGTGCACAACGACACAGAATATAGCAGAGAAAGCAAATGAAAGGTAATCAATATTAACTTCAAGGTCATATAACAAGATTAACTTCAAGGTCATATAACAAGATTAACTTCAAGGTCATATAACAATATTAACTACAAGGTCATATAACAATATTAACTTCAAGGTCATATAACAAGATTAACTTCAAGGTCATATAACAAGATTAACTACAAGGTCATGTAACAATATTAACTTCAAAGTCATATAACAATATTAACTACAAGGTCATATAACAATATTAACTACAAGGTCATATAACAATATTAACTACAAGGTCATATAACAATATTAAATACAAGGTCATCTAACAATATTAACTACATGGTCAAGGTCATATAATTAACTACATGGTCACGGTCAAGGTCATATAACAATATTAACTTCAAGGTCATATAGCAATATTAACTTCAAGGTCATATAACAATATTAACTACAAGGTCATATCTCAATATTAAATACAAGGTCGTATAACAATATTAACTACAAGGTCATATAACAATATTAACTACAAGGTCATATAACAATATTAACTTCTTCAAGGTAATATAACAATATTAACTTCTTCAAGGTCATATAACAATATTAACTTCTACAAGGTCATATAACAATATTAACTTCTTCAAGGTCATATAACAAGATTAACTTCTTCAAGGTCATATATCAATATTAACTTCTTCAAGGTCATATAACAATATTAACTTCTTCAAGGCCATATAACAATATTAACTTCAAGGTAATATAACAATATTAACTTCTTCAAGGTCATATAACAATATTAACTTCTTCAAGGTCATACAACAATATTAACTTCTTCAAGGTCATATAACAATATTAACTTCAAAGTCATATAACATGATTTAGCTATTGAGCGTGGTCGTGACAACACCTACCACGAATCGAAAGACTATGTATTTATTGTAACTCTAGATTTGTGTTTGGGATGCAGTGTCACTGTACATGTACGGATGTATATGTAATTTAACTTTCAGTTGTGTTGACGGTTTTGAGCCAGTGAAGAATTTGGGAAGTCTTGAGCCTGTCCGTCGTAATACAGGTGGCCAGATTAGTCGACCGTTCTTCTTACAGATGTACAAGCACATGGACCCAGTCTCTCAGAGGGTATGTAATACAAGTAAATAAACATGGACCCAGTCTCTCAGAGGGTATGTAATACAAGTAAATAAACATGGACCCAGTCTCTCAGAGGGTATGTAATACAAGTAAATAAACATGGACACAGTCTCTCAGAGGGTATGTAATACAGGTAAATAAACATGGACACAGTCTGTCAGAGGGTATGTAATACAGGTAAATAAACATGGACCCAGTCTGTCAGAGGGTATGTAATACAGGTAAATAAACATGGACCCAGTCTCTCAGAGGGTATGTAATACAGGTAAATAAACATGGACCCAGTCTCTCAGAGGGTATGTAATACAAGTAAATAAACATGGACACAGTCTCTCAGAGGGTATGTAATACAGGTAAATAAACATGGACACAGTCTCTCAGAGGGTATGTAATACAGGTAAATAAACATGGACCCAGTCTCTCAGAGGGTATGTAATACAGGTAAATAAACATGGACCCAGTCTCTTAGAGGGTATGTAATGCAAGTAAATAAACCCTTTCTTTATTATAATGTCATGTTACATTTATTTCATCAATTCATTTCAATGGAGGCAGTGTGCTGTGCATGTTATAGTATTGTGACCCTCCCTTGCATGATGGGTACATTTTGTATTGTGACCCTCCCTTGCATGATGGGTACATTTTGTATTGTGACCCTCCCTTGCATGATGAGTACATTTTGTATTGTGACCCTCCCTTGCATGATGGGTACATTTTGTATTGTGACCCTCCCTTGCATGATGGGTACATTTTGTATTGTGACCCTCCCTTGCATGATGGGTACATTTTGTAGTGTGACCCTCCCTTGCATGATGGGTACATTTTGTACTGTGACCCTCCCTTGCATGATGGGTACATTTTGTATTGTGACCCTCCCTTGCATGATGGGTACATTTTGTATTGTGACCCTCCCTTGCATGATGGGTACATTTTGTATTGTGACCCTCCCTTGCATGGTGGGTATATTTTGTATTGTGACCCTCCCTTGCATGATGGGTACATTTTGTATTGTGACCCTCCCTTGCATGATGGGTACATATTGTATTGTGACCCTCCCCCTTGCATTATGTCGAGAGAACTAAATTACATTTCAGAGTGTCTGCTTCATCTCGGAATACTGTACCCCGGCCAACTGTATGCGTGAAATGGTAGAGAACTTCAAATTTGCTGGGCTTCAGGAAGCTGAGATGGGCAAACAGTGTGAAGATTTTGTGAACATTCTTCCCGATATCATGCAGCGAAAAGCAGTGAAGGAAGGTCTGGGAGATATCAGCTCCCTTGTACAGTTGATATACTATGACGGTTTGTATTCCATACTTGTTTCTGTATGCAAGTACAGGGAAGGAAGGTGTGTGAGTTATCCGTTCCTTGGTACAGTTGATATACTATGACGGTTTGTATTCCATACTTGTTTCTGTATGCAAGTACAGGGAAGGAAGGTGTGTGAGTTATCCGTTCCTTGGTACAGTTGATATACTATGATGGTTTGTATTCCATACTTGTTTCTGTATGCAAGTACAGGGAAGGAAGGTGTGTGAGTTATCCGTTCCTTGGTACAGTTGATATACTATGACGGTTTGTATTCCATACTTGTTTGGGAAATATCCGCTTATTAATGGATTGTACGTCCATATGTCCATCATAACTATCTCTTCAGGCCAACTTCTCCTACATTCTTCAACAGATTTAGATGAAACTTTCACAACTGCAATACTGTGAATTCTAGCTATGACCCTTCATTTTCCAATTCTCTGAGAGACAGTGATCTTTTCAACGGATCTGGATCAGACTGTCACAAAACCATCTCCGAAGTCTAGTTACGCATACTCCGGATGTTCTGCTTGGATGACTTTTGATGGAGTTATGGCCCTTCAATTTTCCAATTATACTTATAAAGGCACTGATGCTATAATTGTTTTGGGGATTTGGCCCAGACTTGTAGATATAGGCACAGATGCTGTACTTTTATGTGGATTTGTCCCAGACTTGTAGATATAGGCACCGATGCTGCATTTCTATGGGGATTTGTCCCAGACTTGTAGATATAGGCACCGATACTGCATTTCTATGGGGATTTGTCCCAGACTTGTAGATATAGGCACCGATGCTGCATTTCTATGGCGATTTGTCCCAGACTTGTAGATATAGGCACCGATGCTGCATTTCTATGGGGATTTGTCCCAGACTTGTAGATATAGGCACCGATGCTGCATTTCTATGGCGATTTGTCCCAGACTTGTAGATATAGGCACCGATGCTGCATTTCTATGGGGATTTGGCCCATACTTGTAGATATAGGCACCGATGCTGCATTTCTATGGGGATTTGTCCCAGACTTGTAGATATAGGCACCGATGCTGCATTTCTATGGGGATTTGTCCCAGACTTGTAGATATAGGCACCGATGCTGCATTTCTATGGGGATTTGGCCCATACTTGTAGATATAGGCACCGATGCTGCATTTCTATGGGGATTTGTCCCAGACTTGTAGATATAGGCACCGATGCTGCATTTCTATGGGGATTTGGCCCATACTTGTAGATATAGGCACCGATGCTGCATTTCTATGGGGATTTGTCCCAGACTTGTAGATATAGGCACCGATGCTGCATTTCTATGGGGATTTGGCCCATACTTGTAGATATAGGCACCGATGCTGCATTTCTATGGGGATTTGTCCCAGACTTGTAGATATAGGCACCGATGCTGCATTTCTATGGGGATTTGTCCCAGACTTGTAGATATAGGCACCGATGCTGCATTTCTATGGGGATTTGTCCCATACTTGTAGATATAGGCACCGATGCTGCATTTCTATGGGGATTTGGCCCATACTTGTAGATATAGGCACCGATGCTGCATTTCTATGGGGATTTGTCCCAGACTTGTAGATATAGGCACCGATGCTGCATTTCTATGGGGATTTGGCCCATACTTGTAGATATAGGCACCGATGCTGCATTTCTATGGGGATTTGGTCCAGACTTGTAGATATAGGCACCGATGCTGCATTTCTATGGAGGTTTGTAGATAGATGCACTCATGCAACATAGTTATATGGATTTGTCCCAGACGTGTAGATAGATGCACTCATGCAACATAGTTATATGGATTTGTCCCAGACTTGTAGATAGAGGCACTCATATTATGTCCTCAGGGTCTGGCTGCCCTTTGACACATAGCAAACCATCGGCCAAAAACAAACAACCAATCTGCTTTATGGATTTATTCGTTTACTTTGACGTGGAGCGGTAAAAAGCTGAAATTAACAGAAAGACTTCTAATAGAAATAAATCCATAATACAATGTGACCGCCTACAGTTGAACTCGTGTTCCTTAATCTCACAGCTCTACAGTACGTATATATCAGGGTATGGGTTAATCTCACAGCTCTACAGTACGTATATATCAGGGTATGGGTTAATCTCACAGCTCTACAGTACGTATATATCAGGGTATGGGTTAATCTCACAGCTCTACAGTACGTATATATCAGGGTATGGGTTAATCTCACAGCTCTACAGTACGTATATATCAGGGTATGGGTTAATCTCACAGCTCTACAGTACGTATATATCAGGGTATGGGTTAATCTCACAGCTCTACAGTACGTATATATCAGGGTATGGGTTAATCTCACAGCTCTACAGTACGTATATATCAGGGTATGGGTTAATCTCACAGCTCTACAGTACGTATATATCAGGGTATGGGTTAATCTCACAGCTCTACAGTACGTATATATCAGGGTATGGGTTAATCTCACAGCTCTACAGTACGTATATATCAGGGTATGGGTTAATCTCACAGCTCTACAGTACGTATATATCAGGGTATGGGTTAATCTCACAGCTCTACAGTACGTATATATCAGGGTATGGGTTAATCTCACAGCTCTACAGTACGTATATATCAGGGTATGGGTTAATCTCACAGCTCTACAGTACGTATATATCAGGGTATGGGTTAATCTCACAGCTCTACAGTACGTATATATCAGGGTATGGGTTAATCTCACAGCTCTACAGATAAGTCTCGTTTTATAACAAAATGTGTAAGAACCATCCATTAACACATTCTATATATACCGGTTATCTCCCAAATAATTACAGATTCCACTGTATATAGTGTAAAGTGCATGACTATCGACAAGAGACTAAACTGTAGGCAGTTTTAATATTGCAGGCCATTAGCATTCAATTTACACAACAACAATAGGTAAATTACACATATTACAGCATGTGTATGTTCTCTTTTATACTAGCACATATTGTACCTGTACTGTCGTAGAAGAAATAACACAAATTAGATAGACAGGTACATGTATGGTTTTGTACATGGACTGACAAATATTACCAATTATATTAGGCCTTTCGGAACAACCGTAGTTACAAGTATTTTATAAATAAACATACATTTCAAGTAATACTACACCACAAATGCCATTTAACATTGTGAAGGTTGTTATGTTTTGGTTCGAACTCACTCACGAACGTTAGTAATGGGCTCCATACAACAAAACAATGTGAAATACATATAATGATCTATTAAATAAGGGTGTACTTACACTATGGCAGGGCATAAACAGACATACACAACCAATCTTTTAATGACGACAAGATGGCTGTGTTCCTTTTCTGCACAGAACCGAATGCGACAACATTAACCCATTCAACACCAAGTAACTCACATGGACTGGTCCATGATATTCATAAACCAATAAATGAATCAGAAAATCACATTTGGACAAGTTCATTTATCAAAATGGGTAATTATGTCTAAAAATAGTCATATCACTGGCAAAAAGTGCAGATCCTGATGAGACGGCTCGTCACGAGCCGGCTCATCTGGATCTACACTTTTTGTAAGCCTATTTAGAGGTATGTGGTGTTGAAAGGGTTAAGCAACAAGAAACTATTAGCCGCAAGAAACAAAAATATCGATATAAAAACAATCGAAGCTGAAGGCTCATGCAACATAGTTATATGGGTTTGGCCCAACATGCAACATAGTTATATGGGTTTGGCCCAACATGCAACATAGTTATATGGGTTTGGCCCAACATGCAACATAGTTATATGGGTTTGGCCCAACATGCAACATAGTTATATGGGTTTGGCCCAACATGCAACATAGTTATATGGGTTTGGTCCAAACTTGTCTAGTTCCCGTCTGATTGTCAGAATAAAACTGTTAGTTCATATTGTTATTATTTATTATTATTCCAGATTTGTATAGCACTCTTTTTATACAGAAAGTATACGTTCAAAAGTGCTTAACATTAATTTAGCATAGTAAGACATTTTTGCAACATACATTACATTACTCAACATTAAGGACAACAATTTGGTAGGAATAAAAAAAAATAAAAAAAATAATAATAAAACTATGTAATATGTTTATCAAAAATATTAAGAAAACTAAATAAAGGAATAAAGGTTAAGAATTAAAATGTAAAATGCTATAGATACACCGTTAAATGGAACACACCAAACTAAAATCTACTTTCAAGAAGTGTATCACAGAGTGTAGCCGGTCCAGTGATTGTGTCGATCCCTACCTACGAGGCTCCCGCTACACCTGTGCTACTCTCCTCAGAATAGACTTGTGTATCACAGAGTGTAGCCGGTCCAGTGATTGGGTCGATCCCTACCTACGAGGCTCCCGCTACACCTGTGATACTCACCTCGGAATAGACTTGTGTATCACAGAGTGTAGCCGGTCCAGTGATTGGGTCGATCCCTACCTATGAGTCTCCCGCTACACCTGTGATACTCACCTCGGAATAGACTTGTGTATCACAGAGTTCTGTGGACAGACTTGTGTAACTGATTCTGTGGACATACTTGTGTAACTCATTCTGTGGACATACTTGTGTAACTGATTCTGTGGACACACTTGTGTAACTCATTCTGTGGACAGACTTGTGTAACTGATTCTGTGGACAGACTTGTGTAACTCATTCTGTGGACAGACTTGTGTAACTGATTCTGTGGACAGACTTGTGTAACTCATTCTGTGGACAGACTTGTGTAACTCATTCTGTGGACAGACTTGTGTAACTCATTCTGTGGACATACTTGTGTAACTCATTCTGTGGACAGACTTGTGTAACTCATTCTGTGAACAGACTTGTGTAACTCATTCTGTGAACAGACTTGTGTAACTCATTCTGTGGACAGACTTGTGTAACTGATTCTGTGGACAGACTTGTGTAACTGATTCTGTGGACAGACTTGTGTAACTGATTCTGTGGAGAAACGTGTGTAACTCATTATGTGGACAGACTTGTGTAACTGATTCTGTGGACAGTCTTGTGTAACTGATTCTGTGGACAGACTTGTGTAACTCATTCTGTGGACAGACTTGTGTAACTCATTCTGTGGACAGACTTGTGTAACTCATTCTGTGGACATACTTGTGTAACTCATTCTGTGGACAGACTTGTGTAACTCATTCTGTGGACAGACTTGTGTAACTCATTCTGTGGACAGACTTGTGTAACTCATTCTGTGAACAGACTTGTGTAACTCATTCTGTGGACAGACTTGTGTAACTCATTCTGTGGACATACTTGTGTAACTCATTCTGTGGACAGACTTGTGTAACTCATTCTGTGAACAGACTTGTGTAACTCATTCTGTGAACAGACTTGTGTAACTCATTCTGTGGACAGACTTGTGTAACTGATTCTGTGGACAGACTTGTGTAACTGATTCTGTGGACAGACTTGTGTAACTGATTCTGTGGAGAAACGTGTGTAACTCATTATGTGGACAGACTTGTGTAACTGATTCTGTGGACAGTCTTGTGTAACTCATTCTGTGGACAGACTTGTGTAACTCATTCTGTGGACATACTTGTGTAACTCATTCTGTGGACAGACTTGTGTAACTCATTCTGTGGACAGACTTGTGTAACTGATTCTGTGGACAGACTTGTGCAACTGATTCTGTGGACAGACTTGTGTAACTGATTCTGTGGACAGACTTGTGTAACTGATTCTGTGGAGAGACGTGTGTAACTCATTATGTGGACAGACGTGTGTAACTCATTATGTGGGCAGACTTGTGTAACTGATTCTGTGGACAGACTTGTGTAACTCATTATGTGGACAGACTTGTGTAACTCATTCTGTGGACAGACTTGTGTAACTGATTCTGTGGACAGACTTGTGTAACTCATTCTGTGGACAGACTTGTGTAACTCATTCTGTGGACAGACTTGTGTAACTCATTCTGTGGACATACTTGTGTAACTCATTCTGTGGACAGACTTGTGTAACTCATTCTGTGAACAGACTTGTGTAACTCATTCTGTGAACAGACTTGTGTAACTCATTCTGTGGACAGACTTGTGTAACTGATTCTGTGGACAGACTTGTGTAACTGATTCTGTGGACAGACTTGTGTAACTGATTCTGTGGAGAAACGTGTGTAACTCATTATGTGGACAGACTTGTGTAACTGATTCTGTGGACAGTCTTGTGTAACTCATTCTGTGGACAGACTTGTGTAACTCATTCTGTGGACATACTTGTGTAACTCATTCTGTGGACAGACTTGTGTAACTCATTCTGTGGACAGACTTGTGTAACTGATTCTGTGGACAGACTTGTGCAACTGATTCTGTGGACAGACTTGTGTAACTGATTCTGTGGACAGACTTGTGTAACTGATTCTGTGGAGAGACGTGTGTAACTCATTATGTGGACAGACGTGTGTAACTCATTATGTGGACAGACTTGTGTAACTGATTCTGTGTACAGACTTGTGTAACTCATTATGTGGACAGACTTGTGTAACTCATTCTGTGGACAGACTTGTGTAACTCATTATGTGGACAGATTTGTGTAACTGATTCTGTGGACAGACTTGTGTAACTGATTCTGTGGACACACTTGTGTAACTGATTCTGTGGACAGACTTGTGTAACTGATTCTGTGGAGAGACTTGTGTAACTCATTATGTGGACAGACTTGTGTAACTGATTCTGTGGACAGACTTGTGTAACTCATTCTGTGGACAGACTTGTGTAACTGATTCTGTGGACAGACTTGTGTAACTGATTCTGTGGAGAGACATGTGTAACTCATTCTGTGGACAGACTTGTGTAACTGATTCTGTGGAGAAACGTGTGTAGCTCATTATGTGGACAGACTTGTGTAACTGATTCTGTGGACAGTCTTGTGTAACTCATTCTGTGGACAGACTTGTGTAACTCATTCTGTGGACATACTTGTGTAACTCATTCTGTGGACAGACTTGTGTAACTCATTCTATGGACAGACTTGTGTAACTGATTCTGTGGACAGACTTGTGTAACTGATTCTGTGGACAGACTTGTGTAACTGATTCTGTGGACAGACTTGTGTAACTGATTCTGTGGAGAGACGTGTGTAACTCATTATGTGGACAGACGTGTGTAACTCATTATGTGGACAGACTTGTGTAACTGATTCTGTGGACAGACTTGTGTAACTCATTATGTGGACAGACTTGTGTAACTCATTCTGTGGACAGACTTGTGTAACTCATTATGTGGACAGATTTGTGTAACTGATTCTGTGGACAGACTTGTGTAACTGATTCTGTGGACACACTTGTGTAACTGATTCTGTGGACAGACTTGTGTAACTGATTCTGTGGAGAGACTTGTGTAACTCATTATGTGGACAGACTTGTGTAACTGATTCTGTGGACAGACTTGTGTAACTGATTCTGTGGACAGACTTGTGTAACTGATTATGTGGACAGACTTGTGTAACTGATTCTGTGGAGAGACATGTGTAACTCATTCTGTGGACAGACTTGTGTAACTCATTCTGTGGACATACTTGTGTAACTCATTCTGTGGACAGACTTGTGTAACTGATTCTGTGGACAGACTTGTGTAACTCATTCTGTGGACAGATTTGTGTAACTGATTCTGTGGACACACTTGTGTAACTGATTCTGTGGACAGACTTGTGTAACTCATTCTGTGGACAGACTTGTGTAGCTCATTCTGTGGACAGACTTGTGTAACTCATTCTGTGGACATACTTGTAATTTGTAAATTAAAGTATGCATAGCTCTATTTGAATTGGTACATAGCGTTAAGGGACATGCTATGATTGGTACATAACGCTAAGGGACATGCTACGATTGGTACATAACGCTAAGGGACATGCTACAATTGGTACATAACGCTAAGGGACATGCTACGATTGATACATAATGCTAAGGGACATGCTACGATTGGTACATGACGTTAAGCGACATGCTACGATTGGTACATTATGTTAAAGGACATGCTACGATTGGTACATAACGCTAAGGGACATGCTACGATTGGTACATAACGCTAAGGGACATGCTACGATTGGTACATAGCATTAAGGGACATGCTACGATTGGTACATAACATTAAGGACATGCTATGATTGGTACATAACGCTATGGGACATGCTACGATTGGTACATAGCGTTAAGGGACATGCTACGATTGGTACATAATGCTAAGGGACATGCTAAGATTGGTACATAGCATTAAGGGACATGCTACGATTGGTACATAACATTAAGGGACATGCTACGATTGGTACATAACGCTATGGGACATGCTACGATTGGTACATAGCATTAAGGGACATGCTACGATTGGTACATAATGCTAAGGGACATGCTACGATTGGTACATAGCGTTAAGGGACATGCTACGATTGGTACATAACATTAAGGGACATGCTACGATTGGTACATAATGCTAAGGGACATGCTAAGATTGGTACATAGCGTTAAGGGACATGCTACGATTGGTACATAACGCTAAGGGACATGCTACGATTGATACATAATGCTAAGGGACATGCTACGATTGGTACATAACGCTAAGGACATGCTACGATTGGTACATAATGCTAAGGGACATGCTACGATTGGTACATAGCGCTAAGGGACATGCTACGATTGGTACATGACGTTAAGCGACATGCTACGATTGGTACATTACGTAAGGACATGCTACGATTGGTACATAACGCTAAGGGACATGCTACGATTGGTACATAACGCTAAGGGACATGCTACAATTGGTACATAGCGTTAAGGGACATGCTACGATTGGTACATAACATTAGGGACATGCTACGATTGGTACATAACGTTAAGGGACATGCTACGATTGGTACATAACGCTATGGGACATGCTACGATTGATACATAACGCTAAGGGACATGCTATGATTGGTACATAATGCTAAGGGACATGCTACGATTGGTACATAACGCTAAGGGACATGCTACGATTGGTACATAGCGTTAAGGGACATGCTACGATTGGTACATAACGCTAAGGGACATGCTACGATTGGTACATAGCGCTAAGGGACATGCTATGATTGGTACATAATGCTAAGGGACATGCTACGATTGGTACCTAACGCTAAGGGACATGCTATGATTGGTACATAACGCTAAGGGACATGCTACGATTGATACATAACGCTAAGGGACATGCTATGATTGGTACATAGCGCTAAGGGACATGCTACGATTGGTACATAGCGTTAAGGGACATGCTACGATTGGTACATAGCGCTAAGGGACATGCTACGATTGGTACATAGCGTTAAGGGACATGCTATGATTGGTACATAGCGCTAAGGGACATGCTACGATTGGTACATAGCGTTAAGGGACATGCTACGATTGGTACATGACGTTAAAGGACATGCTACGATTGGTACCTAACGCTAAGGGACATGCTACGATTGGTACATAATGCTAAGGGACATGCTACGATTGGTACCTAACGCTAAGGGACATGCTACGATTGGTACCTAATGCTAAGGGACATGCTACGATTGGTACATAATGCTAAGGGACATGCTACGATTGGTACATAATGCTAAGGGACATGCTACGATTGGTACCTAATGCTAAGGGACATGCTACGATTGGTACATAACGCTAAGGGACATGCTACGATTGGTACATAATGCTAAGGGACATGCTACGATTGGTACCTAACGCTAAGGGACATGCTACGATTGGTACATAATGCTAAGGGACATGCTACGATTGGTACCTAATGCTAAGGGACATGCTACGATTGGTACATAACGCTAAGGGACATGCTACGATTGGTACATAACGCTAAGGGACATGCTACGATTGGTACCTAACGCTAAGGGACATGCTACGATTTAACAGAAGTCTTGACGCAATAATAACGCTGTTTAAAACATAAATATAACGCTGCTTTGCGTAGTGACGTCGTGACAATTTGTTGACGTCATGAGAATTTGCACTGACATTTGATGCCAATATGAAAGTAGCAACATTATTATGTGCAAAAATGTGATTAAAACCCAATATGGTAATGTGATAAAAGGGATTTTACATTCGTGGTGATTTCATACCATATTATCTGAAACGTTTTGGAATTACGCTACTAAGCTCGCCAAAAGGCTCATTAATAGAAAATTGCAGAACTTGTTTCACGATCGTGAATATACACACTACATATAGGTTCATTGTTATTTAAGGATAACTTCAAAACAGCAATGTTAATTTATTTCACTGTTATTTTCAGACAAAAGTGAAACACTGTTATCGGCCATTGAGAGACATATACAAATGGCAGGCCAAGAGGTTGTGTATGCGACAGACCATCCGCTCACCGGGGATCCAAACTATCTACTGCCATCGATGTGAAACAGTTGGCGATATTTCTATGGTTTTGGGATCAAATGATTTATGCCTTAATTTTGATCGCACATGAACGGACGGGCAGAGGTGATAGTCAGCTATTTGTATAGGAGGGTGTATCTGTTAACCATAAGACTACTAGGGGATGTACACAGGGGGTTGGAGGTTATATCTCATGCGCTCACAGGCACTACACACAATCACTGTGGGCTTGTTATTTTATGTAATGTATGTTATTTCATGTAATGTATGTTATTTCATGTAATGTATGTTATTTCATGCAATGTATGTTATTTCATGTAATGTATGTTATTTCATGTAATGTATGTTATTTCATGCAATGTATGTTATTTCATGTAATGTATGTTATTTCATGTAATGTATGTTATTTCATGTAATGTATGTTATTTCATGTAATGTATGTTATTTCATGTAATGTATGTTATTTCATGCAATGTATGTTATTTCATGTAATGTATGTTATTTCATGCAATGTATGATAGTTCATGCAATGTATGTTATTTCATGCAATGTATGTTATTTCATGTAATGTATGTTATTTCATGTAATGTATGTTATTTCATGCAATGTATGTTATTTCATGTAATGTATGTTATTTCATGTTGTGTTTATATATTTGATTTTTAAAGCCTTCAATAACTTGTCATGTGACAGTTAAATTCATCATAGATTTAATGTTTCTGTTACTTTATGAACTAGGTTTACGTTATGAACTATGTTTGCAGTACCCTACCGTCATATTCCTCTTTACAAACATTCTTAGTTTATACACATTTAATTTAGCTCGATTGCGAAACAAGTTCTTACAACATTAGTTAAGTCGTTCTCGAGACCTCATTCCGGATCTACTCTATCGCCATGAGAGAGAGAATATTGACTGCCGAACAAAGAGTCAAGATCAGAATTTTCAAGTACAACCAAAATGTCTATAATGTTTATACAAATTTATTTAAGCTCGATTGCGAAACAAGCTCTTACAACTACTATTAATCACTCTCGAGACCTCATTCCGGATGGAATCTATCGCCATGAGGGAGAGAGATGAGGCAATGTGGAATTTAAATACCTTGTCTAAGGACGCAATCATAACAGCTACAGTCGATAAAGTTGCATTTCTCAAAAGCTTTTGTAATCTTGGTTACAATTACATGATAACAGCCCATTTACAGATTACTGGGACACTTTTTGGACCACTTACTGGGATACTTTTTGGACCACTTACTGGGATACTTACTGGGATACTTATTGGAACACTTACTGGGACACTTTTTGGAACACTTACTGGGACACTTTTTGACCACTTACTGGGATACTTATTGGAACACTTACTGGGACACTTTTTGGACCACTTACTGGGATACTTATTGGAACACTTACTGGGACACTTTTTGGACCACTTACTGGGATACTTATTGGAACACTTACTGGGATACTTATTGGAACACTTACTGGGATACTTACTGGGACACTTACTGGGATACTTATTGGAACACTTACTGGGATACTTATTGGAACACTTACTGGGATACTTATTGGGACACTTTTTGGAACACTTATTGGGACACTTATTGGGACACTTATTGGGACACATATTGGGGCACTTATTGGGACAATTATTTGGGACACTTAATGGGATGCATATTTGGGACACATATTGGGGCACTTATTGGGACAGGAATATGATTTTTAAATTATTGTTATGCATTTATTTTTGAACCGTCTTAAATGAAATTTGTAAATAACCATAAAGGGAGGTAATATTGCAAATAGTTATTTTACACCATACAGTTCACATGTAAACAGATCTACCAAATTTTGCTTGAAACATGAATAACTTGGAGAAGTACTACACAACTAATAATCATGATTTATATCTCTGACACGATTTACCCAATGCATTTATCTCATGCTGGTACCCACTTGTTCTATGTGCCTTAACCACAACCAGTGACATCATGTAACCAATGCATTTATCTCATGCTGGTACCCACATGTTCTATGTGCCATACCCACATACCCACAGCCAATGACATCATGTAACCAATGCATTTATCTCATGCTGGTACCCACATGTTCTATGTGCCATACCCACAACCAGTGACATCATGTAACCAATGCATTTATCTCATGCTGGTACCCACTTGTTCTATGTGCCTTAACCACAACCAGTGACATCATGTAACCAATGCATTTATCTCATGCTGGTACCCACATGTTCTATGTGCCATACCCACATACCCACAGCCAATGACATCATGTAACCAATGCATTTATCTCATGCTGGTACCCACATGTTCTATGTGCCATACCCACAACCAGTGACATCATGTAACCAATGCATTTATCTCATGCTGGTACCCACATGTTCTATGTGCCTTAACCACAACCAGTGACATCATGTAACCAATGCATTTATCTCATGCTGGTACCCACATGTTCTATGTGCCTTACCCACATACCCACAACCAGTGACATCATGTAACCAATGCATTTATCTCATGCTGGTACCCACATGTACTATGTGCCTTACCCACAACCAGTGACATCATGTAACCAATGCATTTATCTCATGCTGGTACCCACATGTTCTATGTGCCATACCCACAACCAGTGACATCATGTAACCAATGCATTTATCTCATGCTGGTACCCACATGTTCTATGTGCCTTAACCACAACCAGTGACATCATGTAACCAATGCATTTATCTCATGCTGGTACCCACATGTTCTATGTGCCTTACCCACATACCCACAACCAGTGACATCATGTAACCAATGCATTTATCTCATGCTGGTACCCACATGTTCTATGTGCCATACCCACAACCAGTGACATCATGTAACCAATGCATTTATCTCATGCTGGTACCCACATGTTCTATGTGCCATACCCACAACCAGTGACATCATGTAACCATTGCATTTATCTCATGCTGGTACCCACATGTTCTATGTGCCTTAACCACAACCAGTGACATCATGTAACCAATGCATTTATCTCATGCTGGTACCCACATGTTCTATGTGCCTTACCCACAACCAGTGACATCATGTAACCAATGCATTTATCTCATACTGGTACCCACATGTTCTGTGTGCCATACCCACAACCAGTGACATCATGTAACCAATGCATTTATCTCATGCTGGTACCCACATGTTCTATGTGCCTTAACCACAACCAGTGACATCATGTAACCAATGCATTTATCTCATGCTGGTACCCACATGTTCTATGTGCCTTACCCACATACCCACAACCAGTGACATCATGTAACCATTGCATTTATCTCATACTGGTACCCACATGTTCTGTGTGCCATACCCACAACAAGTTGGCATGTTGCACCCAGTTCAAGGTCACTTGGTGACAATGCCATTCATGGATTGCTTCTGAATTGACATTCACCAATGTTCACCATAACAGGATGACATATCAGCTACAACTGGAATGTCCAAGGTCAGTGTCACTGCAAGGTCAAGGTCACTGTCATTAAAATTTAAAACAGTAACTGCTCAATACCATTGTCAAGTCGTGGACATATTTCGGAAAAAAAACATGAGCATTTATAACCTCAATCATTCATCTGTTATGTATAGGATATAAGCAGAAACCGATCCAATATGTAAAATATTGGACTGTGTGAGGCGTGTAGTGCGTGTAGATAACTGTAATTTGACATTGTTCAAACAAACAAGTTATATTATAGTCATGCATTGTGTAAATTTATGTTTATTACTTGTATGTTCATGGAAATAAAGAGTATATAATTATATACAACAGGAAATTGATAGATGCCTTCATATTCCCACCTATATATGACCATTCATTTTTATTTATTTGTTTACGTTTATTTATCGTCGCTACCGGTTGCCCATATGAGCGACGCCTCCTGAAGATATTAGTCATTTTATATTTTGGAGGATAGTGCAATGATACAGAGAGAGACCCATTCCAGAGTGTCCTCTGGTTCTTTTACGTGCAAGGCGTAAAGCACCGACACGAGACCTCGGTTTAACGTCCCATCTGAAAGACTGTTAATCTTATTAGGGTCAGACGGGGGAGCGAACCTGCGATCTCTGGATTACCAGTCCAGCGTGTTACCACTGGGCTACAGATCCGTCTGCTTTATGTACTGCTTGATATGCCACTGACATCCATCTTATTATTTTAGTCTAATACTAGTATAACATAAATAGTTGCAGTGTATTTTTCGACACCACTACCATCAGACAAATATTACCGGCAAATTCTAAATTTAATATGTTCGCTGTCTGATTAGCGCAGTGGTTATTGTGCTCGCCGATCCAACCTGGGTTCGATCCTCGGACAGGGAAGTATGTGAGATGGTACGGTGGTCGCCAGATAGGACAGGTGGGTTTTCTCCAGTTTCCTCCCACACGAATGACCACATTTACGCTTTCATACGCACCAACGAGAGTGATTAATATAAGTTGTTAAAACATGCTTTGCAATCGTTGTAAAATAAATAAAGTTTAATCTTTAATATGTTCAATCAGGGCCTGTTTTATCTATCTGAAGTCCTGATTCTATATATCACATAGTCATATTGTATTTGTCTGTCGGAGGTTTCTGGTTACTGTTTTATCTATCTGAAGTCCTGGTTCTATATATCACATAGTCATATTGTATTTGTCTGTCGTAGGTTTCGCGTTGATGGGTCATTTGATCCTATGGATGGAGCAGTAGGGTATTTGGCAACTGGTTAATTGTTGACTGTGTCTCTTTATATGAAAATAGTTGGCAGTTTATTACGGAAGTTGGTGTACCAAGTACTGGCTAGCTGCTTGACCCTGCCCACAAAAAGGTGTTGGGTAAGCTTCCCGTCACTCAAATGGACAACCGGTAGCGACAATAAACTTTA
>CM026389.1:12386443-12411559 GCA_014843695.1 Archivesica marissinica | reverse complement strand
TCCATCGAGCAGTCAGTATTGGTGGAGGAAGACCCCCGCGTGCTCCATCGAGCAGTCAGTATTGGTGGAGGAAGACCCCCGCGTGCTCCATCGAGCAGTCAGTATTGGTGGAGGAAGACCCCCGCGTGCTCCATCGAGCAGTCAGTATTGGTGGAGGAAGACCCCCGCGTGCTCCATCGAGCAGTCAGTATTGGTGGAGGAAGACCCCGCGTGCTCCATCGATCAGTCAGTATTGGTGGAGGAAGACCCCCGCGTGCTCCATCGATCAGTCAGTATTGGTGGAGGAAGACCCCCGCGTGCTCCATCGATCAGTCAGTATTGGTGGAGGAAGACCCCCGCGTGCTCCATCGATCAGTCAGTATTGGTGGAGGAAGACCCCGCGTGCTCCATCGTGCAGTCAGTATTGGTGAGGAGACCCCCGGCCCATCGATCAGTCAGTATTGGTGGAGGAAGACCCGGGGGCTCCATCGATCAGTCAGTATTGGTGGAGGAAGACCCCCGGGTGCTCCATCGATCAGTCAGTATTGGTGGAGGAAGACCCCCGCGTGCTCCATCGAGCAGTCAGTATTGGTGGAGGAAGACCCCCGCGTGCTCCATCGAGCAGTCAGTATTGGTGGAGGAAGACCCCCGCGTGCTCCATCGAGCAGTCAGTATTGGTGGAGGAAGACCCCCGGGTGCTCCATCGAGCAGTCAGTATTGGTGGAGGAAGACCCCCGCGTGCTCCATCGAGCAGTCAGTATTGGTGGAGGAAGACCCCCGGGTGCTCCATCGAGCAGTCAGTATTGGTGGAGGAAGACCCCCGGGTGCTCCATCGAGCAGTCAGTATTGCAGGCACGGACGGGCACCCGGGTAGAACCATCGACCTACCACAAGTCAGCTGGATAACTTCCTCATCTGAAAGAATTCAACACCTAGTGGGATTCTAACCTACAGCGGTGAGGTGAAAGTGATTTGAAGTCAACGACCGTAACCACCCGGTCCCACAGGGGGGGGGGGGTGTACTCCATGTAATAACTGCATAATCTAACAGGCATCTATAAATGTTTCGCACCTGTCTAATGCTTCTCTGAAGATCTGATAACCTATAATTATTTCATAATTAATATTTATGAAGAAACTGTTAAGGTAAGACATGTAATTGTTAAGTGTTAACAGTGTGTACCTATGTACAGTTCTTAGAAAGATCATGTAGGATATGGGTTTTTTTATGTCGTTTATTTATCGTCACTACCAGTTGCCCATATGAGCGACGCCTCCTGAAGAGATTTTAGATTTTGGACGATGGTGCATGGTACAGACAGAGACCCATTCCAGAATCTCCTCTGGTTCTTTTACGTGCACGGTGTAAAGCACCGACACGAGACCTCGGTTTAAAGTCCCATCTGAAAGACTGTTAAATTTGATTAGGGTCAGACGGGGGAGCGAACCTGCGATCCGTGGATTACCAGTCCAGCGTGTTACCACTGGACTACATATCCGTCTCTATCGTCTGCATATGGTTTCTGCGTAACTGACCATTTATAAAGCGAATGTCTTACCATCAGTACATCTTCTAATGTATAATGTGGTAGCGCTTGTCAGATTTCCTCCCGATATGATATGAAGTGGTTGATTGTAGTAATATAGGAGACATCTGTGAAGATAGCAGACATGCGCACGCAACACACAGGAAACAGATACACATACAGTCTACATCCGTCATGTCAAAGTCGGTTATGTCGAATTATCCGGTTATCTCGAAATTCCGTTTCAGACATTATCAATTTACGTATAACTGGCTCCGTTTATATCGAATTTCGTTAAATCAAACGAAGTATTTTGTTCGACGGAATTCAACATAACGGATGCAGACTGTAATTTAATTAAGTCAAATTGTAAATTTAGGGACATATATAATACATGTGAAACCAACGACACACTTGCCATGATATACAGAGACTCTCTACACTCAACACAATTCCTAGTCGGTCACCAGCAGTGCCCTAGGTTATGTCATATTTCGGTTATGTCGAAGTATTTTGTTCGGTCCGACGGAACTAGACATAACGGATGCAGACTGTACATATTTATGAACAATATTAGACAATAAATAAGAAAAATACAATCAATCAGTTGAATGTTACAGATAAATGTGGAACATCCTTGATGTAATGTATATGGTATCTGCCGCGCAACTGATAGTCAGTAGTTCGAGCCCCACAGGAGCCACGGTGGCTGTAGTTAAATCCACAAAATGCCTCTTCAGAAATTCGCTCCCTTATGACGATGAAGTCAATAACGAGCTCAGAGTGTATTGGACCGGTGCTGCTATTTATAGTTATGAATTCATATATTATAGTATTCTACATATACTAACATAATAGATCATTCTTAAGAAAACGAGCCAAGTTTAATAACACCTTTCGGTTATCACTGTTCATTAAAATACAAAATGTATACATGCTTGGTCTCATGTAGTAGTACTTATTAATGAGTTATTTCCTAGTAACACGGACAAATTAAAATAAAATGATACTCGTCTTCAATATCTCTAACATTGCAACATTGACAATAGTGCTCATTTCTCTGCATTCTATTATTAGTGAATATACCTGTATACATGTCTTATCGAATACACTAGTAGAACCAGAATGCACTAGTAGTACCAGAATACACGGGTAGAACCAGAATGCACTAGTAGAACCAGAATGCACTAATAGTACCAGAATACACTGGTAGAACCAGAATGCACTAGTAGTACCAGAATACACTAGTAGAACCAGAATACACTGGTAGAACCAGAATACACTAGTAGAACCAGAATACACTAGTAGAACCAGAATGCACTAGTAGTACCTGAATGCACTAGTATAACCAGAATACACTGGTAGAACCAGAATGCACTAGCAGAACCAGAATACACTAGTAGAACCTGAATGCACTAGTAGTACCTGAATGCACTAGTATAACCTGAATGCATTAGTAGTACCAGAATGCACTAGTAGAACCTGAATGCACTAGTAGAACCAGAATACACTAGTAGAACCAGAATGCACTAGTAGAACCAGAATGCAATAGTAGAACCAGAATGCACTAGTAGAACCAGAATGCACTAGTAGAACCTGAATGCACTAGTAGAACCAGAATGCACTAGTAGAACCTGAATGCACTAGTAGAACCAGAATACACTAGTAGAACCAGAATGCACTAGTAGAACCAGAATGCACTAGTAGAACCTGAATGCACTAGTAGAACCTGAATGCACTAGTAGAACCAGAATGCACTAGTAGAACCAGAATGCACTAGTAGAACCAGAATGCACTAGTAGAACCAGAATGCACTAGTAGAACCAGAATGCACTAGTAGAACCAGAATGCACTAGTAGAACCAGATTGCACTAGTAGAACCTGAATGCACTAGTAGAACCATAATGCACTAGTAGAACCTGAATGCACTAGTAGAACCAGAATACACTAGTAGAACCAGAATGCACTAGTAGAACCAGAATGCACTAGTAGAACCTGAATGCACTAGTAGAACCTGAATGCACTAGTAGAACCAGAATGCACTAGTAGAACCAGAATGCACTAGTAGAACCAGAATGCACTAGTAGAACCAGAATGCACTAGTAGAACCAGAATGCACTAGTAGAACCTGAATGCACTAGTAGAACCAGAATGCACTAGTAGAACCAGAATGCACTAGTAGAACCAGAATGCACTAGTAGAACCAGAATGCACTAGTAGTACCAAAATGCACTAGTAGAACCTGAATGCACTAGTAGAACCTGAATGCACTAGTAGAACCAGAATGCACTAGTAGAACCTGAATGCACTAGTAGAACCTGAATGCACTAGTAGTACCAGAATGCACTAGTAGAACCAGAATGCACTAGTAGAACCAGAATGCACTAGTAGTAACACCGATCTGAGGTCACTGATGTATACAGTAATATTAGCAGAACAGACCATACATTTACTTAGGAATCCAGGGATCGCAGGTTCGTTCCAAGTCTGACCCTAATACAATTAACAGTCTTTCAGTTGAGACTGTAAACCGAGGTCTCGTGTCGGTGCTGTACATCGTGCACGTAACAGAACCAGAGAAGACTCTGGAATGGGTATCTGTTTTTATCATTGCACTATCCTCCAAAATCTAAAATGACTAATCTCTTCAGGTGGCGTCGCTGATATGGGCAACCGGTAGCGACGATAAGTAAAACGTGCACACACACGCACGCACGCACGCACGCACACACACACACACATACACACACACACACATACTAGTCAAAGTTGTGTTTTACATACAGACACTTAAATGGGGTCTGGACAAATTTGTTTTATTATTTTATTTAAAGAACATTTTGATACACCATGTTATTGACACTATACATACAAATTGTTTAGGCTATATCCAAGCATTATTTAAAATGACACGCTGTCATAATCAGAACATTTATAAAAAATATATATATAAAAAATAATTTTGTTTTGAACACATTTGTCAAGACCCCACTCACACGTGGTTTTACATACTTGTCAACATCAGTGAAGGTAATCGCCCAACATTCTAGTCCATCGGCAAGGAGTGATTGTGTACACAGTCCCTGACAGGTGTCGATAGCTGAATCCAGATGGAATGGCGCTCCGATAGTTATATTGCTATTCTGTACAAGATCTAAATCCGTATCGAAATCTGTGTTAAGTATACCCGTGTCATTGTACGTCTCGTAGTAACACATTCCTGGAGATAAACACGTAATTATTTAGTTTGAACATTCCTGGAGGTAAACACGTAATTATTTAGTTTGAACATTCCTGGAGATAAACACGTAATTATTTAGTTTGAACATTCCTGGAGATAAACACCTAATTATTTAGTTTGAACATTCCTGGAAATAAACACGTAATTATTTAGTTTGAACATTCCTGGAGATAAACACGTAATTATTTAGTTTGAACATTCCTGGAAATAGACACTTAATTATTTAGCTTGGCTATTCCTGGAAATAAACACGTAATTATTTAGTTTGAACATTCCTGGAAATAGACACTTAATTATTTAGCTTGGCTATTCCTGGAAATAAACCCGTAATTATTTAGTTTGTACATTCCTGGAGGTAAACACGTAATTATTTAGTTTGAACATTCCTGGAGATAAACACGTAATTATTTAGTTTGAACATTCCTCTAGTATACTTATTTAGTTAGAAAATTCCTCATGAAACTGGGATATACAGCTCAATACAATTCCACATGAAACTGGGATATACAGCTGTATACAATTCCACATGAATCTGGGATATACAGCTATATACAATTCCACATGAAACTGGGATATACAGCTATATACAATTCCACATGAAACTGGGATATACAGCTGTATACAATTCCACATGAATCTGGGATATACAGCTATATACCATTCCACATGAAACTGGGATATACAGCTATATACAATTCCACATGAAACTGGGATATACAGCTGTATACAATTCCACATGAATCTGGGATAAACAGATGTATACAATTCCATATGAAACTGGGATATACAGCTATATACAATTCCACATGAAACTGGGATATACAGCTGTATACAATTCCACATGAAACTGGGATATACAGCTATATACAATTCCACATGAAACTGGGATATACAGCTGTATACAATTCCACATGAATCTGGGATATACAGCTATATACCATTCCACATGAAACTGGGATATACAGCTATATACAATTCCACATGAAACTGGGATATACAGCTGTATACAATTCCACATGAATCTGGGATAAACAGATGTATACAATTCCATATGAAACTGGGATATACAGCTATATACAATTCCACATGAAACTGGGATATACAGCTGTATACAATTCCACATGAAACTGGGATATACAGCTATATACAATTCCACATGAAACTGGGATATACAGCTTATATACAATTCCTTTTTTGTGGTGTGTCAATTCCACATGAAACTGGGATATACAGCTATATACAATTCCACTGGGATATACAGCTATATACATTCCACATGAAACTGGGATATACAGCTATACAATTCCACATGAAACTGGGATATACAGCTGTATACAATTCCACATGAATCTGGGATATACAGCTATATACAATTCCACATGAAACTGGGATATACAGCTATATACAATTCCACATGAAACTGGGATATACAGCTGTATACAATTCCACATGAATCTGGGATATACAGCTATATACAATTCCACATGAAACTGGGATATACAGCTGTATACAATTCCACATGAATCTGGGATAAACAGATGTATACAATTCCATATGAAACTGGGATATACAGCTATATACAATTCCACATGAAACTGGGATATACAGCTGTATACAATTCCACATGAAACTGGGATATACAGCTATATACAATTCCACATGAAACTGGGATATACAGCTGTATACAATTCCACATGAAACTGGGATATACAGCTATATACAATTCCACATGAAACTGGGATATACAGCTATATACAATTCCACATGAAACTGGGATATACAGCTGTATACAATTCCACATGAATCTGGGATATACAGCTATATACAATTCCACATGAAACTGGGATATACAGCTATATACAATTCCACATGAAACTGGGATATACAGCTGTATACAATTCCACATGAAACTGGGATATACAGCTATATACAATTCCACATGAACTGGGATAACAGTGTATACAATTCCATATGAAACTGGGATATACAGCTATATACAATTCCACATGAAACTGGGATATACAGCTATATACAATTCCACATGAAACTGGGATATACAGCTCAATACAATTCCACATGAAACTGGGATATACAGTTATATACAATTCCACATGAATCTGGGATATACAGCTGTATACAATTCCACATGAAACTGTGATATACAGCTATATACAATTCCACATGAAACTGGGATATACAGCTGTATAGAATTCCACATGAAACTGGGATATACAGCTATATACAATTCCACATGAAACTGGGATATACAGCTATATACCATTCCACATGAAACTGGGATATACAGCTATATACAATTCCACATGAAACTGGGATATACAGCTGTATACAATTCCACATGAAACTGGGATATACAGCTATATACAATTCCACATGAAACTGGGATATACAGCTATATACAATTCCACATGAAACTGGGATATACAGATGTATATACAATTCCACATGAATCTGGAATATACAGCTCTATACAATTCCACATGAAACTGGGATATACAGCTATATACAATTCCACATGAAACTGGGATATACAGCTGTATACAATTCCACATGTACAGCTATTTATAATGCAGATAGTGACCTACTTTGTGCTGTCGTCGGTGGTATTTATAAGGCAGATAGTGACCTACTTTGTGCTGTCGTCGGTGGTATTTATAAGGCAGATAGTGACCTACTTTGTGCTGTCGTCGGTTGTATTTATAAGGCAGATAGTGACCTACTTTGTGTTGTCGTCGGTGGTATTTATAAGGCAGATAGTGACCTACTTTGTGCTGTCGTCGGTTGTATTTATAAGGCAGATAGTGACCTACTTTGTGTTGTCGGTCGGTGGTAATGTAGTAGTTGTTGTAGGAGGTTCTGAAACGAAGCAAGTGATAACGGGTTAGCTTTACTCTTTGCATGCTGGGTAAAATAATGGCTATAAATAGTTCAAATATAGGCACGTAGCTATTATAAGACATTGATGGTTCGGGCCTGCAGATTGTCCCAGATGACGAAAAATGAAAAACCACGAAAATGCAATAAAACTGTGAGCTATGATGGTAGTACATCTCTGAAAAAATATTAATTTAAACGTCAGCGTCCAAGAGTGCACCAATAACGTTCTACGATTCAAAATGCCCCCATGCCCCCAGATCCAACTAGCAGCACCGCATCGTCCATGCTCAATTTATCAGTCGGGCTTGCACATTCAAAATCGCTAGCTACGCCCCAGAAATAATTGTGTGTTTGTTTGTTCGGGTTATACGCCTGCATCAGCACCATTTTGGACTATATCGCCATCGGGCAGTTTACCTAACATTACCTTTCCTGGGCAGGCTCCAGAAAAACCAATACGTGGGTGCACCAACCTCCAGCGACTCCACAGCTAGTAGAACTATATGTATATGTTTATATGTATATGTTTATAGGGTTATAGTCGTACCCAAGGCTTAGGTCATACAGCGACTACACAGCCAGTAGTACTTTATGTATATGTTTATAGGGTTATAATCGCACCCACGGCTTAGGTCATACAGCGACTCCACAGCCAGTAGTACTTTATGTATATGTTTATAGGGTTATAGTCGCACCCACGGCTTAGGTCATACAGCGACTCCACAGCCAGTAGAATTTATGTATATGTTTATAGGGTTATAGTCGCACCCACGGCTTAGGTCATACAGCGACTCCACAGCTAGTAATACTATATGTTTTATGTATATGTTTATAGGGTTATAGTCGCACCCACGGCTTAGGTCATACAGCGACTCCACAGCCAGTAGTACTTTATGTATATGTTTATAGGGTTATAGTCGCACCCACGGCTTAGGTCATACAGCGACTCCACAGCTAGTAGTACTATATGTATATGTTTATATGTATATGTTTATAGGGTTATAGTCGCACCCACGGCTTAGGTCATACAGCGACGCCACAGCCAGTAGTATATGTATATGTTTATATGTATATGTTTATAGGGTTATAGTCGCACCCACGGCTTAGGTTATACAGCGACTCCACAGCTAGTAGTACTATATGTATATGTTTATGTGTATATGTTTATAGGGTTATAGTCGCACTCACGGCTTAGATCATACAGCGACTCCACAGCTAGTAGTACTATATGTATATGTTTATATGTATATGTTATAGGGTTATAGTCGCACCCACGGCTTAGGTCATACAGCGACGCCACAGCCAGTAGTACTATATGTATATGTTTATATGTATATGTTTATAGGGTTATAGTCGCACCCACGGCTTAGGTCATACAGCGACGCCACAGCCAGTAGTACTATATGTATATGTTTATATGTATATGTTTATAGGGTTATAGTCGCACACACGGCTTAGGTCATATAGCGACTCCACAGCTAGTAGTACTATATGTTTATAGGGTTATAGTCGCACCCACGGCTTAGGTCATATAGCGACTCCACAGCTAGTAGTATTATATGTGTATAGGGTTATAGTCGCACCCACGGCTTAGGTCACACAGCGACTCCACAGCTAGTAATACTATATGTATATGTTTATATGTATATGTTTATAGGGTTATAGTCGCACCCACGGCTTAGGTCATACAGCGACTCCACAGCAAGTAGTACTATATGTATATGTTTATATGTATATGTTTATAGGGTTATAGTCGCACCCACGGCTTAGGTCATACAGCGACGCCACAGCCAGTAGTACTATATGTATATGTTTATATGTATATGTTTATAGGGTTATAGTCGCACCCACGGCTTAGGTCATACAGCGACTCCACAGCCAGTAGTACTATATGTATATGTTTATATGTATATGTTTATAGGGTTATAGTCGCACCCACGGCTTAGGTCATACAGCGACGCCACAGCCAGTAGTACTATATGTATATGTTTATATGTATATGTTTATAGGGTTATAGTCGCACCCACGGCTTAGGTCATACAGCGACGCCACAGCCAGTAGTACTATATGTATATGTTTATATGTATATGTTTATAGGGTTATAGTCGCACACACGGCTTAGGTCATATAGCGACTCCACAGCCAGTAGTACTATATGTTTATAGGGTTATAGTCGCACCCACGGCTTAGGTCATATAGCGACTCCACAGCTAGTAGTATTATATGTGTATAGGGTTATAGTCGCACCCACGGCTTAGGTCACACAGCGACTCCACAGCTAGTAATACTATATGTATATGTTTATATGTATATGTTTATAGGGTTATAGTCGCACCCACGGCTTAGGTCATACAGCGACTCCACAGCAAGTAGTACTATATGTATATGTTTATATGTATATGTTTATAGGGTTATAGTCGCACCAACGGCTTAGGTCATACAGCGACTCCACAGCCAGTAGTACTATATGTATATGTTTATATGTATATGTTTATAGGGTTATAGTCGCACCCACGGCTTAGGTCATACAGCGACTCCACAGCCAGTAGTACTATATGTATATGTTTATATGTATATGTTTATAGGGTTATAGTCGCACCCACGGCTTAGGTCATACAGCGACTCCACAGCTAGTAGTACTATATGTATATGTTTATAGGGTTATAGTCGCACCCACGGCTTAGGTCATACAGCGACGCCACAGCCAGTAGTACTATATGTATATGTTTATATGTATATGTTTATAGGGTTATAGTCGCACCCACGGCTTAGGTCATACAGCGACTCCACAGCCAGTAGTACTATGTTTATAGGGTTATAGTCGCACCCACGGCTTAGGTCATACAGCGACGCCACAGCCAGTAGTACTATATGTATATGTTTATATGTATATGTTTATAGGGTTATAGTCGCACCCACGGCTTAGGTCATACAGCGACTCCACAGCCAGTAGTACTATATGTATATGTTTATATGTATATGTTTATAGGGTTATAGTCGCACCCACGGCTTAGGTCATACAGCGACTCCACAGCCAGTAGTACTATATGTATATGTTTATATGTATATGTTTATAGGGTTATAGTCGCACCCACGGCTTAGGTTATACAGCGACTCCACAGCTAGTAGTACTATATGTATATGTTTATATGTATATGTTTATAGGGTTATAGTCGCACCCACGGCTTAGGTCATACAGTGACTCCACAGCCAGTAGTACTATATGTTTATAGGGTTATAGTCGCACCCACGGCTTAGGTCATACAGCGACGCCACAGCCAGTAGTACTATATGTATATGTGTATAGGTTTATAGTCGTACCCACGGCTTAGGTCATACAGCGACTCCACAGCTAGTAGTACTATATGTATATGTTTATAGGGTTATAGTCGTACCCACGGCTTAGGTCATACAGCGACTCCACAGCTAGTAGTACTATATGTATATGTTTATAGGGTTATAGTCGTACCCACGGCTTAGGTCATACAGCGACTCCACAGCTAGTAGTACTATATGTATATGTTTATGGGGTTATATAGTCGCACCCACGGCTTAGGTCATACAGCGACTCCACAGCTAGTAGTACTATATGTATATGTTTATATGTATATGTTTATAGGGTTATAGTCGCACCCACGGCTTAGGTCATACAGCGACGCCACAGCCAGTAGTACTATATGTATATGTTTATATGTATATGTTTATAGGGTTATAGTCGCACCCACGGCTTAGGTCATACAGCGACGCCACAGCCAGTAGTACTATATGTATATTTTATATGTATATGTTTATAGGGTTATAGTCGCACCCACGGCTTAGGTCATACAGCGACGCCACAGCCAGTAGTACTATATGTATATGTTTATAGGGTTATAGTCGCACCCACGGCTTAGGTCATACAGCGACTCCACAGCCAGTAGTACTATATGTATATGTTTATAGGGTTATAGTCGTACCCACGGCTTAGGTCATACAGCGACTCCACAGCCAGTAGTACTATATGTATATGTTTATATGTATGTGTTTATAGGGTTATAGTCGCACCCACGGCTTAGGTCATACAGGGACGCCACAGCCAGTAGTACTATATGTATATGTTTATAGGGTTATAGTCGCACCCACGGCTTAGGTCATACAGCTACGCCACAGCCAGTAGTACTATATGTATATGTTTATAGGGTTATAGTCGCACCCACGGCTTAGGTCATACAGCGACTCCACAGCCAGTAGTACTATATGTATATGTTTATAGGGTTAAAGTCGTACCAACGGCTTAGGTCATACAGCGACTCCACAGCCAGTAGTACTATATGTATATGTTTATAGGGTTATAGTCGTACCAACGGCTTAGGTCATACAGCGACTCCACAGCCAGTAGTACTATATGTATATGTTTATATGTATATGTTTATAGGGTTATAGTCGCACCCACGGCTTAGGTCATACAGCGACGCCACAGCCAGTAGTACTATATGTATATGTTTATAGGGTTATAGTCGCACCCACGGCTTAGGTCATACAGCGACGCCACAGCCAGTAGTACTATATGTATATGTTTATAGGGTTATAGTCGCACCCACGGCTTAGGTCATACAGCGACTCCACAGCCAGTAGTACTATATGTATATGTTTATAGGGTTATAGTCGTACCCACGGCTTAGGTCATACAGCGACTCCACAGCCAGTAGTACTATATGTATATGTTTATATGTATGTGTTTATAGGGTTATAGTCGCACCCACGGCTTAGGTCATACAGCGACGCCACAGCCAGTAGTACTATATGTATATGTTTATAGGGTTATAGTCGCACCCACGGCTTAGGTCATACAGCGACGCCACAGCCAGTAGTACTATATGTATATGTTTATAGGGTTATAGTCGCACCCACGGCTTAGGTCATACAGCGACTCCACAGCCAGTAGTACTATATGTATATGTTTATAGGGTTATAGTCGTACCAACGGCTTAGGTCATACAGCGACTCCACAGCCAGTAGTACTATATGTATATGTTTATAGGGTTATAGTCGTACCAACGGCTTAGGTCATACAGCGACTCCACAGCCAGTAGTACTATATGTATATGTTTATATGTATATGTTTATAGGGTTATAGTCGCACCCACGGCTTAGGTCATACAGCGACGCCACAGCCAGTAGTACTATATGTATATGTTTATAGGGTTATAGTCGCACCCACGGCTTAGGTCATACAGCGACGCCACAGCCAGTAGTACTATATGTATATGTTTATAGGGTTATAGTCGCACCCACGGCTTAGGTCATACAGCGACTCCACAGCCAGTAGTACTATATTTATATGTTTATAGGGTTATAGTCGTACCAACGGCTTAGGTCATACAGCGACTCCACAGCCAGTAGTACTATATGTATATGTTTATATGTATATGTTTATATGTATATGTTTATATGTATATGTTTTGACATCAACGCTTTGTGTTGTCGTCGGTGGTATTTATAAGGCAGATAGTGACCTACTTTGTGTTGTCGTCGGTGGTAATGTAGTAGTTGTTGTAGGAGGTTCTGAAACGAAGCAAGTGATAACGGGTTAGCTTTACTCTTTGCATGCTGGGTAAAATAATGGCTATAAATAGTTCAAATATAGGCACGTAGCTATTATAAGACATTTATGGTTCCGGCCTGCATATTGTCCCAGATGACGAAAAATGAAAAACCACGAACATGCAATACAACTGTGAGCTATGATGGTAGTACATGTCTTTTTGATTTATGCATATTATTATTCAATGTAATAATAAAGACTCTATTTTTCGAGAGAACTCGCTTACAAAAGTTAATCTACATGTAATAAATAATAACTATATCGTCATATATACAAACCAAATGCAATAAAAAGCTTAGTTTATACAAATATATGTTAGCTCGATTGGGAAACAAGTTCTTACAACTTATATTAATCACTCTCTATACCTCATTCCTGATGGAATCCATCGCCACAAGGGAGAGAGAAGAGGCAATGTGGAATTTAAATGCACCGCCTCATGGGACAATCGCAACGGCTCCAGCCGGGCGCGAACTCGCATGTCGCACCTGAAGGGAATGGTTACCAATGCGCTATCACAACTTCCACAATCAAGATAGGACTATAAGTGAAAACTGTCCTTTGTTGTAATTTTGAGTTTATATACACAAATATGCCAAAGAGCAATACAATAGGCCTATGATTAAATCAATTGGCGTACTAATTCTAGTCTCAGAAACACATAGATATATCCGACGTTGCTGTAGTCCAAATATTTAGACTTTAAACATGTGACATTTTACTATCCAGGCATTTTGCAAATAACAGAAGGGAAACAAATATGTAGAGGTCTTATATATAGGACTAACGTTGTTGCTGTTTTGGTCACAATTGATAGATCACACAGTATGGACAGACTGCATAACAGAATACTTACCGGTGGTCGTGAGGAGGGCACAGAAAGGATCTTCTACGTGGTTGGTGCTTAGGTCCCAACAATGATCAGACCATTCCGGTCCGTGATTGTGCGAACGCTTCTGGATTGAATTGTTGTCGTCTGCAATGTTTTATAATGGTGTGTGTGAACTGTATGGTCCTAATCATTGGCTAATGTTCACTATATTCAGCTGATATTTTATTCCAAATAGTTTAGGTTTACATAAGTCATATATACATATTAATCTACAGAAAAATGATTATCTAAAAGGAAAGACAGTAGTATAGTTCAATGTGTCTATGGATAAGTGTGTATGCATTCCTCAGCCTGAGCGTTTGCATTTGTTTTTATGACGTCGTGAAAGTTGTTAAAAATGCGTGTGGTGAAAACCCCTATGCTTCGCCTTTCGTTAGCCGTATTGGTCCGTACTCCACGGGATATGACTCGGCCAAATGTAGAACAATGTTTCGTCATTCGTTAGCCGTTCTATACAGTACTCCACGGATTAGGACTCTGGCCAAATGTAGAACAATGTTTCGTCCTTCGTCGGCCGTACTATACCGTACTCCACGGAATATGACTAGTTCAAATGTAGAGCAATGCTTCGTCCTTCGTTAGCCGTACTATACCGTACTCCACGGGATAGGACTCGGCCAAATGTAGAGCAATGCTTCGTCCTTCGTTAGCCGTACTATACCGTACTCCACGGATAGGACTCGGCCAAATGTAGAGCACTGTTTCGTACTTCATCAACCGTACTGGTCCGTACTACACGGGATATGACTAGTTCAAATGTAGAACAATGCGTCTCCTTTCGTTAGCCGTTCTGGTCCGTACTCCACGGGATAGGACTCGGCCAAATGTAGAGCACTGTTTCGTACTTCATCAACCGTACTGGTCCGTACTACACGGGATATGACTAGTTCAAATGTAGAACAATGCGTCTCCTTTCGTTAGCCGTTCTGGTCCGTACTCCACGGGATAGGACTCGGCCAAATGTAGAGCACTGTTTCGTACTTCATCAACCGTACTGGTCCGTACTCCAAATGTGAACGATATTTCTATTTTCGTAACTGTTTTGTTACAACTATGCCTATGTCTTTATCTACTCTGCCGAATCTTATCGCATTTAAATAAACTCTGGGCTGTGTGAAATAACTAAACATCTCTCTGATGCTAATATTTTTATCACTCTGTGCAACATGATACAGCAAATAGTATATACTGCGGAAAGTTGGTGCATCGGAAAATATTGAAATAATTAAAGCTGGGTTCTATTAATGAGGTTCTAAGACTAAGTAGATTTAGGATCGATAAACAAACAGCAACAAACCGTCACAGAGTCCGCATCTCTTGGCACACACCTGTCTAGCGAGCACGTCATACGGGGCACTACAGTATCCTTGCTGGAGGAGATGGCAATTCGTCAACGAGTCCACGCATTCTGCAGTAGACCATGTGATGATGATGATGATGATAATAATACATACACATATAATACGCTATGATTGACCAACACCACCGTGTTATACGACACGTGCAACACCACCGTGTTATACGACACGTGCAACACCACCGTGCTACACGACACGTGCAACACCACCATGTTATACGACACGTGCAACATATGTACCGGGATTCTTAGCATTATGGCCTATGCTTTATATTTATATTCAGACTAACTTTACATTTGCCAAAATAAATTTCTTCGTTTTCTGGAATCAAAGTTTGCTTAAAAGACCGAATTTGTTAACACCTATGTTACAATTAGGGGACTACATAACAGCTCTCCTAGCCTGTGAACAGGCGTTGATATATTTTGCCTGGTCAAATAAATATATTTTAACACCGAGACCATCAATTCGGCCGTATTGCGTTTCTGGTCATATCAACTATGTCATTTTGCCAGAGGTTAAGACGTAAAATATCGACAGACTGGAACACAGGTTACAGCTCTCCCACAACGCGATTAAAACGCTCAGCATGTACCAGTAATAGTCTGGACGCGTATTTCAACAGATACACAATACACAAGTACGAAATATCACTCACCTCCCTTTGTCCATGCAACTATAGTCAACAGGCACACGACCGTTGGGATTAGCATTTTAAAATCAAGTGCCATACCCTGTCCCTGATATTTGTTTGTTCTCTTAAATTGTTCAATAGAAAATAATGCCCACTTTTTTGTCAGAAATTTAACTTTATGTTGGGTTTTGTAGACTAGCTGACGTGTATCTAACCGCCCTGTTCAAGTCTGACTAGCTAAAGGGGTGCGAGGACTGTGGCAAATAATTAAATAAGCGCCACCTGACGGAGTCTCACAGACGACTATGCTCTCGAGATAAGACACGATGTGTGGCAACCGTCTCCGTGAAGGTGCTCTGATATGAACCGTTTATAGTTGGTGGTTCACTTAGATATTTCTCAAATTGGTGTCACAAAGATAAGAAGCAATAACACCAAGACCAATATCTCAATCTATATCCTGTTTTAAGGCACTCGTCTTTTTCTATCTCTGTTGACGAGACATTTAATAAACAACACTTACACCATACAGTTTGTACAATGCATATATTTAACAATTGAATGTTCTTTTTCCACAAGAGGTGTGCCGTGTTTTAAGCTGTTGCCGAGTTTATATATTTATCACTTGCACGAATGCCGCTTTGAATTGACACCATTGTGAGGTGATCCGGGTTATTTGTGATAACAAAGTGTTTAAATATAGATCAGTAAGTCAGAACGAGTGGTCATTATGAAACAGCTTGTGAACTGAATGACTCGTTCTGTGGTTTGACTATGTCGTCTGCATACATGGTAAATAATTGTACTACTTCAGCACTGTCACATACAATATGACAACGGTTAGAAGGGGGATATACCACATGTCCACACGTATACAGTAGTTACTAGAAGAGGGATATATCACATGTATGTCCACAAGGATACAGTAGCTACTAGAAGAGGGATATATCACATGTATGTCCACAAGGATACAGTAGTTACTAGAAGGGGGATATATCACATGTATGTCCACAAGGATACAGTAGCTACTAGAAGGGGGATATATCACATGTATGTCCACAAGGATACAGTAGTTACTAGAAGGGGGATATATCACATGTCCACAAGGATACAGTAGCTACTAGAAGGGGGATATATCACATGTCCACAAGGATACAGTAGTTACTAGAAGGGGGATATATCACATGTCCACAAGGATACAGTAGCTACTAGAAGGGGGATATATCACATGTATGTCCACAAGGATACAGTAGCTACTAGAAGGGGGATATATCACATGTATGTCCACAAGGATACAGTAGCTACTAGAAGGGGGATATATCACATGTATGTCCACAAGGATACAGTAGTTACTAGAAGGGGGATATATCACATGTATGTCCACAAGGATACAGTAGTTACTAGAAGGGGGATATATCACATGTATGTCCACAAGGATACAGTAGTTACTAGAAGGGGGATATATCACATGTATGTCCACAAGGATACAGTAGTTACTAGAAGGGGGATATATCACATGTCCACAAGGATACAGTAGCTACTAGAAGGGGGATATATCACATGTATGTCCACAAGGATACAGTAGTTACTAGAAGGGGGATATATCACATGTATGTCCACAAGGATACAGTAGTTACTAGAAGGGGGATATATCACATGTATGTCCACAAGGATACAGTAGCTACTAGAAGGGGGATATATCACATGTATGTCCACAAGGATACAGTAGTTACTAGAAGGGGGATATATCACATGTATGTCCACAAGGATACAGTAGTTACTAGAAGGGGGATATATCACATGTATGTCCACAAGGATACAGTAGTTACTAGAAGGGGGATATATCACATGTATGTCCACAAGGATACAGTAGTTACTAGAAGGGGGATATATCACATGTATGTCCACAAGGATACAGTAGCTACTAGAAGGGGGATATATCACATGTCCACAAGGATACAGTAGCTACTAGAAGGGGGATATATCACATGTATGTCCACAAGGATACAGTAGCTACTAGAAGGGGGATATATCACATGTATGTCCACAAGGATACAGTAGCTACTAGAAGGGGGATATATCACATGTATGTCCACAAGGATACAGTAGTTACTAGAAGGGGGATATATCACATGTATGTCCACAAGGATACAGTAGCTACTAGAAGGGGGATATATCACATGTATGTCCACAAGGATACAGTAGCTACTAGAAGGGGGATATATCACATGTATGTCCACAAGGATACAGTAGCTACTAGAAGGGGGATATATCACATGTATGTCCACAAGGATACAGTAGTTACTAGAAGGGGGATATATCACATGTATGTCCACAAGGATACAGTAGCTACTAGAAGGGGGATATATCACATGTCCACAAGGATACAGTAGCTACTAGAAGGGGGATATATCACATGTCCACAAGGATACAGTAGTTACTAGAAGGGGGATATATCACATGTATGTCCACAAGGATACAGTAGCTACTAGAAGGGGGATATATCACATGTATGTCCACAAGGATACAGTAGTTACTAGAAGGGGGATATATCACATGTATGTCCACAAGGATACAGTAGCTACTAGAAGGGGGATATATCACATGTCCACAAGGATACAGTATTACTAGAAGGGGGATATATCACATGTATGTCCACAAGGATACAGTAGTTACTAGAAGGGGGATATATCACATGTCCACAAGGATACAGTAGCTACTAGAAGGGGGATATATCACATGTATGTCCACAAGGATACAGTAGTTACTAGAAGGGGGATATATCACATGTATGTCCACAAGGATACAGTAGCTACTAGAAGGGGGATATATCACATGTATGTCCACAAGGATACAGTAGCTACTAGAAGGGGGATATATCACATGTATGTCCACAAGGATACAGTAGTTACTAGAAGGGGGATATATCACATGTATGTCCACAAGGATACAGTAGTTACTAGAAGGGGGATATATCACATGTATGTCCACAAGGATACAGTAGTTACTAGAAGGGGGATATATCACATGTCCACAAGGATACAGTAGCTACTAGAAGGGGGATATATCACATGTATGTCCACAAGGATACAGTAGCTACTAGAAGGGGGATATATCACATGTCCACAAGGATACAGTAGCTACTAGAAGGGGGATATATCACATGTATGTCCACAAGGATACAGTAGCTACTAGAAGGGGGATATATCACATGTCCACAAGGATACAGTAGCTACTAGAAGGGGGATATATCACATGTATGTCCACAAGGATACAGTAGCTACTAGAAGGGGGATATATCACATGTCCACAAGGATACAGTAGCTACTAGAAGGGGGATATATCACATGTATGTCCACAAGGATACAGTAGTTACTAGAAGGGGGATATATCACATGTCCACAAGGATACAGTAGCTACTAGAAGGGGGATATATCACATGTATGTCCACAAGGATACAGTAGTTACTAGAAGGGGGATATATCACATGTCCACAAGGATACAGTAGCTACTAGAAGGGGGATATATCACATGTATGTCCACAAGGATACAGTAGCTACTAGAAGGGGGATATATCACATGTATGTCCACAAGGATACAGTAGCTACTAGAAGGGGGATATATCACATGTATGTCCACAAGGATACAGTAGCTACTAGAAGGGGGATATATCACATGTATGTCCACAAGGATACAGTAGTTACTAGAAGGGGGATATATCACATGTCCACAAGGATACAGTAGCTACTAGAAGGGGGATATATCACATGTATGTCCACAAGGATACAGTAGTTACTAGAAGGGGGATATATCACATGTATGTCCACAAGGATACAGTAGTTACTAGAAGGGGATATATCACATGTATGTCCACAAGGATACAGTAGCTACTAGAAGGGGGATATATCACATGTATGTCCACAAGGATACAGTAGTTACTAGAAGGGGATATATCACATGTATGTCCACAAGGATACAGTAGCTACTAGAAGGGGGATATATCACATGTATGTCCACAAGGATACAGTAGCTACTAGAAGGGGGATATATCACATGTCCACAAGGATACAGTAGTTACTAGAAGGGGGATATATCACATGTCCACAAGGATACAGTAGCTACTAGAAGGGGGATATATCACATGTATGTCCACAAGGATACAGTAGCTACTAGAAGGGGGATATATCACATGTCCACAAGGATACAGTAGCTACTAGAAGGGGGATATATCACATGTATGTCCACAAGGATACAGTAGTTACTAGAAGGGGGATATATCACATGTCCACAAGGATACAGTAGTTACTAGAAGGGGGATATATCACATGTATGTCCACAAGGATACAGTAGCTACTAGAAGGGGGATATATCACATGTATGTCCACAAGGATACAGTAGTTACTAGAAGGGGGATATATCACATGTATGTCCACAAGGATACAGTAGTTACTAGAAGGGGGATATATCACATGTATGTCCACAAGGATACAGTAGTTACTAGAAGGGGGATATATCACATGTATGTCCACAAGGATACAGTAGTTACTAGAAGGGGGATATATCACATGTATGTCCACAAGGATACAGTAGCTACTAGAAGGGGGATATATCACATGTATGTCCACAAGGATACAGTAGTTACTAGAAGGGGGATATATCACATGTCCACAAGGATACAGTAGTTACTAGAAGGGGGATATATCACATGTATGTCCACAAGGATACAGTAGTTACTAGAAGGGGGATATATCACATGTATGTCCACAAGGATACAGTAGCTACTAGAAGGGGGATATATCACATGTATGTCCACAAGGATACAGTAGTTACTAGAAGGGGGATATATCACATGTATGTCCACAGGATACAGTAGCTACTAGAAGGGGGATATATCACATGTCCACAAGGATACAGTAGCTACTAGAAGGGGGATATATCACATGTATGTCCACAAGGATACAGTAGCTACTAGAAGGGGGATATATCACATGTATGTCCACAAGGATACAGTAGCTACTAGAAGGGGGATATATCACATGTATGTCCACAAGGATACAGTAGCTACTAGAAGGGGGATATATCACATGTATGTCCACAAGGATACAGTAGCTACTAGAAGGGGGATATATCACATGTATGTCCACAAGGATACAGTAGTTACTAGAAGGGGGATATATCACATGTCCACAAGGATACAGTAGTTACTAGAAGGGGGATATATCACATGTCCACAAGGATACAGTAGTTACTAGAAGGGGGATATATCACATGTCCACAAGGATACAGTAGTTACTAGAAGGGGGATATATCACATGTATGTCCACAAGGATACAGTAGTTACTAGAAGGGGATATATCACATGTATGTCCACAAGGATACAGTAGCTACTAGAAGGGGGATATATCACATGTATGTCCACAAGGATACAGTAGTTACTAGAAGGGGGATATATCACATGTATGTCACAAGGATACAGTAGCTACTAGAAGGGGGATATATCACATGTATGTCCACAAGGATACAGTAGCTACTAGAAGGGGGATATATCACATGTCCACAAGGATACAGTAGTTACTAGAAGGGGGATATATCACATGTCCACAAGGATACAGTAGCTACTAGAAGGGGGATATATCACATGTATGTCCACAAGGATACAGTAGTTACTAGAAGGGGGATATATCACATGTCCACAAGGATACAGTAGCTACTAGAAGGGGGATATATCACATGTATGTCCACAAGGATACAGTAGTTACTAGAAGGGGGATATATCACATGTATGTCCACAAGGATACAGTAGCTACTAGAAGGGGGATATATCACATGTATGTCCACAAGGATACAGTAGCTACTAGAAGGGGGATATATCACATGTATGTCCACAAGGATACAGTAGTTACTAGAAGGGGATATATCACATGTATGTCCACAAGGATACAGTAGCTACTAGAAGGGGGATATATCACATGTATGTCCACAAGGATACAGTAGTTACTAGAAGGGGGATATATCACATGTATGTCCACAAGGATACAGTAGCTACTAGAAGGGGGATATATCACATGTATGTCCACAAGGATACAGTAGTTACTAGAAGGGGGATATATCACATGTCCACAAGGATACAGTAGTTACTAGAAGGGGGATATATCACATGTCCACAAGGATACAGTAGCTACTAGAAGGGGGATATATCACATGTATGTCCACAAGGATACAGTAGTTACTAGAAGGGGGATATATCACATGTCCACAAGGATACAGTAGCTACTAGAAGGGGGATATATCACATGTCCACAAGGATACAGTAGTTACTAGAAGGGGGATATATCACATGTATGTCCACAAGGATACAGTAGTTACTAGAAGGGGGATATATCACATGTATGTCCACAAGGATACAGTAGCTACTAGAAGGGGGATATATCACATGTATGTCCACAAGGATACAGTAGCTACTAGAAGGGGGATATATCACATGTATGTCCACAAGGATACAGTAGTTACTAGAAGGGGGATATATCACATGTATGTCCACAAGGATACAGTAGCTACTAGAAGGGGGATATATCACATGTCCACAAGGATACAGTAGTTACTAGAAGGGGGATATATCACATGTATGTCCACAAGGATACAGTAGTTACTAGAAGGGGGATATATCACATGTATGTCCACAAGGATACAGTAGCTACTAGAAGGGGGATATATCACATGTATGTCCACAAGGATACAGTAGCTACTAGAAGGGGGATATATCACATGTATGTCCACAAGGATACAGTAGCTACTAGAAGGGGGATATATCACATGTATGTCCACAAGGATACAGTAGTTACTAGAAGGGGGATATATCACATGTATGTCCACAAGGATACAGTAGCTACTAGAAGGGGGATATATCACATGTATGTCCACAAGGATACAGTAGTTACTAGAAGGGGGATATATCACATGTATGTCCACAAGGATACAGTAGTTACTAGAAGGGGATATATCACATGTATGTCCACAAGGATACAGTAGTTACTAGAAGGGGGATATATCACATGTCCACAAGGATACAGTAGTTACTAGAAGGGGGATATATCACATGTATGTCCACAAGGATACAGTAGCTACTAGAAGGGGGATATATCACATGTATGTCCACAAGGATACAGTAGTTACTAGAAGGGGGATATATCACATGTATGTCCACAAGGATACAGTAGTTACTAGAAGGGGGATATATCACATGTATGTCCACAAGGATACAGTAGTTACTAGAAGGGGGATATATCACATGTATGTCCACAAGGATACAGTAGCTACTAGAAGGGAGATATATCACATGTATGTCCACAAGGATACAGTAGTTACTAGAAGGGGGATATATCACATGTATGTCCACAAGGATACAGTAGCTACTAGAAGGGGGATATATCACATGTCCACAAGGATACAGTAGCTACTAGAAGGGGTATATATCACATGTATGTCCACAAGGCTACAGTAGCTACTAGAAGGGGTATATATCACATGTATGTCCACAAGGATACAGTAGCTACTAGAAGGGGGATATATCACATGTATGTCCACAAGGATACAGTAGCTACTAGAAGGGGGATATATCACATGTATGTCCACAAGGATACAGTAGCTACTAGAAGGGGGATATATCACATGTATGTCCACAAGGATACAGTAGTTACTAGAAGGGGGATATATCACATGTCCACAAGGATACAGTAGTTACTAGAAGGGGATATATCACATTTCCACAAGGATACAGTAGTTACTAGAAGGGGGATATATCACATGTCCACAAGGATACAGTAGTTACTAGAAGGGGGATATATCACATGTATGTCCACAAGGATACAGTAGCTACTAGAAGGGGGATATATCACATGTATGTCCACAAGGATACAGTAGCTACTAGAAGGGGATATATCACATGTATGTCCACAAGGATACAGTAGCTACTAGAAGGGGGATATATCACATGTATGTCCACAGGGATACAGTAGTTACTAGAAGGGGGATATATCACATGTCCACAAGGATACAGTAGCTACTAGAAGGGGGATATATCACATGTATGTCCACAAGGATACAGTAGTTACTAGAAGGGGGATATATCACATGTATGTCCACAAGGATACAGTAGCTACTAGCAAGGGGATATATCACATGTATGTCCACAAGGATACAGTAGCTACTAGAAGGGGGATATATCACATGTCCACAAGGATACAGTAGCTACTAGAAGGGGGATATATCACATGTCCACAAGGATACAGTAGTTACTAGAAGGGGGATATATCACATGTATGTCCACAAGGATACAGTAGTTACTAGAAGGGGGATATATCACATGTCCACAAGGATACAGTAGCTACTAGAAGGGGGATATATCACATGTATGTCCACAAGGATACAGTAGCTACTAGAAGGGGGATATATCACATGTATGTCCACAAGGATACAGTAGTTACTAGAAGGGGGATATATCACATGTATGTCCACAAGGATACAGTAGCTACTAGAAGGGGGATATATCACATGTATGTCCACAAGGATACAGTAGTTACTAGAAGGGGGATATATCACATGTATGTCCACAAGGATACAGTAGCTACTAGAAGGGGGATATATCACATGTATGTCCACAAGGATACAGTAGTTACTAGAAGGGGGATATATCACATGTATGTCCACAAGGATACAGTAGCTACTAGAAGGGAGATATATCACATGTATGTCCACAAGGATACAGTAGTTACTAGAAGGGGGATATATCACATGTATGTCCACAAGGATACAGTAGCTACTAGAAGGGGTATATATCACATGTCCACAAGGATACAGTAGTTACTAGAAGGGGGATATATCACATGTCCACAAGGATACAGTAGTTACTAGAAGGGGGATATATCACATGTATGTCCACAAGGATACAGTAGTTACTAGAAGGGGGATATATCACATGTATGTCCACAAGGATACAGTAGTTACTAGA
>CM026389.1:12383521-12385443 GCA_014843695.1 Archivesica marissinica | reverse complement strand
GAGACTGGATCGTGGGTTCGTGTATTGGCGTGGTGTGGGGAAACAACGGGTGGAATCGTGAGATACTTGTATCAATCTAAGCAATATTTTCTTCTTTTTTTTAATTATAAATTTGTCTTTTTTTTATCCTTCGTGTGATTTTTATTTACATTCTATTTTGCGTACTCTTTTCAAGAAAGAAATTCAGTCATTTATTTAACTTAATCAAACGTTAGCTTGACTTTCTAGTGCGGGTCGTTGTCTAATGTTGTTAAAACCATGGCCCAAACCATTTGTATTTTCATGCTATGTATTGTATCTTTATGTGTGTGACATATTTACTATTGATTTGCAATAAAATATGGTTAAATAAAAAAGAACAATACCGTGCATATATGTTACACAAAACCTATATAATTAAGATGTTTGCTTAAAACATTTATGTTGAGTAAAACCTATATAATTAAGATTGTGCTTAAAACATTTATGTTGAGTAAAACCTATATAATTAAGATTGTGCTTAAAACATTTATGTTGAGTAAAACCTATATAATTAAGATTGTGCTTAAAACATTTATGTTGAGTAAAACCTATATAATTAAGATTGTGCTTAAAACATTTATGTTGAGTAAAACCTATATAATTAAGATTGTGCTTAAAACATTTATGTTGAGTAAAACCTATATAATTAAGATTGTGCTTAAAACATTTATGTTGAGTAAAACCTATATAATTAAGATTGTGCTTAAAACATTTATGTTGAGTAAAACCTATATAATTAAGATTGTGCTTAAAACATTTATGTTGAGTAAAACCTATATAATTAAGATTGTGCTTAAAACATTTATGTTGAGTAAAACCTATATAATTAAGATTGTGCTTAAAACATTTATGTTGAGTAAAACCTATATAATTAAGATTGTGCTTAAAACATTTATGTTGAGTAAAACCTATATAATTAAGATTGTGCTTAAAACATTTATGTTGAGTAAAACCTATATAATTAAGGGTTTAATCCTGTGCTTAAAACAGTAATTTATGGTACACAAAACCTATGTGCAGATATGACTTATAGGGGTATCTTGAAAATAAGTATAAAAGTACACACTCGACTTGATATCAGTCACACATATACACTGTAGAACTACAGCACAACTTGGGGGATGTGTTAAATACTTCATAGTAAGGGGTGCTCCACTATCAGGATGTGTTAAATACTTCATAGTAAGGGGTGCTCCACTATCAGGATGTGTTAAATACTTCATAGTAAGGGGTGCTCCACTATCAGGGGGTGCTCCACTATCAGGGGGTGCTCCACTATCAGGGGGTGCTCCACTATCAGGGGGTGCTCCACTATCAGGGGGTGCTCCACTATCAGGGGGTGCTCCACTATCAGGGGGTGCTCCACTATCAGGGGGTGCTCCACTATCAGGGGGTGCTCCACTATCAGGGGGTGCTCCACTATCAGGGGGTGCTCCACTATCAGGATGTTTGCATGCTAACTACTAAAGCATTAAATATAAAAACTCTGATGTGTTTGGGGGAATCATGAACTGTAAGTGTCTTCGTGTGATTGGTTAGGTATATATGGACACAATGTCATCAGGAGGTGTTTCACTCAACACTCCAAACGTATTTTGCTTTTAAATCAAGTTATATTTCGATATTATTAAATACATATCATTAAAAACAGTTGTCCGATTCGCTTCTCACCAATGCAACCCGGGTTCGATCCTCGATATATATCTGTGACATACTGGTTGTTATCTGACCACCTCATCCTTATATATATCTGTATATATATCTGTAACATACTGGCTGTTAGCTGACCACCTCATCCTTATATATATATCTGTAACATACTGGTTGTTAGCTGACCACCTCATCCTTATATATATATATATCTGTAGCATACTGGCTGTTATCTGACCACCTCATCCTTA
>CM026389.1:12361021-12378521 GCA_014843695.1 Archivesica marissinica | reverse complement strand
GGTATATTACTGTAAAACATTTATCAATTAATTAACAGGATTTTGATAAAATCACATATATCACAACGCAACATCTGGTTATGGAACAACAGTAAAAACAAAGGATTCCAACTAAAAGGACCAATATTCTATTCGGGATAATTCGGACTTTTTCTGCCAAGGCAGACAACTGTAAAACCAGCGGCGTCTCTGATAAGAAGTTCTTGGAAATTGTTAGTCAGTTTGAACTTGACTTTAAATATAGATGTATTTAGACGTTCATAGCCTGTACGTTAACATGTGATATGCAGCACTAGCTTAATATCAGATTGGATTGCGTTGTTGGTGAGAACATATTCACATTTCCAATTAGCTAGGCACAATCCACATGTCAAACAAGCATCCCTACGGCGTCGTCATCTAGCATCAACAAATCCGACCACTGTAGATATGCGTTCACGTCTACACAACCAAAGGAGTTTGCGTAAATAGCATTGATCATGTCCACGTTATTTTAAGAGGGCCCCATAAAAGATTAGCGCAAATGGGTTATCCTCTCAAAATAAAGAATTTACTCTACTCTACTCTACTCTACTCTACTCTACTCTACACTACTCTACTCTACTCTACTCTACTCTACTCTACTCTACTCTATACTCTATACTATATACTCTCTACTCTACTCTACTGACTGACTGACTGACTGACTGACTGACTGACTGACTGACTGACTGACTGACTGACTGACTGACTGACTGACTGACTGACTGACTGACTGACTGACTGACTGACTGACTGACTGACTGACTGACTGACTGATGACTGACTGACTGACTGCTGACTGACTGACTGACTGACTGACTGACTGACTGACTGACTGACTGACTGACTGACTGACTGACTGACTGACTGACTGACTGACTGACTGACTGACTGACTGACTGACTGACTGACTGACTGACTGACTGACTGACTGACTGACTGACTGACTGACTGACTGACTGCTGACTGACTGACTGACTGACTGACTGACGACTGACTGACTGACTGACTGACTGACTGTTTGTTGGTCTATCAATCGAAGTTTGTTGGTCTATCAATATAAGTGTGTTGGTTTATCAATCGAAGTTTGTTGGTCTATCAATCGAAGTTTGTTGGTATATCAATATAAGTGTGTTGGTCTATCAATATAAGTGTGTTGGTCTATCAATATAAGTATGTTGGTCTATCAATATAAGTGTGCTGGTCTATCAATATAAGTGTGTTGGTCTATCAATATAAGTATGTTGGTCTATCAATATAAGTGTGTTGGTCTATCAATATAAGTATGTTGGTCTATCAATATAAGTGTGCTGGTCTATCAATATAAGTGTGTTGGTCTATCAATATAAGTGTGTTGGTCTATCAATATAAGTGTGTTGGTCTATCAATATAAGTGTGTTGGTCTATCAATATAAGTGTGTTGGTCTATCAATATAAGTGTGCTGGTCTATCAATATAAGTGTTGGTCTATCAATATAAGTGTGTTGGTTTATCAATCGAAGTTTGTTGGTCTATCAATCGAAGTTTGTTGGTATATCAATATAAGTGTGTTGGTCTATCAATATAAGTGTGTTGGTCTATCAATATAAGTGTGTTGGTCTATCAATATAAGTATGTTGGTCTATCAATATAAGTGTGTTGGTCTATCAATATAAGTGTGTTGGTCTATCAATATAAGTGTGTTGGTCTATCAATATAAGTATGTTGGTCTATCAATATAAGTGTGTTGGTCTATCAATATAAGTGTGTTGGTCTATCAATATAAGTATGTTGGTCTATCAATATAAGTGTGCTGGTCTATCAATATAAGTGTGTTGGTCTATCAATATAAGTGTGTTGGTCTATCAATATAAGTGTGTTGGTTTATCAATCGAAGTTTGTTGGTCTATCAATCGAAGTTTGTTGGTATATCAATATAAGTGTGTTGGTCTATCAATATAAGTTTGTTGGTATATCAATATAAGTGTGTTGGTCTATCAATATAAGTGTGTTGGTCTATCAATATAAGTGTGTTGGTCTATCAATATAAGTGTGTTGGTCTATCAATATAAGTGTGTTGGTTTATCAATCGAAGTTTGTTGGTCTATCAGTCGAAGTGTGTTGGTTTATCAATCGAAGTTTGTTGGTCTATCAATCGAAGTTTGTTGGTTTATCAATCGAAGTTTGTTGGTTTATCAATCGAAGTATGTTGGTCTATCAATCGAAGTATGTTGGTCTATCAATCGAAGTTTGTTGGTCTATCAATCGAAGTGCGTTGGTCTATCAATATAAGTATGTTGGTCTATCAATCGAAGTGTGTTGGTCTATCAATATAAGTTTGTTGTTCTATCAATCGAAGTCTGTTGGTCTATCAATCGAAGTTTGTTGGTCTATCAATCGGAGTTTGTTGGTCTATCAATATAAATGTGTTGGTCTATCAATCGAAGTCTGTTGGTCTATCAATCGAAGTTTGTTGGTCTATCAATCGGAGTGTGTTGGTCTATCAATATAATTGTGTTGGTCTATCAATATAAGTTTGTTGGTCTATCAATATAAGTGTGTTGGTCTATCAATATAAGTTTGTTGGTCTATCAATCGAAGTCTGTTGGTCTATCAATCGAAGTTTGTTGGTCTATCAATATAAATGTGTTGGTCTATCAATCGAAGTCTGTTGGTCTATCAATCGAAGTTTGTTGGTCTATCAATCGGAGTGTGTTGGTCTATCAATATAATTGTGTTGGTCTATCAATATAAGTTTGTTGGTCTATCAATATAAGTGTGTTGGTCTATCAATATAAGTTTGTTGGTCTATCAATCGAAGTCTGTTGGTCTATCAATCGAAGTTTGTTGGTCTATCAATATAAATGTGTTGGTCTATCAATCGAAGTCTGTTGGTCTATCAATCGAAGTTTGTTGGTCTATCAATCGGAGTGTGTTGGTCTATCAATATAATTGTGTTGGTCTATCAATATAAGTTTGTTGGTCTATCAATATAAGTGTGTTGGTCTATCAATATAAGTTTGTTGGTCTATCAATCGAAGTCTGTTGGTCTATCAATCGAAGTTTGTTGGTCTATCAATATAAATGTGTTGGTCTATCAATCGAAGTCTGTTGGTCTATCAATCGAAGTTTGTTGGTCTATCAATCGGAGTGTGTTGGTCTATCAATATAATTGTGTTGGTCTATCAATATAAGTTTGTTGGTCTATCAATATAAGTGTGTTGGTCTATCAATATAAGTTTGTTGGTCTATCAATCGAAGTCTGTTGGTCTATCAATCGAAGTTTGTTGGTCTATCAACCTGATTACCTGGGTATGAGTGGTGTCGGGAGATCTCTGCGAAGTAGAATGTCAGGTGACCTGAATTTTGTAATAAGCTTTCGTTTCCGCATGATAGGTACTTGTGCGCTTCCAAACCTATATTAATAAATAAATCACCATGGTTACGCAATATTACGTTAATGGTTCGATAGCACGTTACATTCGCCTTGTTGATGATTACTGCTGTTTTAAACCTGACTTGTAAGTACTGCACATATATTACATATGTTGTCTTATTATTCTCACGATTAACAATTGTATGTGTTTTACATTTATTTATCGTCGCTACCGGTTGCCCATATGAGCGACGCCTCATGAAGTGATTAGTCATTTTAGATTTTGGAGGATAGTGCAATGATACAGACAGAGACCCATTCCAGGGTATCCTCTGGTTCTTTTACGTGCACGGTGTAAAGCACCGACACGAGACCTCGGTTTAACGTCCCACCTGAAAGACTATTAATTTTATTATGGTCAGACGGGGGATCGAACCTGCGATCCCTGAATTACCAGTCCAGCGTGTTACCTCTGGACTACAGATCCGTCTGTATGATTAACAACTAGTATCGGTGGCAGCACTGCGCATGTGTGGACTAGCCACACATCCAGCTATCAGCTATCAGCAGTGTGTTCATTCGGGCGACGGAAGGCAGACTGGTAGACAGGTAGGTAACGCAGGCAGGCAGGCAGGGCAAACAGGTAGGCAGGCAAATACATACAGACAGCAACAGTAAATGAGGAAATAGCAACCCGGTAGCGGTACCAACTATCAGAGATTAATATCACTGGCATAGTTGAAATGAATGAAGCTTTTAACATGTGTCTATAGTCACAAGATTTATATGGAAGTCTTGATAGCGCAGTGGATGCACGTTCGCTTCAGGTGCGAAAGGTCCGGAGTTCGAGCCCCGCTGGAGCCGATACGATTGTGCCCTTAGGCGAGGCATTTAAATTCCACGTTGCCTCTTCTCTCTCCCTCATGGCGATGGATTCCACCAGGAATGAGGTCTCGAGAGTGATTAATATAAGTTGAAATAACTTGTTTCGCAATCGAGCTAAAATAAATTTGTATAAACAAAAAAACAAGATTTATATGTGCCATTTGTTTCTTATTACTACTAGATAAAGACTTAATTTGGTCCAATAATAAAAATAAATAATAATAATAAACTGAGAGTCGAAGAAGAATAGCTATTATTATGAAGAATTAAAGCATACGGGATAAGGATATAGTTTACCTCCTGTGAGACGAAGTCTTGATTGCCTTTCTACAATCTAAAAATAATAAAAGAAAGTCAAGCAGGCATACATGGTAGCCGCAAAATAGACTAATTTAAAAATAATTAAACATTTTGCTATAATATATTGAACGATATTTCATATTTGTTAGCAGAATTTCTCCCGCCATCTCTTTACGTTGGTGCCTCCACCTATTTTAACCACGCCCAATGTAGTTCATACCCAGATGGAAACTATTAACCCGCGATTCAATCCTTAAATGGAGGAATACGAAAAACAAGCAGTGGCAAAAGAAAATGCCATCATCCACAGTTTCAAAACAGTAAATGAGAAAACTGAAACATTCGTGGAGAGCATGCATAACTATCGCGTTTATGTAGGCATATCAAGTATATCTATTAACGATTTGTCTCGAATTGTTGATTATCAAAGACCGTTGGAAACATAGGCCCAAACTACACATGTAGATGCACACAATGAGCACGCACACGCGCACACACACACACACACACACGCACGCACGCACGCACGCACGCACGCACGCACGCACGCACGCACGCACGCACGCACGCACGCATAGTTCATCATTTACGTCAGTTAATATTTATACAAACTGCAAATTGACCTCATAAACCGTATATGTGACATTTCCGAAGTTGCAGATATATCGCCCATCAGCATCAACCCATGTCCGCAATAGTCCATTATGCTTGGTATCAAATGTGACATCGTCTTCGTCAGGACTTAGCGAAAGATCATCGCAAAACACGTAAAACTGTGTGCTACTCAATTCCGCTGGAAACCTGCTACTGTAGTTCGATTCTTGGTAAACAATATATCCAATGGCTGATGTCAAGCTACCAAGAAGTACATGCACTATCACTAAGAACAGTATCGCACTGTGCAGCTCCACTTGAATATATTTGCAAATATACACAGAAATGGTTTCGAAACGTAAACATATCCTTTTAAAAAACACACGTCTGTTCATTTTGTTGGACAATTTGAAAATATATCAATGACATTTAAGCAAACTAATTGTGTATGCATAGGCCCACAGGGATTCGGCACGTTTGGGGGTACTAGTATATATATTTAAGTACAGGGATTCTACTCTGTGGGATGTCAGACTTCGCATCGATCAGTAAAATGGCCCTATCTGAAACAATTGTGTACAAAGCTGTCCAAATATAACGCCTATCCCGAGTCTTTATATTGTTCTTCAAATAAAACACAACTTTAAGCTGCATGCATGTATACTTTGCAAACAATTGCCACAAACATTGGCCATAGCAGGTCACATTTCCGTACTAGGACACGGGTTCTGTCAGCAACAAAAAAAATCTTCGACGGGAGAGTTTTAACTGTGAATAACATTATCAATAAAATGTGTTTCCACTAACGTGTAGGTTTATTCGGCAAAAATGTACGTCAAAAAGAGATTTCGTAGCATTTTCAATTTGTTTTGAAAATTTCTAAAGCGGCGCAATTCGCGTTGAAACGAGCGTTGAAACGAGCGTTCTGATTGGATTATGATTATTCTTCATATATAAAAAAATCTTGTTCATTCTAATAATCCGCTTTAGAAATTTTCAAAACAAATTGAAAATGCTACGAAATCTCTTTTTGACGTACATTTTTGCCGAATAAACCTACACGTTAGTGGAAACACATTTTATTGATAATGTTAATCACAGTTAAAACTCTCCCGTCGAGGATTTTTTTTTGTTGCTGACAGAACCCGTGTCCTAGTATGGAAATGTGACCTGCTATGGCCAATGTCTGTGGCAATTGTTTGCAAAGTATACATGCATGCAGCTTAAAGTTGTGTTTTATTTGAAGAACAATATAAAGACTCGGGATAGGCGTTATATTTGGACAGCTTTGTACACAATTGTTTCAGATAGGGCCATTTTACTGATCGATGCGAAGTCTGACATCCCACAGAGTAGAATCCCTGTACTTAAATATATATACTAGTACCCCCAAACGTGCCGAATCCCTGTGCATAGGCCTATAGTAAAATGATCCACGTCCTGTTTGAGCAAGATTACAAGATTGTACACGTAAAGACTTAATTTTGAAAAACGACCCTAACAGAAACCTACTTCCGCGAAATTATATATTAATAGCCTAAAGCTCGTCGTATCTGAAAGACCCAGGACAAGGGAGGTAACTCGTACGGCACTAAATTGAGTGCGTGCCTGCGTTTGTGTGAAAAAACCAACATACACTTACATGTGACTGCAAGTGCAGTGCAATAACCAACATGCACTTACATGTATGTGACTGCCAGTGCAGTGCAATAACCAACATGCACTTACATATGACTGCCAGTGCAGTGCAATAATCAACATGCACTTACATGTATGTGACTGCCAGTGCAGTGCAATAACCAACATGCACTTACATATGACTGCCAGTGCAGTGCAATAACCAACATGCACTTACATGTATGTGACTGCCAATGCAGTGCAATAACCAACATACACTTACATGTGACTGCCAGTGCAGTGCAATAACCAACATGCACTTACATATGACTGCCAGTGCAGTGCAATAACCAACATAACAACAAGTACTTTACTACAACGTCACAACAAGTACTTTACAACGTCACAACAGGTACTTTACTACAACAAGTACGTTACAACGTCACAACAAGTACTTTACAACATCACAACAAGTACTTTACTACAACGTCACAACAAGTACTTTACAACGTCACAACAGGTACTTTACTACAACAAGTACGTTACAACGTCACAACAAGTACTTTACAACATTACAACAAGTACTTTACTACAACGTCACAACAAGTACTTTACAACATCACAACAAGTACTTTACAACATCACAACAAGTACTTTACAACATCACAAGTACTTGACTACAACATCACAACAAGTACTTTACTACAACATCACAACAAGTACTTTACTACAACATCACAACAAGTACTTTACTACAACATCACAACAAGTACTTTACTACAACATCACAACAAGTACTTTACTACAACATCACAAGTACTTTACTACAACGTCACAACACGTACTTTACTACAACATCACAACAAGTACTTTACTACAACGTCACAACAAGTACTTTACTACAACATCACAACAAGTACTTTACTACAACGTCACAACAAGTACTTTACTACAACATCACAAGTACTTTACTACAACATCACAACAAGTACTTTACTACAACATCACAACAAGTACTTTACTACAACATCACAACAAGTACTTTACTACAACATCACAAGTACTTTACTACAACATTCACAACAAGTACTTTACTACAACATCACAACAAGTACTTTACTACAACATCACAACAAGTACTTTACTACATCACAACAAGTACATTACTACAACATCACAACAAGTACTTTACTACATCACAACAAGTACTTTACTACAACATCACAACAAGTACTTTACTACAACATCACAACAAGTACTTTACTACAACATCACAACAAGTACTTTACTACAACATCACAAGTACTTTACTACAACATCACAACAAGTACTTTACTACATCATCACAAGTACTTTACTACAACATCACAACAAGTACTTTACTACAACATCACAACAAGTACTTTACTACAACATCACAAGTACTTTACTACAACATCACAACAAGTACTTTACTACAACATCACAACAAGTACTTTACTACAACATCACAAGTACTTTACTACAACATCACAAGTACTTTACTACAACATCACAACAAGTACTTTACTACAACATCACAACAAGTACTTTACTACAACATCACAACAAGTACTTTACTACAACATCACAACAAGTACTTTACTACATCACAACAAGTACTTTACTACAACATCACAACAAGTACTTTACTACAACATCACAACAAGTACTTTACTACATCACAACAAGTACTTTACTACAACATCACAACAAGTACTTTACTACATCACAACAAGTACTTTACTACAACATCACAACACGTACTTTACTACAACATCACAACAAGTACTTTACTACAACATCACAATACGTACTTTACTACAACATCACAACAAGTACTTTACATCATCACAACAAGTACTTTACATCATCACAACAAGTACTTTACTACAACATCACAACAAGTACTTTACTACAACGTCACAAGTACTTTACGACATCATCACAACACGTACTTTACTACAACATCACAACAAGTACTTTACTACAACATCACAACAAGTACTTTACTACAACATCACAACAAGTACTTTACTACAACATCACAACAAGTACTTTACTACAACATCACAACAAGTACTTTACTACAACATCACAACAAGTACTTTACTACAACATCACAAGTACTTTACTACATCATCACAAGTACTTTACTACAACATCACAACAAGTACTTTACTACAACATCACAAGTACTTTACTACAACATCACAACAAGTACTTTACTACAACATCACAAGTACTTTACTACAACATCACAACAAGTACTTTACTACAACATCACAAGTACTTTACTACAACATCACAACAAGTACTTTACTACAACATCACAAGTACTTTACTACAACATCACAAGTACTTTACTACAACATCACAACAAGTACTTTACTACAACATCACAACAAGTACTTTACTACAACATCACAACAAGTACTTTACTACAACATCACAAGTACTTTACTACAACATCACAACAAGTACTTTACTACAACATCACAACAAGTACTTTACTACAACATCACAACAAGTACTTTACTACAACATCACAAGTACTTTACTACAACATCACAAGTACTTTACTACAACATCACAAGTACTTTACTACAACATCACAAGTACTTTACTACAACATCACAAGTACTTTACTACAACATCACAAGTACTTTACTACAACATCACAAGTACTTTACTACAACATCACAACAAGTACTTTACTACAACATCACAAGTACTTTACTACAACATCACAACAAGTACTTTACTACAACATCACAAGTACTTTACTACAACATCACAACAAGTACTTTACTACAACATCACAAGTACTTTACTACAACATCACAACAAGTACTTTACTACAACATCACAACAAGTACTTTACTACAACATCACAACAAGTACTTTACTACAACATCACAAGTACTTTACTACAACATCACAACAAGTACTTTACTACAACATCACAACAAGTACTTTACTACAACATCACAAGTACTTTACTACAACATCACAACAAGTACTTTACTACAACATCACAACAAGTACTTTACTACAACATCACAACAAGTACTTTACTACAACATCACAACAAGTACTTTACTACAACATCACAACAAGTACTTTACTACAACATCACAACAAGTACTTTACTACAACATCACAACAAGTACTTTACTACATCATCACAACAAGTACTTTACTACAACGTCACAACAAGTACTTTACTACATCATCACAACAAGTACTTTACAACATCACAACAAGTACTTTACTACAACATCACAACAAGTACTTTACTACATCATCACAACAAGTACTTTACTACAACATCACAACAAGTACTTTACTACAACATCACAAGTACTTTACTACAACATCACACGTACTTTACTACAACATCACAACAAGTACTTTACTACAACATAACAAGTACTTTACTACAACATCACAACAAGTACTTTACTACAACATCACAAGTACTTTACTACAACATCACAACAAGTACTTTACTACAATATCACAACAAGTACTTTACTACAACATCACAACAAGTACTTTACTACAACATCACAACAAGTACTTTACAACATCACAAGTACTTTACTACAACATCACAACAAGTACTTTACTACAACTTCACAACAAGTACTTTACAACATCACAAGTACTTTACTACAACATCACAACAAGTACTTTACTACAACATCACAACAAGTACTTTACAACATCACAACAAGTACTTTACTACAACATCACAAGTACTTTACTACAACATCACAACAAGTACTTTACTACAACATCACAAGTACTTTACTACAACATCACAAGTACTTTACTACAACATCACAACAAGTACTTTACTACAACATCACAACAAGTACTTTACTACAACATCACAAGTACTTTACTACAACATCACAACAAGTACTTTACTACAACATCACAACAAGTACTTTACTACAACATCACAACAAGTACTTTACTACAACATCACAACTAATACTTTACTACAACATCACAACAAGTACTTTACTACAACATCACAACAAGTACTTCACTACAACATCACAACAAGTACTTTACTACAACATCACAAGTACTTTACTACAACATCACAATAAATACTTTACCACAACAACACAACAAGTACTTTACTACATCATCACAACAAGTACTTTACTACAACGTCACAACAAGTACTTTACAACATCACAACAAGTACTTTACTACAACATCACAAGTACTTTACTACAACATCACAAGTACTTTACAACATCACAACAAGTACTTTACAACATCACAACAAGTACTTTACTACAACATCACAACAAGTACTTTACTACAACATCACAACAAGTACTTTACTACAACGTCACAACAAGTACTTTACTACATCATCACAACAAGTACTTTACTACAACATCACAATAAGTACTTTACTACAACATCACAACAAGTACTGTACTACAACATCACAACAAGTACTTTACTACAACTTCACAACAAGTACTTTACTACACCATCACAACAAGTACTTTACTACAACGTCACAACAAGTACTTTACTACATCATCACAACAAGTACTTTACTACAACATCACAAGTACTTTACTACATCATCACAAGTACTTTACTACAACATCACAACAAGTACTTTACTACAACATCACAAGTACTTCACAACAAGTACTTTACTACAATATCACAGCAAGTACTTTACTACAACATCACAACAAGTACTTTACTACAACATCCCAACAAGTACTTTACAACATCACAAGTACTTTACTACAACATCACAACAAGTACTTTACTACAACTTCACAACAAGTACTTTACAACATCACAAGTACTTTACTACAACATCACAACAAGTACTTTACTACAACATCACAACAAGTACTTTACTACAACATCACAAGTACTTTACTACAACATCACAACAAGTACTTTACTACAACATCACAAGTACTTTACTACAACATCACAAGTACTTTACTACAACATCACAAGTACTTTACTACAACATCACAACAAGTACTTTACTACAACATCACAACAAGTACTTTACTACAACATCACAAGTACTTTACTACAACATCACAACAAGTACTTTACTACAACATCACAACAAGTACTTTACTACAACATCACAACTAATACTTTACTACAACATCACAACAAGTACTTTACTACAACATCACAACATGTACTTCACTACAACATCACAACAAGTACTTTACTACAACATCACAAGTACTTCACTACAACGTCACAACAAGTACTTTACAACATCACAACAAGTACTTTACTACAACGTCACAACAAGTACTTTACAACATCACAACAAGTACTTTACTACAACATCACAAGTACTTTACTACAACATCACAAGTACTTTATAACATCACAACAAGTACTTTACAACATCACAACAAGTACTGTATTACAACATCACAACAAGTACTTTACTACAACATCACAACAAGTACTTTACTACAACGTCACAACAAGTACTTTACTACATCATCACAACAAGTACTTTACTACAACATCACAAGTACTTTACTACAACATCACAATAAATACTTTACTACAACGTCACAACAAGTACTTTACAACATCACAACAAGTACTTTACTACAACATCACAAGTACTTTACTACAACATCACAAGTACTTTACAACATCACAACAAGTACTTTACAACATCACAACAAGTACTTTACTACAACATCACAACAAGTACTTTACTACAACATCACAACAAGTACTTTACTACAACGTCACAACAAGTACTTTACTACATCATCACAACAAGTACTTTACTACAACATCACAATAAGTACTTTACTACAACATCACAACAAGTACTGTACTACAACATCACAACAAGTACTTTACTACAACGTCACAACAAGTACTTTACTACAACATCACAACAAGTACTTTACTACAACATCACAACAAGTACTTTACTACAACATCCCAACAAGTACTTTACAACATCACAACAAGTACTTTACTACAACTTCACAACAAGTACTTTACAACATCACAAGTACTTTACTACAACATCACAACAAGTACTTTACTACAACATCCCAACAAGTACTTTACAACATCACAACAAGTACTTTACTACAACTTCACAACAAGTACTTTACAACATCACAAGTACTTTACTACAACATCACAACAAGTACTTTACTACAACATCACAACAAGTACTTTACAACATCACAACAAGTACTTTACTACAACATCACAAGTACTTTACTACAACATCACAACAAGTACTTTACTACAACATCACAAGTACTTTACTACAACATCACAAGTACTTTACTACAACATCACAAGTACTTTACTACAACATCACAACAAGTACTTTACTACAACATCACAACAAGTACTTTACTACAACATCACAAGTACTTTACTACAACATCACAACAAGTACTTTACTACAACATCACAACAAGTACTTTACTACAACATCACAACTAATACTTTACTACAACATCACAACAAGTACTTTACTACAACATCACAACAAGTACTTCACTACAACATCACAAAAAGTACTTTACTACAACATCACAAGTACTTTACTACAACATCACAATAAATACTTTACCACAACAACACAACAAGTACTTTACTACATCATCACAACAAGTACTTTACTACAACGTCACAACAAGTACTTTACAACATCACAACAAGTACTTTACTACAACATCACAAGTACTTTACTACAACATCACAAGTACTTTACAACATCACAACAAGTACTTTACAACATCACAACAAGTACTGTACTACAACATCACAACAAGTACTTTACTACAACATCACAACAAGTACTTTACTACAACGTCACAACAAGTACTTTACTACATCATCACAACAAGTACTTTACTACAACATCACAATAAGTACTTTACTACAACATCACAACAAGTACTGTACTACAACATCACAACAAGTACTTTACTACAACGTCACAACAAGTACTTTACTACAACATCACAACAAGTACTTTACTACAACGTCACAACAAGTACTTTACTACATCATCACAACAAGTACTTTACTACAACATCACAAGTACTTTACAACATCATCACAAGTACTTTACTACAACATCACAACAAGTACTTTACTACAACATCACAACAAGTACTTTACTACAACGTCACAACAAGTACTTTACTACATCATCACAACAAGTACTTTACTACAACATCACAATAAGTACTTTACTACAACATCACAACAAGTACTGTACTACAACATCACAACAAGTACTTTACTACAACGTCACAACAAGTACTTTACTACAACATCACAACAAGTACTTTACTACAACGTCACAACAAGTACTTTACTACATCATCACAACAAGTACTTTACTACAACATCACAAGTACTTTACAACATCATCACAAGTACTTTACTACAACATCACAACAAGTACTTTACTACAACATCACAAGTACTTTACTACAACATCACAACAAGTACATTACTACAACATCACAACAAGTACTTTACTACAACATCACACAAGTACTTTACTACCTCACAACAAGTACTTTACTACAACATACAACAAGTACTTTACTACAACATCACAACAAGTACTTTACTACAACATCACAACAAGTACTTTACTACAACATCACAACAGTACTTTACTACACATCACAACAAGTACACACAAACACACAACAAGTATTAATATTAATCCAAAAGCCCAAAAAAATAAAAAAATACAAAAAAACGTCACAACAAAATAATAAAAACAAAAAAAAAAAAATAAAACAAGAACATCACAGTACTTACAACAACATCACAACAAGTACTTTACTACAACATCACACACAGTACTTTACTACAACATCACAACAAGTACTTTATACTACAACACAACAAGTACTTTACTACAACATCAAAAAGTACTTTACTACAACGTCACAACAAGTACTTTACTACATCATCACAACAAGTACTTTACTACAACATCACAAGTACTTTACTACATCATCACAAGTACTTTACTACAACATCACAACAAGTACTTTACTACATCATCACAACAAGTACTTTACTACAAAATCACAAGTACTTTACTACAACATCACAAGTACTTCACAACAAGTACTTCACTACAATATCACAGCAAGTACTTTACTACAACATCACAACAAGTACTTTACTACAACATCCCAACAAGTACTTTACAACATCACAACAAGTACTTTACTACAACTTCACAACAAGTACTTTACAACATCACAAGTACTTTACTACAACATCACAACAAGTACTTTACTTACAACATCACAACAAGTACTTTACTACATCATCACAACAAGTACTTTACTACAACATCACAAGTACTTTACTACAACATCACAAGTACTTTACTACAACATCACCACAAGTACTTTACTACATCATCACAAGTACTTTACTACAACATCACAACAAGTACTTTACTACAACATCACAACAAGTACTTTACTACAACATCACAACAAGTACTTTACAACAACATCACAAGTACTTTATACAACATCATCACAACAAGTACTTTACTACAACATCACAACAAGTACTACTACAACATCACAACTATAGTACGTTATCAACTCACAACAAGTACTTTACTCACAACAACATCACCCACGACAAGTACTTCACTACAACATCACAAAAAGACTTGTACTACAACATCACAAGTACTTTACTACAACATCACAAGTACTTTACTACAACATCACAACAAGTACTTTACTACATCATCACAAGTACTTTACTACAACATCACAACAAGTACTTTACTACAACATCACAAAAAGTACTTTACTACAACATCACAAGTACTTTACTACAACATCACAAGTACTTTACTACAACATCACAACAAGTACATTACTACAACATCACAACAAGTACTTTACTACAACATCACAACAAGTACTTACACAACACACAACAACACTACAACATCACAACAAGTACTTTACTACAACATCACAACAAGTACTTTACTACAACACACAAAAACACACAACACACAACAAACACACAACATCACAACAAGTACTTTACTACAACGTCACAACAAGTACTTTACTACAAACATCACAACAAGTACTTTACTACAACATCACACAAACACACACACACAACAAACACACAACACACAAACACAAAACACACAAGTACTTTACTACAACATCACAACAGTACTTTACTACAACATCACAACAAGTACTTTACTACAACGTCACAACAAGTACTTTACTACAACATCACAACAAGTACTTTACTACAACATCACAAGTACTTTACAACATCATCACAAGTACTTTACTACAACATCACAACAAGTACTTTACTACAACATCACAACAAGTACTTTACTACAACGTCACAACAAGTACTTTACTACAACATCACAACAAGTACTTTACTACAACATCACAAGTACTTTACTACAACATCACAACAAGTACTTTACTACAACATCACAACAAGTACTTTACTACAACATCACAACAAGTACTTTACTACAACATCACAAGTACTTTACTACAACATCACAATACGTACTTTACTACATCATCACAAGTCCTTTACTACAACATCACAACAAGTACTTTACTACAACATCACAAAAAGTACTTTACTACAACATCACAAGTACTTTACTACAACATCACAAGTACTTTACTACAACATCACAACAAGTACTTTACTACAACATCACAAAGTACTTTACTACAACATCACAAGTACTTTACTACAACATCACAAGTACTTTACTACAACATCACAACAAGTACTTTACTACAACATCACAACAAGTACTTTACTACAACATCACAACAAGTACTTTACTACAACATCACAAGTACTTTACTACAACCTCAACAAGTACTTTACTACAACATCACCACAAGTACTTTACTACATCATCACAAGTACTTTACTACAACATCACAACAAGTACTTTACTACAACATCACAACAAGTACTTTACTACAACATCACAACAAGTACTTTACTACAACATCACAAGTACTTTACTACAACATCACAACAAGTACTTTACCACAACATCACAACAAGTACTTTACTACATCATCACAAGTACTTTACTACAACATCACAACAAGTATTTTACTACAACTTCACAACAAGTACTTTACTACAACATCACAACAAGTACTTTACTACAACATCATAACAAGTACTTTACTACAACATCACAACAAGTACTTTACTACAACGTCACAACAAGTACTTTACTACATCATCACAACAAGTACTTTACTACAACATCACAAGTACTTTACTACAACATCACAACACGTACTTTACTACATCATCACAAGTACTTTACTACAACATCACAACAAGTACTTTACTACAACATCACAAAAAGTACTTTACGACAACATCACAAAAAGTACTTTACTACAACATCACAAGTACTTTACTACAACATCACAAGTACTTTACTACAACATCACAACAAGTACTTTTCTACAACATCACAACAAGTACTTTACTACAACATCACAACAAGTACTTTACTACAACATCACAAGTACTTTACTACAACATCACAACAAGTACTTTACTACAACATCACAAGTACTTTACTACAACATCACAAGTACTTTACTA
>CM026389.1:12326071-12360021 GCA_014843695.1 Archivesica marissinica | reverse complement strand
GGTACATATACCTTGAAAGGTGGGCTGATAGCACGGAAAAGTCGGTACATAAACCTTAAAAGGAGTGTTTATCGCACGGAAACGTCGGTACATATACATTGAAAGGTGGGTTTATGCCACCGAAACGTCGGTACATATACCTTGAAAGGTTGGTTTATAGCACGGAAACGTCGGTACATATACCTTGAAAGGTGAGTTTATAGCACGGAAACGTCGGTACATATACAATGAAAGGTTGGTTTATCCCATCGAAACGTCGGTACACATACCGTGACAGGTGTGTTTATCGCACGGAAACGTATGTACATATATCTTGACAGGTGTGTTAATCCCACGGAAAGTCGGTACATATACCTTGACAGGTGGTTTTATCGCACGGAAACGTCGGTACATAAACCTTGAAAGGTGTGTTTATCGCACGGAAACGTCGGTACATATACCTTGAAAGGTGGGTTTATCTCAGCGAAACGTCGGTACATATACCTTGAAAGGTGGGCTTATAGCACGGAAACGTCGGTACATAAACCTTAAAAAGTGTGTTTATCGCACGGAAATGTCGGTACATATACCTTGAAAGGTGGGTTTATGCCACCGACACGTCGGTACATATACCTTGAAAGGTGTGTTTTTAGCACGGAAACGTCGGTACATAAACCTTGAAAGGTGAGTTTATAGCACGGAAACGTCGGTACATATACATTGAAAGGTGGGTTTATCCCATCGAAACGTCGGTACACATACCGTGACAGGTGTGTTTATCGCACGGAAACGTCGATACATATACCTTGAAAGGTGGGTTTATCCCATGGAAACGTCGGTACATATACCTTGAAGGGTGGGTTTATCCCTTGGAAACGTCGGAACACATACCGTGAAAGGTGTGTGTATCGCACGGAAACGTCGGTACACATACCTTGATAGGTGAGTTTATCGCACGGACACGTCGGTACATAAACCTTGAAAGGTGTGTTTATCGCACGGAAACGTCGGTACATATACCTTGAAAGGTGGGTTCATCTCACCGAAACGTCGGTACATATACCTTGAAAGGTGGGCTTATAGCACGGAAATGTCGGTACATAAACCTTAAAAGGTGTGTTTATCGCATCGAAACGTCGGTACATATACCTTGCAATCAGTGTTTATCGCACGGAAACGTCGGTACATAATCCTTGAAAGGTGGGTTTATCGTACGGGAACCTCGGTACATATTCCTTGAAGGGTGGGTTTATCCCATGGAAACGTCGGTACACATACCGTGAAAGGTGTGTTTATCGCACGGAAACGTCGGTACACATACCTTGACATGTGAGTTTATCGCACGGACACGTCGGTACATAAACCTTGAAAGGTGTGTTTATCGCATGGAAACGTCGGTACATATATCTTGAAAGGTGTGTTAATCCCACGGAAAGTCGGTACGTATACTTTTATAGGTGGGTTTATCGCACGGAAAGGTTCGTACATATACCTTGAAAGGTGGGTTTATCTCACCGAAACGTCGGTACATATACCTTGAAAGGTGGGCTTATAGCACGGAAACGTCGGTACATAAACCTTAAAAGGTGTGTTTATAGCACGGAAACGTCGGTACATATACATTGAAAGGTGGGTTTATAGCACGGAAACGTCGGTACATATACCTTGAAAGGTGATTTTATAGCACGGAAATGTCTGTACATATACATTGAAAGGTGGGTTTATCCCATCGAAACGTCGGTACACATACCGTGACAGGTGTGTTTATCGCACGGAAACGTCGGTACATATACCTTGAAAGGTGGGTTTATCCCACGGAAACGTCGGTACATATACCTTGAAGGGTGGGTTTATCCCATGGAAACGTCGGTACACATACCGTGAAAGGTGTGTTTATCGCACGGAAACGTCGGTACACATACCTTGACAGGTGAGTTTATCGCACGGACACGTCGGTACATATATCTTGAAAGGTGTGTTAATCCCACGGAAATTCGGTACATATACTTTGACAGGTGGGTTTATCGCACGGAAACGTCGGTACATAAACCTTGAAAGGTGTGTTTATCGCACGGAAACGTCGGTACATATACCTTGATAGGTGGGTTTATCTCACCGAAACGTCGGTACATATACTTTGAAAGGTGGGCTTATAGCACGGAAACGTCGGTACATAAACCTTAAAAGGTGTGTTTATCGCACGGAAACGTCGGTACATATACATTGAAAGGTGGGTTTATGCCACCGAAACGTCGGTACATATACCTTGAAAGGTTGGTTTATAGCACGGAAACGTCGGTACATATACCTTGAAAGGTGAGTTTATAGCACGGAAACGTCGGTACATATACAATGAAAGGTTGGTTTATCCCATCGAAACGTCGGTACACATATCGTGACAGGTGTGTTTATCGCACGGAAACGTATGTACATATATCTTGACAGGTGTGTTAATCCCACGGAAAGTCGGTACATATACCTTGATAGGTGGTTTTATCGCACGGAAACGTCGGTACATAAACCTTGAAAGGTGTGTTTATCGCACGGAAACGTCGGTACATATACCTTGAAAGGTTGGTGTATCTCAGCGAAACGTCGGTACATATACCTTGAAAGGTGGGCTTATAGTACGGAAACGTCGGTACATAAACCTTAAAAGGTGTGTTTATCGCACGGAAACGTCGGTACATATACCTTGAAAGGTGGGTTTATGCCACCGACACGTCGGTACATATACCTTGAAAGGTGTGTTTTTAGCACGGAAACGTCGGTACATATACCTTGAAAGGTGAGTTTATAGCACGGAAACGTAGGTACATATACATTGAAAGGTGGGTTTATCCCATCGAAATGTCGGTACACATACCGTGACAGGTGTGTTTATCGCACGGAAACGTCGATACATATACCTTGAAAGGTGGGTTTATCCCATGGAAACGTCGGTACATATACCTTGAAGGGTGGGTTTATCCCATGGAAACGTCGGTACACATACCGTGAAAGGTGTGTGTATCGCACGGAAACGTCGGTACACATACCTTGATAGGTGAGTTTATCGCACGGACATGTCGGTACATAACCTTGAATGGTTTTTTTATGTACGGAAACGTCGGTACATATATCTTGAAGGTGTGTTATCGCACGGAAAGTCGGTACATATACCTTGAAGGTGTGTTTATCGCACGGAAACGTCGGTACATAAACCTTGAAAGGTGTGTTTATCGCACGGAAACGTCGGTACATATACCTTGAAAGGTGGGTTCATCTCACCGAAACGTCGGTACATATACCTTGAAAGGTGGGTTTATGCACGGAAATGTCGGTACATATACCTTGAAAGGTGTGTTTATCGCACGGAGACGTCGGTACATATACTTGAAAGGTGTGTTTATGGCATGGAAACGTCGGTACATATTCCTTGAAAGGTTGGTTTATGCATGGAAACGTCGGTACATATACCTTGAAAGGTGGGTTTATGCGACCGAAGTCGGTACATATACTTTGAAAGGTGTGTTTTTAGCACGGAAACGTCGGTACATATACCTTGAAAGGTGTGTTTATGCACGGAAACGTCGGTACATATACTTGAAAGGTGGGTTTATCCCACGGAAACGTCGGTACATATACCTTGAAAGGTGTGTTTATCCCACGGAAACGTCGGTACATATACCTTGAAGGGTGGGTTTATCCCATGGAAACGTCGGTACACATACCGTGAAAGGTGTGTTTATCGCACGGAAACGTCGGTACACATACCTTGACAGGTGAGTTTATCGCACGGACACGTCGGTACATATTGGGTTTTTTGGGTGGTTTATCTTGAAAGGTGTGTTAATCCCACGGAAAGTCGGTACATATACCTTGACAGGTGGGTTTATCGCACGGAAACGTCGGTACATAAACCTTGAAAGGTGTGTTTATCGCACGGAAACGTCGGTACATATACCTTGAAAGGTGGGTTTTGGTGGTTTTTGGGTGGGTTTGGGGTGGTTTTGGTGTGTTTATCGCACGGAAACGTCGGTACATATACCTTGAAAGGTGGGTTTATGCCACCGAAACGTCGGTACATATACCTTGAAAGGTGGGTTTATAGCACGGAAACGTCGGTACATATACCTTGAAGGTGGGTTTATCACGGAAACGTCGGTACATATACTTGAAGGTTGGTTTATCCCAGAAACGTCGGTACATATCCTTGAAGTGTTTTTATCGCACGGAAACGTCGGTACATATACCTTGAAAGGTGGGTTTATCCCACGGAAACGTCGGTACATATACCTTGAAAGGTGGGTTTATCCCATGGAAAGTCGGTACATATACCTTGAGAGGTGTGTTTATCGCACGGAAACGTCGGTACATATACCTTGAAGGGTGGGTTTATCCCACGGAAACGTCGGTACATATACCTTGAAAGGGGTGTTTATCCCACGGAAACGTCGGTACATATACCTTGAAAGGTGGGTTTATCCATGGGTGGTTTTTGGGTGTTTTTGACGGAAACGTCGGTACATATACCTTGAAGGTGGGTTTATCCCACGGAAACGTCGTTACATATACCTTGAAAGGTGGGTTATCCTGTTTTGGGTGGTTTGCACGGAAACGTCGGTACATATACCTTGAAAGGTGTGTTTATCCCACGGAAACGTCGGTACATACACCTTGAAGGGTGGGTTTATCCCACGGAAACGTCGGTACATATACCTTGAAAGGTGGGTTTATCCCACGAAACGTCGGTACTATACCTGAAAGGTGGGTTTATCCCACGAAACGTCGGTACATATACCTTGAAAGGTGGGTTTATCCCACGGAAACGTCGTACATATCCTTGAAGGTGGGTTTTCGCAGGAAACGTCGGTACATATACCTTGAAAGGTGTGTTTATCCACGGAAACGTCGGTACATATACCTTGAAAGGTGTGTTTATCGCACGGAAACGTCGGTACATATACCTTGTTGTTTTGGGTGTTTCCTTGAAAGGTGTGTTTATCGCACGGAACGTCGGTACATAACTTGAAAGGTGGGTTTATCCACGGAAACTCGGTACATATACTTGAAAGGTGGGTTTATCCCACGGAAACGTCGGTACATATACCTTGAAAGGTGGGTTTATCCCATGGAAACGTCGTACATATTCCTTGAAAGGTGGGTTTATCGCACCGAAACGTCGGTACATATACCTTGAAAGGTGGGTTTATAGCACGGAAACGTCGGTACATATACCTTGAAAGGTGTGTTTATCGCACGGAAACGTCGGTACATATACCTTGAAAGGTGGGTTTATCCCACGAACGTCGGTACATATACCTTGAAAGGTGGGTTTATCCCACCGAAACGTCGGTACATATACCTTGAAAGGTGGGTTTATCCCATGGAAACGTCAGTACATATTCCTTGAAAGGTGGGTTTATCGCACGGAAACGTCGGTACATATACCTTGAAAGGTGGTTTATCCCACGGAAACGTCGGTACATATACCTTGAAAGGTGGGTTTATCCCACGGAAACGTCGGTACATATTCCTTGAAAGGTGTGTTTATCGCACGGAAACGTCGGTACATATACCTTGAAAGGTGGGTTTATCCCACGGAAACGTCGGTACATATACCTTGAAAGGTGGGTTTATCCCACGGAAACGTCGGTACATATACCTTGAAAGGTGGGTTTGGTGGTTTTTGGGTGTGTTTATCCCACGAAACGTCGGTACATACACCTTGAAGGGTGGGTTTATCCCACGGAAACGTCGGTACATATACCTTGAAAGGTGTGTTTATCCCACGGAAACGTCGGTACATAAACCTTGAAAGGTGTGTTTATCGCACGGAAACGTTGGTACATATACCTTGAAATGTGTGTTTATCGCACGGAAACGTCGGTACATAATCCTTGAAAGGTGTGTTTATCGCACGGAAACGTCGGTACATAAACTTGAAAGGTGGGTTTATCTTATCGCACGGAAACGTCGGTACATATACCTTGAAAGGTGGGTTTATCCCACGAAACGTCGGTACATATACATTGAAAGGTGTGTTTATCCCACGGAAACGTCGGTACATATTCCTTGAAAGGTGTGTTTATCGCACGGAAACGTCGGTACATATACTTGAAAGGTGTGTTTATCGCACGGAAACGTCGGTACATAAACCTTGAAAGGTGGGTTTATCGCACGGAAACGTCGGTACATATACCTTGAAAGGTGGGTTTATCCTCCACGGAAACGTCGGTACATATACCTTGAAAGGTGGGTTTATCCCATGGAAACGTCAGTACATATTCCTTGAAAGGTGTGTTTATCGCACGGAAACGTCGGTACATATTCCTTGAAAGGTGGGTTTATCGCACGGAAACGTCGGTACATATACCTTGAAAGGTGTGTTTATCCCACGGAAACGTCGGTACATATACCTTGAAAGGTGGGTTTATCGCACGGAAACGTCGGTACATATTCCTTGAAAGGTGGGTTTATCGCACGGAAACGTCGGTACATATACCTTGAAAGGTGGGTTTATCCCACGGAAACGTCGGTACATATACCTTGAAAGGTGGGTTTATCCCACGGAAACGTCGGTACATATACCTTGAAAGGTGTGTTTATCGCACGGAAACGTCGGTACATATACCTTGAAAGGTGGGTTTATCGCACGGAAACGTCGGTACATAAACCTTGAAAGGTGTGTTTATCGCACGGAAACGTCGGTACATATACCTTGAAAGGTGGGTTTATCGCACGGAAACGTCGGTACATATACCTTGAAAGGTGTGTTTATCGCACGGAAACGTCGGTACATATACCTTGAAAGGTGTGTTTATCGCACGGAAACGTCGGTACATATACCTTGAAAGGTGGGTTTATCCCACCGAAACGTCGGTACATATACCTTGAAAGGTGGGTTTTCGTGGTACATATACCTTGAAAGGTGGAAACGTCGGTAATAACCTTGAAGGTGGGTTTATCCCACGGAAACGTCGGTACATATACCTTGAAAGGTGGGTTTATCCCACGGAAACGTCGGTACATATACCTTGAAAGGTGGGTTTATCCCATGGAAACGTCAGTACATATTCCTTGAAAGGTGGGTTTATCGCACGGAAACGTCGGTACATATACCTTGAAAGGTGGGTTTATCCCACGGAAACGTCGGTACATATACCTTGAAAGGTGGGTTTATCCCATGGAAACGTCGGTACATATCCTGAAGGTGGGTTTATGCATGGAAACGTCGGTACATATACCTTGAAAGGTGTGTTTATCCCACGGAAACGTCGGTACATATACCTTGAAAGGTGGGTTTATCCCACGGAAACGTCGGTACATATACCTTGAAAGGTGTGTTTATCCCACGGAAACGTCGGTACATATACCTTGAAAGGTGGGTTTATCCCATGGAAACGTCAGTACATATTCCTTGAGAGGTAGGTTTATCGCACCGAAACGTCGGTACATATACCTTGAAAGGTGTGTTTATCCCACCGAAACGTCGGTACATACACCTTGAAGGGTGGGTTTATCCAACGGAAACGTCGGTACATATACCTTGAAAGGTGTGTTTATCCCACGGAAACGTCAGTACTTAAACCTTGAAAGGTGTGTTTATCGCACGGACACGTTGGTACATATACCTTGAAATGTGTGTTTATCTCAGGGAAACGTCAGTACATATTCCTTGAGAGGTAGGTTTATCGCACCGAAACGTCGGTACATATACCTTGAAAGGTGTGTTTATCCCACCGAAACGTCGGTACATACACCTTGAAGGGTGGGTTTATCCAACGGAAACGTCGGTACATATACCTTGAAAGGTGTGTTTTTCCCACGGAAACGTCAGTACTTAAACCTTGAAAGGTGTGTTTATCGCACGGACACGTTGGTACATATACCTTGAAAGGTGTGTTTATCTCAGGGAAACGTTGGTACATAAACCTTGAAAGGTGTGTTTATCGCACGGAAACTTCGGTACATAAACCTTGACAGGTGGGTTTATCGCACGGAAACGTCGATACATATACCTTGAAAGGTGGGTTTATCCCACCGAAAGGTCGGTACATATACCTTGGAGGGTGTGTTTATCCCATGGAAACGTCAGTACATATTCCTTGAGAGGTAGGTTTATCGCACGGAAACGTCGGTACATATTACTTGAAAGGTGGGTTTATCCCACGGAAACGTCGGTACATATTCCTTGAAAGGTGTGCTTATCGCACGGAAATGTCGGTACATATACCAGGAAAGGTGGGTTTATCCCATGGAAACGTCGGTACATATACCTTGAAAGGTGGGTATATCCCACCGAAACGTCGGTACATATACCGTGAAAGGTGGGTTTATAGCACTGAAACGTCGGTACATATACCTTGAAAGGTGGGTTTATCCCACGGAAACGTCGGTACATATACCTTGAAAGGTGGGTTTAGCCCACGGAAACGTCGGTACATATACCTTGAAATCTGTGTTTAACGCACGGAAACGTCGGTACATATTCCTTGAAAGGTGGGTTTATCGCATGGAAACGTCGGTACATATACCTTGAAAGGTGTGTTTATCCCACCGAAACGTCGGTACATACACCTTGAAGGGTGGGTTTATCCCATGGAAACATCAGTACATATTCCTTGAGAGGTAGGTTTATCGCACGGAAACGTCGGTATATATTCCTTGAAAGGTGGGTTTATCCCACGGAAACGTCGGTACATATTCCTTGAAAGGTGTGCTTATCGCACGGAAATGTCGGTACATACAACTTGAAAGGTTTGTTTATCGCACGGAAACGTCGGTACATATACCTTGAAAGGTGTGTTTATCGCACGGAAACGTCGATACATATTCCTTGTAAGGTGGGTTTATCGCACGGGAACGTCGGTACATATACCTTGAAAGGTGGGTTTATCCCACCGAAACGTCGGTACATATACCTTGATAGGTGTGTTTATCCCATGGAAATGTCAGTAAATATTCCTTGAGAGGTAGGTTTATCGCACGCAAACGTCGGTACATAAACCTTGAAAGGTGGGTTTATCCCACGGAAACGTCGTACATATACCTTGAAAGGTGGGTTTATCCCACCGAAACGTCGGTACATATACCGTGAAAGGTGGGTTTATAGCATGGAAACGTCGGTACATATACCTTGAAAGGTGGGTTTATCCCACGGAAACTTCGGTACATATACATTGAAAGGTGGGTTTTTCCCACGAAAACGTCGGTACATATACATTGAAAGGTAGGTTTATCCCATGGAAACGTCAGTACATACTCCTTGAGAGGTAGGTTTATCGCACCGAAACGTCGGTACATATACCTTGAAAGGTGTGTTTATCCCACCGAAACGTCGGTACATACACCTTGAAGGGTGGGTTTATCCAACGGAAACGTCGGTACATATACCTTGAAAGGTGTGTTTATCCCACGGAAACGTCAGTACTTAAACCTTGAAAGGTGTGTTTATCGCACGGACACGTTGGTACATATACCTTGAAATGTGTGTTTATCTCAGGGAAACGTTCGTACATAAACCTTGAAAGGTGTGTTTATCGCACCGAAACGTCGGTACATATACCTTGAAATCTGTGTTTATCGCACGGAAACGTCGGTACATATTCCTTGAGAAGGTGTGTTTATCGCACGGGAACGTCGGTACATATAACTTGAAAGGTGTGTTTATCGCACGGAAACTTCGGTACATAAACCTTGACAGGTGAGTTTATCGCACGGAAACCTCGATACATATACCTTGAAAGGTGGGTTTATCCCACCGAAACGTCGGTAAATATACCTTGAAGGGTGTGTTTATCCCATGGAAACGTCAGTACATATTCCTTGAGAAGTAGGTTTATCGCACGGAAACATCGGTACATAAACCTTGAAAGGTGGGTTTATCCCACGGAAACGTCGGTACATATTCCTTGAAAGGTGTGTTTATCCCACGGAAACGTCAGTACTTAAACCTTGAAAGGTGTCTTTATCGCACGGAAACATTGGTACATATAACTTGACAGGTGTGTTTATCTCACGGAAACGTTTGGACATAACCTTGAAAGGTGTGTTTATCACACAGAAACGTTGGTACATAAACCTTGAAAGGTGTGTTTATCGCACCGAAACGTCGGTACATATACGTTGAAATCTGTGTTTATCGCACGGAAACGTCGGTAAATATTCCTAGAAATGTGGGTTTATCGCACGGGAACGTCGGTACATATAACTTGAAAGGTTTGTTTATCGCACGGAAACGTCGGTACATATACCTTGAAAGGTGTGTTTATCGCACGGAAACGTCGATACATATTCCTTGAAAGGTGGGTTTATCCCACCGAAACGTCGGTACATATACCTTGATAGGTGGGTTTATCCCATGGAAATGTCAGTAAATATTCCTTGAGAGGTAGGTTTATCGCACGGAAACGTCGGTACATAAACCTTGAAAGGTGGGTTTATCCCACGGAAACGTCGGTACATATACCTTAAAAGTTGGGTTTATCCCACCGAAATGTGGGTAAATATACCTTGATAGGTGGGTTTATCCCATGGAAATGTCAGTAAATATTCCTTGAGAGGTAGGTTTATCGCACGGAAACGTCGGTACATATACCTTGAAAGGTGGGTTTATCCCACCGAAACGTCGGTACATATACCGTGAAAGGTGGGTTTATAGCATGGAAATGTCGGTACATATACCTTGAAAGGTGGGTTTATCCCACGGAAACGTCGGTACATATACATTGAAAGGTGGGTTTATCCCACGAAAACGTCGGTACATATACATTGAAAGATGGGTTTATCCCATGGAAACGTCAGTACATATTCCTTGAGAGGTAGGTTTATCGCACCGAAACGTCGGTACATATACCTTGAAAGGTGTGTTTATCCCACCGAAACGTCGGTACATATACCTTGAAAGGTGGGTTTATCCCACCGAAACGTCGGTACATATACCGTGAAAGGTGGGTTTATAGCACGGAAACGTCGGTACATATACCTTGAAAGGTGGGTTTATCCCACGGAAACGTAGGTACATATACCTTGAAAGGTGGGTTTAGCCCACGGAAACGTCGGTACTTATACCTTGAAAGGTGTGTTTATCTCACGGAAACGTTGGTACATAAACCTTGAAAGATGTGTTTATCGCACCGAAACGTTGGTACATATACCTTGAAAGCTGTGTTTAACGCACGGAAACGTCGGTACATATTACATGAAAGGTGGGTTTATCGCACGGAAACGTCGGTACATATACCTTGAAAGGTGTGTTTATCCTACCGAAACGTCGGTACATACACCTTGAAGGGTGGGTTTATCCCACGGAAACGTCGGTACATATACCTTGAAAGGTGTGTTTATCCCACGGAAACGTCAGTACTTAAACCTTGAGAGGTGTCTTTATCGCACAGAAACGTTGGTACATAAACCTTGAAAGGTGTGTTTATCGCACCGAAACGTCGGTACATATACCTTGAAATCTGTGTTTATCGCACGGAAACGTCGGTAAATATTCCTAGAAATGTGGGTTTATCGCACGGGAACGTCGGTACATATAACTTGAAAGGTTTGTTTATCGCACGGAAACGTCGGTACATATTCCTTGAAAGGTGGGTTTATCCCACGGAAACGTCGGTACATATTCCTTGAAAGGTATGCTTATCGCACGGAAACGTCGGTACATATACCTGGAAAGGTGGGTTTATCCCACGGAAACGTCGGTACATATACCTTGAAAGGTGGGTTTATCCCACCGAAACGTCGGTACATATACCGTGACAGGTGGGTTTATAGCACGGAAACGTCGGTACATATACCTTGAAAGGTGGGTTTATCCCACGGAAACGTCGTTACATATACCTTGAAAGGTGGGTTTAGCCCACGGAAACGTCGGCACATATACCTTGAAAGCTGTGTTTAACGCACGGAAACTTCGGTACATATTCCTTGAAAGGTGGGTTTATCGCACGGAAATGTCGGTACATATACCTTGAAAGGTGTGTTTATCCCACCGAAACGTCGGTACATACACCTTGAAGGGTGGGTTTATCCCATTGAAACATCAGTACATATTCCTTGAGAGGTAGGTTTATCGCACGGAAATGTCGGTATATATTCCTTGAAAGGTGGGTTTATCCCAAGGAGACGTCGGTACATATTCCTTGAAAGGTGTGCTTATCCCACCGAAACGTCGGTACATATACCGTGAAAGGTGTGTTTATAGTACGGAAACGTCGGTACATATACTTTGAAAGGTGGGTTTAGCCCACGGAAACGTCGGTACATATACCTTGAAAGGTGTGTTTATCTCGCGGAAACATTGGTACATAAACCTTGAAAGATGTGTTTATCGCACCGAAACGTCGGTACATATACCTTGAAAGCTGTGTTTAACGCACAGAACCGTCGGTACATATTCCTTGAAAGGTGGGTTTATCGCACGGAAACGTCGGTACCTATACCTTGAAAGGTGTGTTTATCCCACCGAAACGTCGGTACATACACCTTGAAGGGTGGGTTTATCCCATGGAAACGTCGGTACATATACCTTGAAAGGTGTGTTTATCCCACGGAAACGTCAGTACTTAAACCTTGAAAGGTGTCTTTATCGCACGGAAACATTGCTACATATAACTTGACAGGTGTGTTTATCTCACGGAAACGTTTGTACATAACCTTGAAAGGTGTGTTTATCGCACAGAAACGTTAGTACATATACCTTGAAAGGTGTGTTTATCGCACCGAAACGTCGGTACATATACCTTGAAATTTGTGTTTATCGCACGGAAACGTCGGTACATATTCCTTGAAAGGTGGGTTTATCCCACGGGAACGTCGGTACATATAACTTGAAAGGTGTGTTTATCGCACGGAAACTTCGGTACATAAACCTTGACCGGTGAGTTTATCGCACGGAAACCTCGATACATATACCTTGACAGGTGAGTTTATCGCACGGGAACGTCGGTAAATATACTTTGAAGGGTGTGTTTATCCCATGGAAACGTCAGTACATATTCCTTGAGATGTAGGTTTATCCCACGGAAACGTCGGTACATATTCCTTGAAAGGTGTGATTATCGCACGGAAACGTCGGTACATATACCCGGAAAGGTGGGTTTATCCCACGGAAACGTCGGTACATATACCTTGAAAGGTGGGTTTATCCCACCGAAATGTCGGTACATATACTGTGAAAGGTGGGTTTATAGCACTGAAACGTCGGTACATATACCTTGAAAGGTGGGTTTATCCCACGGAAACGTCGGTACATATACCATGAAAGGTGGGTTTAGCCCACGGAAACGTCGGTACATATACCTTGAAAGGTGTGTTTGTCTCACGGAAACGTTGGTACATAAACCTTGAAAGGTGTGTTTATCGCACCGAAACGTCGGTACATATACCTTGAAATCTGTGTTTATCGCACGGAAACGTCGGTAAATATTCCTTGAAATGTGGGTCTATCGCACGGGAACGTCGGTACATATAACTTGAAAGGTGTGTTTATCGCACGGAAACGTCGGTATATATACCTTGACAGGTGTGTTTATCGCACGGAAACGTCGATACATATACCTTGAAAGGTGGGTTTATCCCACCGAAACGTCGATACATATTCCTTGAAAGGTGGGTTTATCCCACCGAAACGTCGGTACATATACCTTGATAGGTGGGTTTATCCCATGGAAATGTCAGTAAATATTCCTTGAGAGGTAGGTTTATCGCACGGAAACGTCGCTACATAACCCTTGAAAGGTGGGTTTATCCCACGGAAACGTCGGTACATATTCCTTGAAAGGTGTGTTTATCGCACGGAAACGTCGGTACATATACCTTTAAAGGTGGGTTTATCCCACCGAAACGTCGGTCCATATACCTTGAAAGGTGGGTTTATCCCACGGAAACGTCGGTAAATATACCTTGAAACGTGGGTTTATACCACGGAAACGTCGGTACATATACCTTGAAAGATGGGTTTATCCCACGGAAACGTCGGTACATATACCTTGAAAGGTGGGTTTATCCCACCGAAACCTCAGTACATATATCGTGAAAGGTGGGTTTATAGCACGGAAACGTCGGTACATATAACTTGAAAGGTGTGTTTATCCCACGGAAACGTCAGTACTTAAACCTTGAAAACTGTATTTATCGCACGGAAACGTTGGTACATATACCTTGAAAGGTGTGTTTATCTCACGGAAACGTTGGTACATTAACCTTGAAAGGTGTGTTTATCGCACCGAAACGTCGGTACATATACCTTGAAAGCTGTGTTTAACGCACGGAAACGTCGGTACATATTCCTTGAAAGGTGGGTTTATCGCACGGAAACGTCAGTACATATATCTTGAAAGGTGTGTTTATCCCACGGAAACGTCGGTACATACACCTTGAAGGGTGGGTTTATCCCACGGAAACGTCGGTACATATACCTTGAAAGGTGTGTTTATCCCACGGAAACGTCAGTACTTAAATCTTGAAAGGTGCCTTTATCGCACGGAAACATTGGTACATATACCTTGACAGGTGTGTTTATCTCACGGAAACGTTTGTACATAACCTTGAAAGGTGTATTTATCGCACAGAAACGTCGGTACATATACCTTGAAATCTGTGCTTATCGCACGGAAACGTCGGTACATATTCCTTGAAAGGTGTGTTTATCGCACGGAAACTTCGGTACATAAATCTTGACAGGTGGGTTTATCGCACGGAAACGTCGATACATATACATTGAAAGGTGTGTCTATCTCACCGAAACGTCGGTACATACACCTTGAAGGGTGGGTTTATCCCACGGAAACGATGGTACATATACCTTGAAAGGTGTGTTTATCCCACGGAAACGTCAGTACTTAAACCTTGAAAGGTGTGTTTATCGCACGGAAACATTGGTACATATACCTTGAAAGGTGTGTTTATCTCACGGAAACGTTTGTACATAACCTTGAAAGGTGTGTTTATCGCACCGATATGTCGGTACATATACATTGAAATCTGTGTATATCGCACGGAAACGTCGGTACATATTCCTTGAAAGGTGGGTTTATCGCACGGGAACGTCGGTACATATAACTTGAAAGGTGTGTTTATCGCACGGAAACTTCGGTACATAAACCTTGACAGGTGTGTTTATCGCACGGAAACGTCGATACATATACATTGAAAGGTGGGTTTATCCCACCGAAACGTCGGTACATATTCCTTGAAAGGTGGATTTATCCCACCGAAACGTCGATACATATTCCTTGAAAGGTGGGTTTATCCCACCGAAACGTCGGTACATATACTTTGAAAGGTGGGTTTATCCCATGGAAACGTCGGTACACATACTGTGAAAGGTGTGTTTATCGCACGGAAAAGTTGATACATATTCATTGACAGGTGGGTTTATCCCACCGAAACGTCGGTATATATACCTTGAAAGGTGGGTTTATCCCATGGAAAGGTCAGTACATAGTCCTTGAAAGGTGGGTTTATCGCACCGAAACGTCGGTACATAAATCTTGAATGGTGGGTTTATAGTACGGAAACGTCAGTAAATATACCTTGATAGGTGTGTTTATCCCACGGAAAGTCGGTACATATATCTTGACAGGTGGGTTTATCGCACGGAAACGTCGGTACACATACCGTGACAGATGGGTTTATCGCACGGAAACGTCGGTACATATACCTAGAAAGGGGTGATTATTCCACGGAAACGTCAGTACATATACCTTGAAAGGTGGGTTTATCCCATGTAAACGTCGGTACACATACCGTGAAAGGTGTGCTTATCGCACGGAAACGTCGATACATAGTCCTTGAAAGGTGGGTTTATCCCACCGAAACATCGGTACATAACCCCTGAATGGTGGGTTTATAGTACGGAAACGTCGGTACATATACCTTGAAAGGTGTGATTATCCCACGGAAAGTCGGTACATATACCTTGACAGGTGGGTTTATCGCACGGAAATGTCGGTACATAAACCTTGAAAGGTGTGTTTATCGCTGGGAAACGTCGGTACATATACCTTGAAACGTGGGTTTTTCTCACAGAAACGTCGGTACATATACCTTGAAAGTGGGTTTATAGCACGGAAACGTCGGTATATAAACCTTGAAAGGTCTGTTTATCGCACGGAAACGTCGGTACATATACCTTGAAAGGTGGGTTTATCGCACGGAAACGTCGGTACATATACCTTGAAAGGGGTGATTATCCCACGGAAACGTCGGTACATATACCTTGAAAGGTGGGTTTATCCCATGGAAACGTCGGTACACATACCGTGAAAGGTGTGTTTATCGCATGGAAACGTCGATACATAGTCCTTGAAAGGTGGGTTTATCCCACCGAAACGTCGGTACATAAATCTTGAATGGTGGGTTTATAGCACGGAAACGTCAGTAAATATACCTTGATAGGTGTGTTTATCCCACGGAAAGTCGGTACATATATCTTGACAGGTGGGTTTATCGCACGGAAACGTCAGTACATATACCTTGAAAGGTGGGTTTATCCCTCCGAAACATCGGTACACATACCTTGACAGATGGGTTTATCGCACGGAAACGTCGGTACATATACCTTGAAAGGGGTGATTATTCCAGGGAAACGTCGGTACATATACCTTGAAAGGTGGGTTTATCCCATGGAAACGTCGGTACACATACCGTGAAAGGTGTGCTTATCGCACGGAAACGTCGATACATAGTCCTTGAAAGGTGGGTTTATCCCACCGAAACGTCGGTACATAACCCTTGAATGGTGGGTTTATAGTACGGAAACGTCGGTACATATACCTTAAAAGGTGTGTTTATCGCACGGAAACGTCGGTACATATACCTTGAAATGTGGTTTTTCTCACAGAAACGTCGGTACATATACTTTGAAAGGGGGGTTTATAGCACGGAAACGTCGGTACATAAACCTGGAAAGGTCTGTTTATCGCACGGAAACGTCGGTACATATACCTTGAAAGGTGGGTTTATCGCACGGAAACGTCGGTACATATACCTTGAAAGGGATGATTATCCCACGGATACGTCGGTACATACACCTTGAAAGGTGGTTTTATCCCATGGAAACGTCGGTACACATACCGTGAAAGGTGTGCTTACCGCATGGAAACGTCGATACATATTCCTTGAAAAGTGGGTTTATCCCATCGAAACGGCGGTACATATACCTAGAAAGGTGGGTTTATCCGACCGAAAAGTCGGTACATATACTGTGAAAGGTGGTTTTATAGCACGGAAACGTCGGTACATATACCTTGAAAGGTGTGTTTATCCCACCGAAACGTCGGTACATACACCTTGAAGGGTGGTTTTATCCCACGGAAACGTGGGTACATATACCTTGAAAGGGGTGTTTATCCCATGGAAACCTCGGTACACATACCGTGAAAGGTGTGTTTATCGCACGGAAACATCGATACATATTCCTTGAAAGGTGGGTTTATAGCACGGACACGTCGGTACATAAACCTTGAAAGGTGTGTTTATCGCACGTAAACGTCGGTACATATATCTTGAAAGGTGTGTTAATCCCACGGAAAGTCGGTACATACATCTTGACAGGTGGGGTTATCGCACGGAAACGTCTGTACATAAACCTTGAAAGGTGTGTTTATCGCACGGAAACGTCGGTACATATACCTTGAAAGGTGGGTTTATCTCACCGAAACGTCGGTACATATACATTGAAAGGTGGGCTTATAGCACGGAAACGTCGGTGCATAAACCTTAAAAGGTGTGTTTATCGCACGGAAACGTCGGTACATATACCTTGAAAGGTGAGTTTATAGCACGGAAACGTCGGTACATACAGCTTGAAGGTTGGGTTCATCCCACGGAAACGTCGGTACATATACCTTGAAAGGGGTGATTATCCCACGGAAACGTCGGTACATATACCTTGAAAGGTGGGTTTATCCCATGGAAACGTCGGTACACATACCGTGAAAGGTGTGCTTATCGCATGGAAACGTCGATACATAGTCCTTGAAAGGTGGATTTATCCCACCGAAACGTCGGTACATAAATCTTGAATGGTGGGTTTATAGTACGGAAACGTCAGTAAATATACCTTGATAGGTGTGTTTATCCCACGGAAAGTCGGTACATATATCTTGACAGGTGGGTTTATCGCACGGAAACGTCGGTACACATACCGTGACAGGTGTGTTTATCTCACGGAAACGTCGGTACATATACCTTGAAAGGTGGGTTTATCCCTCCGAAACATCGGTACACATACCTTGACAGATGGGTTTATCGCACGGAAACGTCGGTACATATACCTTGAAAGGGGTGTTATTCCAGGGAAACGTCGGTACATATACCTTGAAAGGTGGGTTTATCCCATGGAAACGTCGGTACACATACTGTGAAAGGTGTGCTTATCGCACGGAAACGTCGATACATAGTCCTTGAAAGGTGGGTTTATCCCACCGAAACGTCGGTACATAACCCTTGAATGGTGGGTTTATAGTACGGAAACGTCGGTACATATACCTTGACAGGTAGGTGGGTTTATCGCACGGAAACGTCGGTACATAAACCTTGAAAGGTGTGTTTATCGCACGGAAACGTCGGTACATATACCTTGAAAGGTGGTTTTTCTCACAGAAACGTCGGTACATATACCTTGAAAGGTGGGTTTATAGCACGGAAACGTCGGTACATATACCTTGAAAGGTGTGTTTATCGCACGGAAACGTCGGTACATATACCTTGAAAGGTGGGTTTATCGCACGGAAACGTCGGTACACATACCGTGAAAGGTGTGCTTATCGCATGGAAACGTCGATACATATTCCTTGAAAGGTGGGTTTATCGCATGGAAACGTCGGTACATATACCTTGAAAGGTGGGTTTATCCCACCGAAACGTCGGTACATATACCGTGAAAGGTGGGTTTATAGCACGGAAACGTCGGTACATATACCTTGAAAGGTGTGTTTATCCCACCGAAACGTCGGTACATACACCTTGAAGGGTGGTTTTATCCCACGGAAACGTGGGTACATATACCTTGAAAGGGGTGTTTATCCCACGGAAACGTCGGTACATATACTTTGACAGGTGGGTTTATCCCATGGAAACCTCGGTACACATACCGTGAAAGGTGTGTTTATCGCACGGAAACATCGATACATATTCCTTGAAAGGTGGGTTTATAGCACGGACACGTCGGTACATAAACCTTGAAAGGTGTGTTTATCGCACGTAAACGTCGGTACATATATCTTGAAAGGTGTGTTAATCCCACGGAAAGTCGGTACATATATCTTGACAGGTGGGTTTATCGCACGGAAACGTCTGTACATAAACCTTGAAAGGTGTGTTTATCGCACGGAAACGTCGGTACATATACCTTGAAAGGTGGGTTTATCTCACCGAAACGTCGGTACATATACCTTGAAAGGTGGGCTTATAGCACGGAAACGTCGGTGCATAAACCTTAAAAGGTGTGTTTATCGCACGGAAACGTCGGTACATATACCTTGAAAGGTGGGTTTATGCCACCGAAACGTTGGTAAATATACCTTGAAAGGTGGGTTTATAGCACGGAAACGTCGGTACATATACATTGAAAGGTGGGTTTATCCCATCGAAACGTCGGTACACATACCGTGACAGGTGTGTTTATCGCACGGAAACGTCGGTACATACAGCTTGAAGGTTGGGTTCATCCCACGGAAACGTCGGTACATATACCTTGAAAGGGGTGATTATCCCACGGAAACGTCGTTACATATACCTTGAAAGGTGGGTTTATCCCATGGAAACGTCGGTACACATACCGTGAATGGTGTGTTTATCGCACGGAAACGTCGATACATATTCCTTGAAAGGTGGATTTATACCACCGAAACCTCGGTACATATACCTTGAAAGGTGGGTTTATCCCATGGAAACGTCAGTACATATGTCTATAAAGGTGGATTTATCGCACGGAAACATCGGTACATATACCTTGAAAGGGGTTTTTATCGCACGGAAACTTCGGTACATATACATTGAAAGGTGGGTATATCCGACCTAAAAGTCGGTACATATACCGTGAAAGGTGGGATTGTAGCACGGAAACGTCGGTACATATACCTTGAAAGGTGTGTTTATCCCACCGAAACGTCGGTACATACACCTTAACGGGATATTTATCCCACGGAAACGTCGGTACATATACCTTGAAAGGTGGGTTTATCCCACCGAAACGTCGATACACATACCGTGAAAGGTGGGTTTATCCCACCGAAACGTCGGTACATATACCTTGAAAGGTGGGTTTATCCCATGGAAACGTCAGTACATATTCCTTGAAAGGTGGGTTTGTCGGACGGAAACGTCGGTAAATATACCCTGAAAGGTGTGTTTATCCCACGGAAACGTCGGTACACATACCTTGAATTGTGGGTTTATCCCATGGAAACGTCGGTACACAAACCGTGAAAGGTGTGTTTATCGCACGGAAACGTCGATACATATTCCTTGAAAGGGGTGATTATTCCAGGGAAACGTCGGTACATATACCTTGAAAGGGGGGTTTATAGCACGGAAACGTCGGTACATAAACCTTGAAAGGTGTGTTTATCGCACGTAAACGTCGGTACATATACCTTGAAAGGTGGGTTTATCTCACCGAAACGTCGGTACATATACCTTGAAAGGTGGGCTTATAGCACGGAAACGTCGGTACATAAACCTTAAAAGGTGTGTTTATCGCACGGAATCGTCGGTACATATACTTTGAAAGGTGGGTTTAGAGTATACATTGAAAGGTGGGTTTATCCCATCGAAACGTCGGTACACATACCGTGACAGGTGTGTTTATCGCACGGAAACGTCGATACATATTCCTTGAAAGGTGGGTTTATCCCACTGAAACCTCGGTACATATACCTTGAAAGGTGGGTTTATCCCATGGAAACATCACTACATATGTCTTTAAAGGTGGGTTTATCGCACGGAAACATCGGTACATATACCTTGAAAGGTGTTTTTATCGCACGGAAACGTCGGTACATATACCTTGACAGGTGGATTTATCCCACGGAAACGTCGGTATATATACCTTGAAAGGTGGGTATATCCGACCGAAAATTCGGTACATATACCGTGAAAGGTGGGATTATAGCACGGAAACGTCGGTATATATTCCTTGAAAGGTGTGTTTATCCCACCGAAACGTCGGTACATACACCTTGAAGGGTGGGTTTATCCCACGGAAACGTCGGTACATATACCTTGAAAGGTGGGTTTATCCCACCGAAACTTCGATACACATACCGTGAAAGGTGGGTTTATCCCACCGAAACGTCGGTACATATACCTTGAAAGGTGGGTTTATCCCATGGAAACATCAGTACATATTCCTTGAAAGGTGGGTTTATCGCACGGAAACGTCGGTACATAAACCTTGAAAGGTGTGTTTATCGCACGGAAACGTCGGTACATATTCCTTGAAATGTGTGTTTATCGCACGGAAACGTTGGTACATATACCTTGCTAGATGGGTTTATCGCACGGAAACGTCGGTACATATACCTTGAAAGGGGTGATTATCCCACGGAAACGTCGGTACATATACCTTGAAATGTGGGTTTATCCCATGGAAACGTCGGTACGCATACCGTTAAAGGTGTGTTTATCGCACGGAAACGTCGATACATATTCCTTGAAAGGTGGGTTTATCGCACGGAAAGTTCGGTACATATACCTTGAAAGGTGTGTTTATCCCACGGAAACGTCGTACATGTACCTTGAAAGGTGGGTTTATCCCATGGAAACGTCGGTACACATACCGTGAAAGGTGTGTTTATCGCACGGAAACATCGATACATATTCCTTGAAAGGTGGGTTTATAGCACGGAAACGTCGGTACATATACCTTGAAGGGTGGGTTTATCCCACCGAAACGTCGGTACATACACCTTGAAGGGTGGGTTTATCCCACGGAAACGTCGGTACATATACCTTGAAAGGTGGGTTTATCCCACCGAAACTTCGATACACATACCGTGAAAGGTGGGTTTATCCCACCGAAACGTCGGTACATATACCTTGAAAGGTGGGTTTATCCCATGGAAACATCAGTACATATTCCTTGAAAGGTGGGTTTATCGCACGGAAACGTCGGTACATAAACCTTGAAAGGTGTGTTTATCGCACGGAAACGTCGGTACATATTCCTTGAAATGTGTGTTTATCGCACGGAAACGTTGGTACATATACCTTGCTAGATGGGTTTATCGCACGGAAACGTCGGTACATATACCTTGAAAGGGGTGATTATCCCACGGAAACGTCGGTACATATACCTTGAAATGTGGGTTTATCCCATGGAAACGTCGGTACGCATACCGTTAAAGGTGTGTTTATCGCACGGAAACGTCGATACATATTCCTTGAAAGGTGGGTTTATCGCACGGAAAGTTCGGTACATATACCTTGAAAGGTGTGTTTATCCCATGGAAACGTCGTACATGTACCTTGAAAGGTGGGTTTATCCCATGGAAACGTCGGTACACATACCGTGAAAGGTGTGTTTATCGCACGGAAACATCGATACATATTCCTTGAAAGGTGGGTTTATAGCACGGAAACGTCGGTACATATACCTTGAACGGTGGGTTTATAGCACGGAAACGTCGGTACATAAACCTTGAAAGGTGTGTTTATCGCACGGAAACGTCGGTACATAGTCCTTGAAATGTGTGTTTATCGCACGGAAACGTTGGTACATATACCTTGCTAGATGGGTTTATCGCACGGAAATGTCGAAACATATTCCTTGAAAGGGGTGATTATCCCACGGAAACGTCGGTACATATACCTTGAAATGTGGTTTATCCCATGGAAACGTCGGTACGCATACCGTGAAAGGTGTGTTTATCGCACGGAAACGTCGATACATATTCCTTGAAAGGTGGGTTTATCCCACCGAAACGTCGGTACATATACCTTGAAAGGTGGGTTTATCCCATGGAAACGTCAGTACATATTCCTTGAAAGGTGGGTTTATCGCACGGAAACGTCGGTACATATACCTTGAAAGGTGTTTTATCCCACGGAAACATCGGTACACATACCTTGACAGGTTGATTTATCCCACGGAAACGTCGGTACATATTCCTTGAAAGGTGTGTTTATCGAATGGAAACGTCGGTACATATACGTTGAAAGGTGGCTTTATCCCACGGAAACGTCGGTACATATACGTTGAAAGGTGTGTTTTTCCCACCCAAACGTCGGTACATATACCTTGAAAGGTGTGTTTATCTCACGGAAACGTTGGTACATAAACCTTGAAAGGTGTGTTTATCGCATCGAAACGTCGGTACATATACCTTGCAATCAGTGTTTATCGCACGGAAACGTCGGTACATAATCCTTGAAAAGTGTGTTTATCGTACGGGAACCTCGGTACATATTCCTTGAAGGGTGGGTTTATCCCATGGAAACGTTGGTACACATACCGTGAAAGGTGTGTTTATCACAAGGAAACGTCGGTACACATACCTTGACTGGTAAGTTTATCGCACGGACACGTCGGTACATAAACCTTGAAAGGTGTGTTTATCGCATGGAAACATCGGTACATATATCTTGAAAGGTGTGTTAATCCCACGGAAAGTCGGTACATATACCTTGACAGGTGGGTTTTTCGCACGGAAACGTCGGTACATAAACCTTGAAAGGTGTGTTTATCGCACGGAAACGTCGGTACATTTACCTTGAATGGTGGGTTTATCTCACCGAAACGTCGGTACATATACCTTGTAAGGTGTGTTTATCCCACGGAAACGTCGTACATGTACCTTGAAAGGTGGGTTTATCCCATCGAAACGTCGGAACACATACCGTGACAGGTGTGTTTATCGCACGGAAACGTCGGTACATATACCTTGAAAGGTGGGTTTATCCCACGTAAACGTCGGTACATATACCTTGACGGGTGGGTTTATCCCATGGAAACGTCGGTACACATACCGTGAAAGGTGTGTTTATCGCACGGAAACGTCGGTACACATACCTTGACAGGTGAGTTTATCGCACGGACACGTCGGTACATAAACCTTGACAGGTTTGTTTATCGCACGGAAACGTCGGTACATATATCTTGAAAGGTGTGTTAATTCCACGGAAAGTCGGTACATATACCTTGACAGATGGGTTTATCGCACGGAAACGTCGGTACATAAACCTTGAAAGGTGTGTTATCGCACGGAAACGTCGGTACATATACCTTGACAGGTGGGCTTATAGAACGGAAACGTCGGTACGTAAACCTTAAAAGGTGTGTTTATCGCACGGAAACGTCGGTACATATACCTTGAAAGGTGGGTTTATGCCACCGAAACGTCGGTACATATACCTTGAAAGGTTGGTTTATAGCACGGAAACGTCGGTACATATACCTTGAAAGGTGAGTTTATAGCACGGAAACGTCGATACATATACAATGAACGGTTGGTTTATCCCATCGAAACGTCGGTACACATACTGTGACAGGTGTGTTTATCGCACGGAAACGTCGGTACATATATCTTGACAGGTGTGTTAATCCCACGGAAAGTCGGTACATATACCTTGACAGGTGGGTTTATCGCACGGAAACGTCGGTACATAAACCTTGAAAGGTGTGTTTATCGCACGTAAACGTCGGTACATATACCTTGAAAGGTGGGTTTATCTCACCGAAACGTCGGTACATATACCTTGAAAGGTGGGCTTATAGCACGGAAACGTCGGTACATAAACCTTAAAAGGTGTGTTTATCGCACGGAATCGTCGGTACATATACTTTGAAAGGTGGGTTTAGAGTATACATTGAAAGGTGGGTTTATCCCATCGAAACGTCGGTACACATACCGTGACAGGTGTGTTTATCGCACGGAAACGTCGATACATATTCCTTGAAAGGTGGGTTTATCCCACCGAAACCTCGGTACATATACCTTGAAAGGTGGGTTTATCCCATGGAAACATCACTACATATGTCTTTAAAGGTGGGTTTATCGCACGGAAACATCGGTACATATACCTTGAAAGGTGTTTTTATCGCACGGAAACGTCGGTACATATACCTTGACAGGTGGATTTATCCCACGGAAACGTCGGTATATATACCTTGAAAGGTGGGTATATCCGACCGAAAAGTCGGTACATATACCGTGAAAGGTGGGATTATAGCACGGAAACGTCGGTATATATTCCTTGAAAGGTGTGTTTATCCCACCGAAATGTCGGTACATACACCTTGAAGGGTGGGTTTATCCCACGGAAACGTCGGTACATATTCCTTGAAAGGTGGGTTTATCCCACCGAAACTTCGATACACATACCTTGAAAGGTGGGTTTATCCCACCGAAACGTCGGTACATATACCTTGAAAGGTGGGTTTATCCCATGGAAACATCAGTACATATTCCTTGAAAGGTGGGTTTGTCGCACGGAAACGTCGGTACATATACCCTGAAAGGTGTGTTTATCCCACGGAAACGTCGGTACACATACCTTGACAGGTGGATTTATCCCACGGAAACGTCGGTACATATTCCTTGAAAGGTGTGTTTATCGCACGGAAACGTCGGTACATATACCTTGCAATCTATGTTTATCGCACGGAAAAGTCGGTATATAATCCTTGAAAGGTGGGTTTATCGTACGGAAACTTCGGTACATAAAGCTTGACAGGTGGGTTTATCGCACGGAAACATCGATACATATACATTGAAAGGTGGGTTTATCCCAAGGAAACGTCGGTACATATACCTTGTAGGGTGGGTTTATCCCATGGAAACGTCAGTACATATTCCTTGAAAGGTGGGTTTATCTCACCGAAACGTCGGTACATATACTTTGAAAGGTGGGCTTATAGCACGGAAACGTCGGTACATAAACCTTAAAAGGTGTGTTTATCGCACGGAAACGTCGGTACATATACCTTGAAAGGTGGGTTTATGCCACCGAAACGTCGATACACATACCGTGAAATGTGGGTTTATCCCACCGAAACGTCGGTACATATACCTTGAAAGGTGGGTTTATCCCATGGAAACGTCGGTACATATTCCTTGAAAGGTGGGTTTGTCGCACGGAAACGTCGGTACATATACACTGAAAGGTGTGTTTATCCCACGGAAACGTCGGTACACATACCTTGACAGGTGGATTTATCCCACGGAAACGTCGGTACATATTCCTTGAACGGTGTGTTTATCGCACGGAAACGTCGGTACATATACCTTGAAAGGTGGGTTTATCCAACGGAAATGTCGGTACATATACTTTGAACGGTGGGTTTATCCCACCGAAACGGCGGTACATATACCTTGAAAGGTGGGTTTATCCGACAAAAAGTCGGTACATATACCGTGAAAGATGGGTTTTTATCACTGAAACGTCGGTACATATACCTTGACAGGTGTGTTTATCTCACAGAAACGTCGGTACATACACCTTGATGGGTGTGTTTATCCCACGGAAACGTCGGTACATATACCTTGAAAGGTGTGTTTATCCCACGGAAACGTCAGTACTTAAACCTTAAAAGGTGTGTTTATCTCACGGAAACGTCGGTACTTATACCTTGCAATCTGTGTTTATCGCACGGAAAAGTCGGTACATAATCCTTGACAGGTGAATTTATCGCACGGAAACATCGATACATATACATTGAAAGGTGGGTTTATCCCATGGAAACCTCTGTACATATACCTTGAAGGGTGGGTTTATCCCATGGAAACGTCGGTACACATACCGTGAAAGGTGTGTTTATCGCATGGAAACGTCAATACATATTCCTTGAAAGGTGTGTTTATCCCACCGAAACGTCGGTACATATACCTTGAAGGGTGGGTTTATCCCATGGAAACCTCAGTACATATTCCTGGAAAGGTGGGATTATCGCACGGAAACGTCGGTACATATACCTTGAAAGGTGTGTTTATCCCACCGAAGCGTCAGTACACATACATTGACAGGTGAGTTTATCCCACGGAAACGTCGGTACATATTCCTTGAAAGGTGTGTTTATCGCACAGAATTGTCGGTACATATATCTTGAAAGGAGTATTTATCCCACGGAAACGTTGGTACATAAACCTTGAAAGGTGTGTTTATCGCACGGAAACGTCGGTACATATACCTTGAAAGGTGGGTTTATCCTATGGAAACGTCGGTACACATACCTTAACAGATGGGTTTATCGCACAGAAACGTCGGTACCTATACCTTGAAAGGGGTGATTATCCCACGGAAACATCGGTACATATACCTTGAAATGTGGGTTTATCCCATGGAAACGTCAGTACATATTCCTTGAAAGGTTTGTTTATCGCACGGAAACGTCGATACATATTCCTTGAAAGGTGGGTTTATCGCACGGAATCGTCGGTACATATACCTTGAAAGGTGGGTTTATCCCACGGAAACGTCGGTACACATACATTGACAGGTGGGTTTATCGCACGGAAACGTCAGTCCATATTCCTTGAAAGGTGTGTTTACCACACGGAAACGTCGGTACATATACCTTGAAAGGTGGGTTTATCCCACGGAAACGTCGGTACATAAATCTTGAAGGGTGGGTTTATCCCATGGAAACGTCGGTACACATACCGTGAAAGGTGTGTTTATCGCACGGAAACGTCGGTACATATACCTTGACAGGTGAGTTTATCGCACGGACACGTCGGTACATAAACCTTGAAAGGTGTGTTTATCGCACGGAAACGTCGGTACATATACCTTGAAAGGTGGGTTTATGCCACCGAAACGTCGATACATATAACGTGAAAGGTTGGTTTTTAGCACTGAAACATCGGTACATATACCTTGAAAGGTGTGTTTTTCCCACAGAAACGTCGGTATATACACCTTGAAGGGTGGGTTTATCCCACGTAAACGTCGGTACATATACCTTGAAAGGTGTTTTTATCTCACGGAAACGTCGGTACATATACCTTGAAGGGTGGGTTTATCCCATGGAAACGTCAGTACATATTCCTTGAAAGGTGGGTTTATCGCACGGAAACTTCGGTACATATACCTTGAAAGGTGTGTTTATCCCACGGAAACGTCGTACATATACCTTGAAAGGTGGGTTTATCCCATGGAAACGACGGTACACATACCGTGAAAGGTGTGTTTATCGCATGGAAACGTCGATACATATTCCTTGAAAGGTGTGTTTATCCCACCGAAACGTCGGTACATATACCTTGAAGGGTGGGTTTATCGCACAGAAACGTCGGTACATAAACCTTGAAAGGTGTGTTTATCGCACGGAAACGTCGGTACATATACTTTGAAAGGTGGGTTTATCCCATGGAAACGTCGGTACATATACCTTAACAGATGGGTTTATCGCACAGAAACGTCGGTACCTATACCTTGAAAGGGGTGATTATCTCACGGAAACGTCGGTACATATTCCTTGAAAGGTGGGTTTATCCCATGGAAACGTCGGTACACATACCGTGAAAGGTGTGTTTATCGCACGGAAACGTCGATACATATTCCTTGAAAGGTGGGTTTATCCCACCGAATCTTCGGTACATATACCTTGAAAGGTGCGTTTATCCCATGGAAACGTCAGTACATATTCCTTGAAAGGTGGGATTATCGCACGGAATCGTCGGTACATATACCTTGAAAGGTGTGTTTATCCCACGGAAACGTCGGTACACATACTTTGACAGGTGGGTTTATCGCACCGAAAAGTCAGTCCATATTCCTTGAAAGGTGTGTTTACCGCACGGAAACGTCGGTACATATACCTTGAAAGGTGGGTTTATCCTACCGAAGCGTCGGTACACATACCTTGACAGGTGGGTTTATCCCATGGAAACGTCAGCACATATTCTTTGAAAGGGGTGTTTATCGCACGGAAACGTCGGTACATATTCCTTGACAGGTGAGTTTATCCCACGGAAACGTCGGTACATATTCCTTAAAAGGTGTGTTTATCGCACGGAAACTTCGGTACATATATCTTGAAAAGTGTGTTTATCCCACGGAAACGTCGGTACATATACCTTGACAGGTGGGTTTTTCGCACGGAAACGTCGGTACATATACCGTGAAAGGTGTGTTTATCGCACGGAAACGTCGATACATATTCCTTGAAAGGTGGGTTTATCCCACCGAATCTTCGGTACATATACCTTGAAAGGTGCGTTTATCCCATGGAAACGTCAGTACATATTCCTTGAAAGGTGGGATTATCGCACGGAATCGTCGGTACATATACCTTGAAAGTTGTGTTTATCCCACGGAAACGTCGGTACACATACTTTGACAGGTGGGTTTATCGCACGGAAAAGTCAGTCCATATTCCTTGAAAGGTGTGTTTACCGCACGGAAACGTCGGTACATATACCTTGAAAGGTGGGTTTATCCTACCGAAGCGTCGGTACACATACCTTGACAGGTGGGTTTATCCCATGGAAACGTCGGCACATATTCTTTGAAAGGTGTGTTTATCGCACGGAAACGTCGGTACATATTCCTTGACAGGTGAGTTTATCCCACGGAAACGTCGGTACATATTCCTTAAAAGGTGTGTTTATCGCACGGAAACTTCGGTACATATATCTTGAAAAGTGTGTTTATCCCACGGAAACGTCGGTACATATACCTTGAAAGGTGGGTTTATCCCATGGAAACGTCGGTACACATACCGTGAAAGGTGTGTTTATCGCACGGAAACGTCGATACATATTCCTTGAAAGGTTGGTTTATCCCACCGAAACGTCGGTACATATACCTTGAAAGATGGGTTTATCCCATGGAAACGTCGGTACACATACCGTGAAAGGTGTGTTTATCGCACGGAAACGTCGATACATATTCCTTGAAAGGTTGGTTTATCCCACCGAAACGTCGGTACATATACCTTGAAAGATGGGTTTATCCCATGGAAACGTCGGTACACATACCGTGAAAGGTGTGTTTATCGCACGGAAACGTCGATACATATTCCTTGAAAGGTTGGTTTATCCCACCGAAACGTCGGTACATATACCTTGAAAGATGGGTTTATCCCATGGAAACGTCGGTACACATACCGTGAAAGGTGTGTTTATCGCACGGAAACGTCGATACATATTCCTTGAAAGGTTGGTTTATCCCACCGAAACGTCGGTACATATACCTTGAAAGATGGGTTTATCCCATGGAAACGTCAGTACATATTCCTTGAAAGGTGGGTTTATCGCACGGAAACGTCGGTACATATACCTTGAAAGGCGTGTTTATCCCATGGATACGTCGGTACTCATACCTTGACAGGTGGGTTTATCGCACGGTAACGTCAGTACATATTCCTTGAAAGGTGTGTTTACCGCACGGAAACCTCGGTACATATACCTTGAAAGGTGGGTTTATCCCACGGAAACGTCGGTACATATACTTTGGAAGGTGTGTTTATCGCACGGAAACGTCGGTACATATACCTTGAAAGGTGTGTTTACCGCACGGAAACGTCGGTACATATACCTTGAAAGGTGGGTTTATCGCACCGAAACGCTTCACACCTCAAGGAGTAGCACGTTTCGCACCTCAATGAATAACACGTTTCACACCTCAAGGAGTTGCTCGCTTTACACCTCAAGGAATAGCACGTTTCACATCACAAGGAGTAGCACGCTTCACATCACAAGGGGTAGCACGCTTCGCACCTCAGGGAGTAACACATTACACATCGCAATGAGTAGCACGCTTCACACCGCAGGCAGTAGCAAGCTTCACATCACAAGGAGTAGCACGCTTCGCACCACAAGGTGTACCACGCTTCGCACCTCAAGCAGTAGCATGCTTCGCACTTCAAGCAGTAGCACGCTTCGCACCTCAAGCAGTAGCACGCTTCGCACCACAAGGAGTAGCACGCTTCGCACCTCAAGCAGTAGGCCGATTCGTACCTCAAGCAGTAGCCCACTTCACACCTCAAGCAGTAGCCCGCTTCACACCAGAAACAGTAGCACGCTTCACATTTCAAGCAGTAGCCCGCTTCACACCTCAAGCAGTATCCCGCTACACACCTCAGGCAGTAGGCCACTACACATCTCAAACAGTATCCAGCTTCATACCTCTAGCAGTAGCCCGCTTCACACCTCAAACAGTAGCACGTTACACACCTCAGGCAGTAGCCCACTACACATCTCAAACAGTAGGCCGCTTCATACCTCTAGCAGTAGCCCACTTCACACCTCTAGCAGTAGCCCGCTTGTAGCCATTTTGGAACAACATCATTCATCATCATCGGATGACACTTGACAAGTCATTAACATAATAAGTCTTCATCAAAAGAAAGCAATTTTAAAAAAGTCACTGGATACTAATTAATATGTATTTAAATCCGAGACGTAACCCAACCATCATCCATCATATTGACAGATGACATTTATTATCAAAAGAAAGCAATTTTAAAAAAGCCACTGGATACTAATTCAAATGTATATATCCTCATCGTCAACAAGGAAATAAACCTCCTTTCTGATTGGCTAGACGAGCACGAAAGAATCGTGTCAATCGACAAGGAAAGTAATGGGGATTGGATGCCTCTCTCTACAAATAATTTTATAAAACTGAGTTCAGTAACAGAAAATCATAGTCTTTCACTGCACTAACTCCCACGAAGTTTCCAACTAGGATATTTAAAGTGAAGGGAAAAAAGGATTGATCGTATGAATAATTACACTGATGGTAAGGTAGTCAACTATATAAAATGTTGTCATAATTAAAAATGTAATTTAAACCTTTTGACTCCGTTGATTCAAGCATAATTATATTTCGTCTTTATATTTTTTCAGAAAATATGAAGAAACAATCCAAACGAAAGATCGAGGTAGATGAGTCGCCAGTCGCCCAAAAGATTATACGACAAGATGTTCGCGGTCAATGGCATCTAGGCACCAATCGTTACGTTCAAGTGAAGGATTGGCAGGGTGATTTGCCCATTGATATTAGAGAATGGGAAGGAAAGGGCAAAGCTCTGGTTCCCACTAAGAAAGGAATCAGTTTACCGCTTGGACGTTGGAAAAAATTTACATCCGTCTCAGATTTTGTGGATGAAGCTTTAGAGGCCGGAGCACCGTATAGCTACCATTTGGGCGGTAATGTGTATTGTAAAGTGGGTGACAACAACGTGTGTCCCGATATTCGACAATACTGGAAAGCAGTCGATAAGATTGTACCCTGTATGAAGGGTATTCGCCTTCGTCCCAACGAATATAATCGTTTGAAGGAGTTGTTCGTGGAAATAGGGAAGGCTGCGCCAGAACTAGATGCTACTGTACCATGTGACCAAAGGGATGATCACGCGAATCAGCTATGTGCGTTAATGTGGAAGGTTGTATATAACTACAATTCTACGGTTAAGCAGACACACTGACTTGATGTAGTGCTCACTCGCTCGACAAAAAAAACATTTACTAGTCACAAAGCTATATGTTATTGGGTGTTTGTGTTTTACGTTTATTTATCGTCGCTACCGGTTGCCCATATGAGCGACGCCTCCTGAAGAGATTAGTAATTTTAGATGTTTGGAGGATAGTGCAATGATACAGACATATACCCATTCCAGAGTCTTATCTGGTTCTTTTACGTGCACGTTGTACAGCACCGACAAACAAAGTCTCATCTGAAATAATGTCAATTTTATTATGGTCAGACGAGGGCTCGAACCTGCGATCCCTGGATTACCAGTACAGCGTGTTACCACTGGACTACATATGCTTCTGTTATTGTGTGTATTGTTATTTGTTAAATAAAATATGCTTAAACCAAGCGCTTTAGCTCTCTAGCGTATATATTCAGGGACGGGTCTAGGATTTGTCAAGGGGTGTCGTAGTGAACACATGTCTATACATGAAAACAATTAGTAAGAAGTTAACATTTACTTATTTCTCTTATTTTGTGAATTGCTGACTATTTTAGTCATTCTCAGGCTAAAGATGACATTAACAGATAAAACTCAATTTTCCAAGTTTGTGATGTTCGATACGTGGAACTTGAACCGTATATGACATGAAGTCACCCTACGGCAGAATAATTCAATGCAATTAACCGTGGACATTACTTGACAATCACAACTGTTGAATATGTCCCAAAATAATGTTGTTTCGAACTATCGTAATTCTTGCAACGCTGCTATGTAAGTACTTTAAATTTATATAATATATTAGCTTAGTTGATTTATAAATAGATCCCTGGTTCGATCCCCAGTCTGACCCTAATGAAATTCAGTATTTCAAGTGGGACTTTAAGCCGAGGTCTCGTGTCGGTGATTTACGCCCTACACGTAAAAGAACCAAAGGAGACTCTGAAATGGGTCTCTGTCTGTATCATTGCACTACCCCCTCAAAACATTTTAATAACTAGGCTATTCTCTTCAGGAGTCTTCGTTAGTTTAGATTAGTTTATACAAATTTATTTTAGCTCGATTGCGAAACAAGTTCTTATAACTTATACTAATCACTCTCGAGACCTCATTCCTGATGGAATCCATCGCCACGAGGGAGAGAGAAGAGGCATGTGGAATTTAAATGCCTTGCCTAAGGACACAATCGTAACGGCTCTAGCGGGGCTCGAACTCTGGGCCTTTCGCACGTGAAGCGAACGCGCTACCACTGAGCTATCACGACTTCCAGGAGTCGTCGTTCATATTGGTAACCGGTAGCGACGATAAATAAACGTAAAACACACACACACAAAACCAAATTTGCAAAGTATGCGATTGTCCTGTTTTTATACTAGCAATATTAATAAAACATGCTGACATTGATGTACGCACATCTATTGCATTGCTCTTATGATTTGCTACATATACATGTAATTAGTTTATCAGTTTAGACATATTTATTTATTTCCCAATATTACACAGTTTTAACAATGTATACATTACATATATCAACCTACAGAAATAGGATTAGAATGACAGAGTCTTATATAATTCTTCTCCTCTGTACCGTTTATGTGGATCTCGCTGAGCT
>CM026389.1:12296197-12325071 GCA_014843695.1 Archivesica marissinica | reverse complement strand
CATAATTGTTTATATATGTACACACGTGTAATAACACCATCTCATAATTGTTTATATATGTACACACGTGTAATAACACCATCTCATAATTGTTTATATATGTACACACGTGTAATAACACCATCTCATAATTGTTTATATATACACACGTGTAATAACACCATCTCATAATTGTTTATATATACACACACGTGTAATAACACCATCTCATAATTGTTTATATATGTACACACGTGTAATAACACCATCTCATAATTGTTTATATATGTACACACGTGTAATAACACCATCTCATAATTGTTTATATATGTACACACGTGTAATAACACCATCTAATAATTGTTTATATATGTACACACGTGTAATAACACCATCTCATAATTGTTTATATATGTACACACGTGTTTGTAACAAAATGAAAGTGACCATTTTAACTAATGTGTAGTTGGGGCCTCTTTATCAATGGATTTCAGAGCATTTTGCCGTACCATTGAAACATTTATTCAGTGATTTTATCATAAATTGGGACGAATGTATCTATACCAGATAAAGGACAGTGGTGTATTATTATATATCACTTATAAGGGAAATTCCCGTTTATTTGATATAAATCCGACTAGTATTAGCAGATTTTGGTTTATTCTTTACAAATCACTGTTCCCTTTATCAGTGAAATTAACCTCCAGGGCCTGATAAGAACGCGCAGTCAATATGGTATGTTTCATATCGGCTGATAAAATTCATGAGAAAAGCGTGCGTATACTTAGGTGAAGGCTCTATATATTCGGCCCCGTACAGCGCACTGACATTGCTTTCGGAACATCACACTTGACTGTTGTGGAATTGTACATGCGACAGATTTGGGTATGTAAATATATATTATATTGTTCGTAGTTGTCATTAGGTTATTTTATCTGAAACATCGTCTAAAGCAACTGTCAGAGACGTTACCAGAAACATGTTGCAGTAAATCGTTATTAAAAGTGGTTCTAGTGATTTACGACGATGGATATCTACTGTTCTTTACATACATAATAATTAACTAATAACTACTGTTGAATCCAGTGTTGAATATATGGCTGGGACAGAGTGGTGATCAGCTGTTATTGAAAGGGGTGTCATGTACGCTCAAAGTGCAGGAGCGGCGTAAGAGGTCTCGAGTGGTTCTAAGTTGGTGGGTATATATATAGATATACCAGATGAGGTCATGATGGGTACGGCGTCGTTGTATATTTAGACCGTGAAGGTCACCATGTGTATTGATTCTACATAGACGTGTGTGTATCTATGTCTAAGCATTAGGTTTTATATTTGTTATTGTTGTAGTCGCTTCATGCCTGAACCAGGAGCCGTGAGAGGTGTAGCTCAGGGGCGTAGATCCTGTTCGGAACGATCAACATAACAAGCTGGGGCACGAGCCGACTGGGATAGTTTGCCGGCGTGAGCTGGTGACGTCCATATACTGGAGGGTGTCAGCGGTTAGCGGTAGCTGTACAGCATCGAGTCCGCCGTCAGTGGACAGGGTCCTTAGGACGCAGGGAGTTAGGGATCTTGTGTATTGTAAATCTTTAAAGTGTGCATTATAGCACTGTGACGGCAATACTTGCCAAGCTTTTAAAGTGTGCATTATAGCACTGTGATGGCCATACGTGCCAATGTTTAAATAGGTGTATTATAGCCTAAAGTTAAAGCCGAGTTTGGAACGGCAGAGATTTAGATCTCGGAACTGTGACATAAATTAACGGCATTACCAGCCGAAGACCGGGCTCTATACTGGAAGTGAAGCCATCATCTGTGAAGAGCCAAACCACGGACACACATACGTCTCTTACCATCCATTGTCTGTGTTGCAAGTGTTGTTTGATGTGTATTAAAAATTGTAAATCTACTTAGTCTTTATACATACACTTGATCATGGTATCCGTGACCCTGAGATAAGCTGGCCCTCATGTCATTCTGTGACAGTGTTCTTGTGTTGAACTTTCAAACATCCTCTTTCTAAATATAGCACACATTTCGACGAATCTTGGTAGGAATGATCGATGTACAATGCTCTTTCAAATTTGTTAATATAGTGACCCCAGGGGAAACAGAAATGAGTGAGATGAATGATACAGGGCCATCATGACACTCTTTTTTTTAGACTGATTAAAGTTACAGTATCTCTAAAACGACACTAGACAGTATCATGCGCTTAGCATATATTGCAATAATAAACAAACGCCAATTCAGGAGCGTGTTTGACCGTTATATGAAGTACTACTTTCACTTTTGAGAGTTTGTAGACCGCAAAAGCACTGTTAATTAATTGAATACTTTGTAGTAACAATGCCATTCATACGTAAACAATGCATGTTGGGACTTTTGCCATGTGTTGTCGCTTTAAAGTATTTTCAAAATTTATCTTTGTTCAAATTATAAGTACATTTATTTAATAGGGGCATCCGTCTCGCAGAGTGATTAGAATCGTTTACATCAAATCACTTCACCTCACAGCTGAAGGTTCGAATCGCAATGGGTGTGTCGAATTCCCACATGTGAGGAAGCTATCCAGCTGATTTGTGGTAGGTCGGTGGTTCTACCGTGTTACCTGCCAGTGTCAGAAATGCTTCCTGGAGGGGAACCGGTTTCTTCCGCCACCACTAACAGCTTGAATGTCGCCATGTGATTGTTGCGACTTAAAGCAAAGCTTAAACTACAAAAACAAACACACAAAATGAATGGCATGTAAATATCATGTAACTATCTAGATATACTTAACATTTCTTACAGAAATACCGAGTGAGACTATAATGAGAAACATATTACATCTAGATATTAGAAATCCTAGGAAAAAGATGGATACAAAGACAGGAGACATGTTGCAAGCCACGAGATATATATTACACACGTTTTACAAGCCCCACAATGAGAAACTGGCGATACTGCTGAACGATACCAGATATAATTATGGGGAGAGTGGGTAGTTTAACAATTATTTATGATGTACGTTGTTAGTCTTTGGAAACACGTGGTTATTGTGTGGACACACGTGGTTGGTGTGTGGAAACACATGGTGTATGTGTATGTGGCAACACGTGGTTAGTGCGTGGAGAGTGTGGCCAAACTGAACAGTGTTTGGACAGTGGCAACACGTGGTTAGAGTGTGGATCGTGTGGATCGTGTGGACAAACTGAACAGTGTATGGAGTGTGGAAACATGTGGATAGTGGACAGTGTACGGTCTTGTGGAAACATGTGGATGGTGGACAGTGTACGGACTTGTGGAATCATGTGGATAGTGGACACGGGTTATTATAATGCATGTGGCACATGAATAGTGACTTGGTCACGTGGATTTTATATGAAGCACGTGTATGAATCACGTGGATATTCTATGGTCCATGCACGGAACACATGAGTCGTGCTGTAGGATACCCAACATTAGTGCAATATATTTTATTAATGTCTAGAAATATTATTTTGGCATATGTGTATAGTATACTACCATTGATGTTGGTATATATGCCAATGGTAGTTTATCACGCTATGGCAGTGAGAGGTATAGTGTACTACCATTGATGTTGATATATATGCCAATGGTAGTTTATCACGCTATGGCAGTGAGAGGTATAGTGTACTACCATTGATGTTGATATATATGCCAATGGTAGTTTAGCACGCTATGGCAGTGAGAGGTATAGTGTACTACCATTGATGTTGATATATATGCCAATGGTAGTTTATCACGCTATGGCAGTGAGAGGTATAGTGTACTACCATTGATGTTGATATATATGCCAATTGTAGTTTAGCACGCTATGGCAGTGAGAGTTATAGTGTACTACCATTGATGTTGATATATATGCCAATGGTAGTTTATCACGCTATGACAGTGAGAGGTATAGTGTACTACCATTGATGTTGATATATATGCCAATGGTAGTTTAGCACGCTATGACAGTGTCACAAAATGACTCTTGTATTAATGAACACATTATTATAACCCTAAGTCGGGGCCTCATTTTCCCATTGTATAGAAGGGGTTTTCCAATCAAGGTAAACACATCTTCGAAGATCCAGGTATAAGTGGAGTATAAGGGGAGGTATGGTGATCTAAGGTGATCCAATCTTCTTGTATGTTATAGGGGAACTATTTAAAGCGTTTCCTGGCTAATATCGGACAGAGATAACATAATAAGGTTTAGTTCTGTGTAACCTATTGTAATAAATCCATATACCAGGGCCTCTATAAACTAGTTTATTTTACATATCACATGATAACGGTAGCACAGGGATTTAGTGAATTGTGAGATTAGCATGGGCTGAACAACTATTTAACACAGTAAGAGACCTGACATATTACAATTCACTTCAAACGACACAACACGAACTGACCATGAGTGGAGCAAACGTTGTGAGAATTTGGTCAGAGTGAAATGCGGATTTGATCACCCGCACGCAACATGGAGTGGAGTGTGAGATGCTAACAGCTGGGGAACTGCCAATGTGTGGATAGCCGTCAAAGGACGTCACCCACGTAATCGCCAGATGAGCGACGACAGACCCACCAGGCTAAGCAACGAACAGTGGAACTGCAGACCGGAACGACCCGGAGTTACCACGTGACCGGACAACCAGGAAACCGGCATAGGAGGTTGGCCCGACACGCTAAGATCGGACCAACCCAGATATATGCAAAACCGTTACATCATTGAAATAGTCCGCGAATGATTAAATAAATCAACAAGTGTCTAACCAGCAAAGAGAACTAACAACGGAACACATGAACTTTTCCAGGCCGCCACATAACGTTTCAGTCATTATATATATATATAGTATCATCATTCATTTATATGTAAATAAATTGTAGATATTGTACATTGTCTTAGTATTCTACCATAGTGAGTAATCCCCCTTGGATCATCTTGTGTCAGACAGTGATAGGTATTAACGTAGCATCAAGAAGAAGAAGAATGCTTTATTAAGACTTGAACTTTACAGTTTCTCGTCTGTAACATTTAAACATGTTTACAATATAGTTAGTACAATATTATGATATATGCAATCATGATGGGGATGGACATAAGATGTAATGATTATGGACATACATGGAAAAATAACGTCATGTCATGATGGATTATTAGAATATGCAAAACATGACCATGCCTGTATTAAGAATGTAGGGAGTATTCAACTGGTAATTCATATATCCTAAACAAGTGAATTACGAAGGAATAAAGCTTCATGAATATATTTACTAAAGTTAACAAGCTCTAGGGAATTGTCACATTGAAATATTTGCAATAATTTGAACATACTTGGTCGATTAGAATATAAACGTTTAATATATATTTTTCTTAATGTACTATACACCTCACATTTAAACATGAAATGAAACTCATCTTCCACGTTGTTTGTATTACACAATAAACATAACCTTTCGTTTTGATCAATACGGTTTCTACCATATATGGCAGTTTCAATCCGTAAGGTGTGCGCTGATAGCCTCAATTGTGTAAATGCAATTCTTAATTTTCTGCTTAGTATTACATCTAAGTACGATTCGTAACCAAAATTAATCTTTACATTTTTACATAATATAAGTACCTCAGCTTGTGAAGTCTGCAGAAAATCATCTATAATCCTTTGTTTAAATTCAGAAATAAACTGTGTATGGTCGATGACATGTGGGTTTTCCCATATATACAAAAAGCCAAATTTACTTAGCAATTCCCTAACTCTGGACAACCAATTACGTTTGCCAGTTACTAAATCGTCTAGACACGTTTGTATCGTCGACTTAATAATCGTATTTTCCGTTGTAACTATGTTAACCAATATTTTACAACTTTTACATATCTGCATATATACAATGGGTATCTTCCAAGTTCATAATATACAGCTACATTACTAGTTGATTGCTTAACACCAAGAACTAACTTGCAGAATTTCAAGTGCACACTGTCTCTAAATTTTCACTTCCGTAGTATATACTGACACCAAAAATAAACTGTGCACTTGCCTTAGAGGTAAGACTTATATCCTTTTAGAAAACATATAGACACATGTGTTATCCAAATGTGCGAATTATTGGGTAACTTAGTGCAATGTGAGATGAATTATTTGTTTCATTCATGATAGTAAAATCCATAATTCTAAACTTTGTACCGAAAAAGTAACGCTCAATATAAACGTGCAGTGTTGTTATGGTGTCGTGTATATATAAATATAATTATTGGTGTATATATTTATATATATCGATGTCTCTTAAATACAGTCTACATCCGTTATGTCAAAGTCGGTTTTGTCGAATTATCCGATTATCTCGCAGTCGAATCACAGTTATGTTTCAGACACAATCATTTTACATATAACTGGCTCCGTTTATATAGTACTTCGTTATGTCAAGCTTCGGTTATGTCGAAGTATTTTGTTTTGTCCGACGGTATTCGACATAGCGAATGTATATGTACCAGACCTCCCGATGTAGATTTACAGATTTTTGTATACATTGTGTTCACTATAACTACTTGTCTATACATTGTGTTCAATAGAACTACTTGTATATACATTGTGTTCAATAGAACTACTTGTATATACATTGTGTTCAATATAACTACTTATATATACATTGTGTTCAATAGACCTACTTGTATATATATTATGTTCAGTAGAACTAATTTTATATACATTATGTGCAATATAAATACTTGTATATACACTATGTGCAATATAACTACGTGTCTATACATTGTGTGCAATATAACTACTTGTATGTGCAATATAACTACATGTCTATGCATTGTGTGCAATATACCTACTTGTATGTGCAATATTGCTACTTTAATATACATTTATGTGCAATAGAACTACTTGTCTATACATTACAAAAACACATATGCATTGTGTGTAATAGAACTACATGTCTATACATTGTGTGCAATATAACTACTTGTTTATGCATTGTGTGTAATAGAACTACATGTCTATACATTGTGTGTAATAGAACTACATGGCTATACATTGGTTGCAATGTAACTACATGTATATGCATTGTGTGTAATAGAACTACATGTCTATACATTGTGTGCAATATAACTACTTGTTTATGCATTGTGTGTAATAGAACTACATGTCTATACATTGTGTGTAATAGAACTACATGGCTATACATTGGTTGCAATGTAACTACATGTATATGCATTGTGTGTAATAGAACTACATGTCTATACATTGTGTGCAATATAACTACATGTCTATGCATTGTGTGTAATCGAACTACATGTCTATACCTTTTGTGCAATATAACTACCTGTCTATACATTTTGTGCAATATATCTACATGTCTATACATTGTGTGTAATAGAACTACTTGTCTATACATTGTGTGCAATATAACTACTTGTTTGTACAATTTAACTACTTGTCTATACATTTTGTTCACTATAACTACTTGTCTATACATTGTGTGCAATAGAACTACTTGTATATACATTGTGTTAAATAGAACTAATTGTATATACATTATGTGCAATATAACTACTTATATATACACTATGTGCAATATAACTACTTGTCTATACATTGTGTGCAATATAGCTACTTGTCTATACATTGTCTGCAATATACCTACTTGTATGTGCAATATTGCTACTTTAATATACATTTATGTGCAATAGAACTACTTGTCTATACATTATGTGCAATATAGCTACTTGTCTATGCATTGTGTGAAATAGAACTACATGTCTATACATTGTGTGTAATAGAACTACATGGCTATACATTGGTTGCAATGTAACTACATGTCTATGCATTGTGTGTAATAGAACTGCATGTCTATACATTGTGTGCAATATAACTACATGTCTATGCATTGTGTGTAATAGAACTGCATGTTTAACATTGTGTGCAATATATCCACATGTCTATGCTTTGTGTGTAATAGAACTACATGTATATACATTGTGTGCGATATAACCACTTGTCTATACATTGTGTGCAATATAACTACTTGTCTATACATTGTGTGTAATAGAACTACATGTCTATACATTGTGTGTAATAGAACTACATGTCTATACATTGTGTGCAATATAACTACTTGTCTATACATTGTGTGTAATAGAACTACATGGCTATACATTGTGTGTAATATAACTACATGTCTATGCATTGTGTGCAATATAACTACTTGTCTATACATTGTGTGCGATATAACCACTTGTCTATACATTGTGTGCAATATAACTACTTGTCTATACATTGTGTGTAATAGAACTACATGTCTGTACATTGTGTGTAATAGAACTACATGTCTATACATTGTGTGCAATATAACTACTTGTCTATACATTGTGTGTAATAGAACTACATGTCTATACATTGTGTGTAATATAACTACATGTCTATGCATTGTGTGCAATATAACTACTTGTCTATACATTGTGTTCAATATATCGACATGTATGTGCACTATAACTACTTGTCTATACATTGTGTGCAATACAACTACTTGTATGTGCAATATAACTACTTGTCTATACATTGTGTGTAATAGAACTACATGTCTATACATTGTGTGTAATAGAACTACATGTCTATACATTGTGTGCAATATAACTACTTGTCTATACATTGTGTGTAATAGAACTACATGGCTATACATTGTGTGTAATATATCTACATGTCTATGCATTGTGTGCAATATAACTACTTGTCTATACATTGTGTGCGATATAACCACTTGTCTATACATTGTGTGCAATATAACTACTTGTCTATACATTGAGTGTAATAGAACTACATGTCTGTACATTGTGTGTAATAGAACTACATGTCTATACATTGTGTGCAATATAACTACTTGTCTATACATTGTGTGTAATAGAACTACATGTCTATACATTGTGTGTAATATAACTACATGTCTATGCATTGTGTGCAATATAACTACTTGTCTATACATTGTGTTCAATATATCGACATGTATGTGCACTATAACTACTTGTCTATACATTGTGTGCAATACAACTACTTGTATGTGCAATATAACTACTTGTCTATACATTGTTTGCAATATAACTACTTGTCTATACATTGTTTGCAATATAACTACTTGTCTATACATTGTGTGCAATATAACGACTTGTATGTGCAATATAACTACTTGTATATACATTGTTTGCAATATAACTACTTGTCTATACATTGTGTGCAATATAACGACTTGTGTGCAATATAACTACTTGTCTATACATTATGTGCAATATAACTACTTGTATGTGCAATAGAACTACTTGTCTATACATTGTGTGCAATATAACTACTTGTATGTACAATATAACTACTTGTCTATACATTGTGTGCAATATAACTACTTGTATGTGCAATATAACTACTTGTCTATACATTGTGTGCAATATAACTACTTGTATGTGCAATATAACTACTTGTCTATACATTGTGTGCAATAGAACTACTTGTCTATACATTGTGTGCAATCTAATACTTGTATGTGCAATATTGCTACTTTAATATACATTATGTGCAATATAACTACTTGTATGTGCAATATAACTATTTGTATGTGCAATATAGCTACTTGAATGTGTAATAGAACTACTTGTCTATACAGTATGTGCAATCGAACTTCTTGCCTCTACATTATGTGCAATAGAACTACATGTCTATACAGTGTGTTCAATATAACTACTTTTCTATACATTATGTGCAATATTACTACTTTAATATACAAGATGTGTAATATAACTACTTGTCTATACAGTATGTGCAATATAATTACATGACTATGCATTGTGAGTAATAGAACTACATGTCTATTCATTGTGTACAATGGAACTTCTTGTCTATTCATTATGTACACTATAACTACTTGTCTATACATTATGTGCAATATAACTACTTGTCTATACAGTGTGTGCAATGTAACATTTGTCTATACATTGTGTGCAATATAACTACTTGTCTATACATTGTGTTCAATATATCTACATGTATGTGCACTATAACTACTTGTCTATACATTGTGTGCACTATAACTACTTGTATATACATTGTTTGCAATATAACTACTTGTCTGTACATTGTGTGCAATATAACGACTTGTATGTGTAATAGAACTACTTGTCTATACATTATGTGCAATATAACTACTTGTATGTGCAATATAACTACTTGTCTATACATTATGTGCAATATAACTATTGTATGTGCAATAGAACTACTTGTCTATACATTGTGTGCAATCTAATACTTGTATGTGCAATATTGCTAATTTAATATACATTATTTGCAATATAACTACTTGTATGTGCAATATAACTACTTGTATGTGCAATATAACTATTTGTATGTGCAATATAGCTACTTAAATGTGCAATATAACTATTTATCTATACAGTGTGTGCAATAGAACTACTTGTCTATACATTATGTGCAATCGAACTTCTTTTCTATACATTATGTGCAATCGAACTTCTTGTCTATACATTATGTGTAATATAACTACTTGCCTATACAGTATGCAATATAACTACTTTTCTATGCATTGTTTGCAATATTGCTACTTTAATATACATTATGTGCAACATAGCTACTTGTCTATACAGTATGTGCAATATAACTACATGTCTATACATTGTGTGCAATATAACTACATGTCTATACATTGTGTGTAATAGAACTACATGTCTATACATTGTGTACAATAGGACTACTTGTCTATACATTGTGTACAATAGGACTACTTGTCTATACATTTTGTACACTATAACTACTTGTCTATACATTGTGTACAATATAGTTACATTTATGAGCAATATAACTACTTCTCTATACATTGTGTGCAATATAACTACTTGTATGTGCAATATAAGTGCTTGTCTATACATTGTTTGCAATATATCTACTTGTCTATACATTGTGTGCAATATAACGACTTGTATGTGCAATAGAATTACTTGTCAATACATTGTGTGCAATACAACTACTTGTCTATACATTTTCTGCAATATACCTACTTGTATGTGCAATATTGCTACTTTAATATACATTTATGTGCAATAGAACTACTTGTCTATACATTATGTGCAATATAACTACTTGTTTATGCATTGTGTGTAATAGAACTACATGTCTATACAGTGTGTGTAATAGAACTACATGGTTATACATTGGTTGCAATGTAACTACATGTATATGCATTGTGTGTAATAGAACTACATGTCTATGCATTGTGTGAAATATAACTACATGTCTATGCATTGTATGTAATCGAACTACATGTCTATACATTTTGTGCAATATATCTACATGTCTATACATTGTGTGTAATAGAACTACTTGTCTATACATTGCGTGCAATATAACTACTTGTCTATACATTTTGTTCACTATAACTACATGTCTATACATTGTGTGTAATAGAACTACTTGTCTATACATTGTGTGCAATAGAACTTCTTGTATATACATTGTGTTCAAGAGAACTAATTTTATATACATTATGTGCAATATAACTACTTATATATACACTATGTGCAATATAACTATATGTATATATATTATGTGCAATATATCTACTTGTATATACACTATGTACAATATAACTACTTGTCTATACATTGTTTGCAATATAGCTACTTTTCTATACATTGTCTGCAATATACCTACTTGTATGTGCAATATTGCTACTTTAATATACATTTATGTGCAATAGAACTACTTTTGTCTATACATTATGTGCAATATAGCTACTTGTCAATGCATTGTGTGTAATAGAACTACATGTCTATACATTGTGTGTAATATAACTACATGGCTATACATTGGTTGCAATGTAACTACATGTCTATGCATTGTGTGTAATATATCTACATGGCTATACATTGGTTGCAATGTAACTACATGTCTATACATTGTGTGTAATATAACTACATGGCTATACATTGGTTGCAATGTAACTACATGTCTATGCATTGTGTGTAATAGAACTGCATGTCTATACATTGTGTACAATATAACTACATGTATATGCATTGTGTGTAATAGAACTGCATGTCTATACATTGTGTGCAATATATCTACATGTCTATACTTTGTGTGTAATAGAACTACATGTCTATACATTGTGTGCAATATAACTTCTTGTCTATACATTGTGTGCAATAGCACTACTTGTCTCTACATTGTGTTTAATAGAACTACAACGTCTATACATTGTGTGCAATAGCACTACTTGTCTCTACATTGTGTTTAATAGAACTACAACGTCTATACATTGTGTGCAATAGAATTACATGTCTATACACTGTGTGCAATGTAACTACATGTCTATACATTGTGTGTAATAGAACTACATGTCTATGCATTGTGTGTAATAGAACTACATGTCTATACATTGTGTGAAATATAACTACATGTCTATGCATTGTATGTAATCGAACTACATGTCTATACATTTTGTGCAATATAGCTACCTGTCTATACATTTTGTGCAATATATCTACATGTCTATACATTGTGTGTAATAGAACTACTTGTCTATACATTGCGTGCAATATAACTACTTGTCTATACATTTTGTTCACTATAACTACATGTCTATACATTATGTGTAATAGAACTACTTGTCTATACATTGTGTGCAATAGAACTACTTGTATATACATTGTGTTCAATAGAACTAATTGTATATACATTATGTGCAATATAACTACTTATATATACACTATGTGCAATATAACTATATGTATATATATTATGTGCAATATATCTACTTGTATATACACTATGTACAATATAACTACTTGTCTATACATTGTGTGCAATATAGCTACTTTTCTATACATTGTCTGCAATATATCTACTTGTATGTGCAATATTGCTACTTTAATATACATTTATGTGCAATAGAACTACTTGTCTATACATTATGTGCAATATAGCTACTTGTCAATGCATTGTGTGTAATAGAACTACATTTCTATACATTGTGTGTAATATAACTACATGGCTATACATTGGTTACAATGTAACTACATGTCTATGCATTGTGTGTAATATATCTACATGGCTATACATTGGTTGCAATGTAACTACATGTCTATGAATTGTGTGTAATAGAACTGCATGTCTATACATTGTGTACAATATAACTACTTGTCTATGCATTGTGTGTAATAGAACTGCATGTCTATACATTGTGTGCAATATATCTACATGTCTATACTTTGTGTGTAATAGAACTACATGTCTATACATTGTGTGCAATATAACTTCTTGTCTATACATTGTGTGCAATAGCACTACTTGTCTCTACATTGTGTTTAATAGAACTACAACGTCTATATATTGTGTGCAATAGAATTACATGTCTATACACTGTGTGCAATGTAACTACATGTCTATACATTGTGTGTAATAGAACTACATGTCTATGCATTGTGTGTAATAGAACTACATGTATATATTGTGTACAATAGAACTACTTGTGTATTCATTATTTACACTATAACTACTTGTCTATACATTATGTGCAATATAACTACTTGTCTATACAGTGTGTGCAATGTAACATTTGTCTATACATTGTGTGCAATATAACTACTTGTCTATACATTGTGTGCAATATATCTACATGTATGTGCACTATAACTACTTGTCTATACATTGTGTGCACTATAACTACTTGTATATACATTGTTTGCAATATAACTACTTGTCTATACATTGTGCAATATAACGATTTGTATGTGCAATAGAACTACTTGTCTATACATTGTTTGCAATCTAATACTTGTATGTGCAATATTGCTACTTTAATATACATTCTATGAAATATAACTACTTGTATGTGCAATATAACTACTTGTATGTGCAATATAGCTACTGGAATGTGCAATATAACTACTTATCTATACAGTGTGTGCAATATAACTACTTGTCTATACAGTATGTGCAATCGAACTTCTTGTCTATACATTATGTGCAATAGAACTACATGTCTATACAGTGTGTGCAATATAAATACTTTTCTATACATTATGTGCAATATTACTACTTTAATATACACGATGTGTAATATAACTACTTGCCTATACAGTATGCACTATAACTACTTTTCTATGCATTGTTTGCAATATTGCTACTTTAATATACATTATGTGCAATATAGCTACTTGTCTATACAGTGTGTGCAATAGAACTACTTGTCTATACAGTATGTGCAATCGAACTTCTTGTCTATACATTATGTGCAATAGAACTACATGTATATACAGTGTGTGCAATATAACTACTTTTCTATACGTTATGTGCAATATTACTACTTTAATATACATTATGTGCAATATAGCTACTTGCCTATACAGTGTGTGTAATATAACTACATGTCTATACATTGTGTGCAATATAACTTCTTGTCTATACATTGTGTGCAATAGCACTACTTGTCTCTACATTGTGTTTAATAGAACTACAACGTCTATACATTGTGTGCAATAGAATTACATGTCTATACATTGTGTGTAATAGAACTACATGTCTATGCATTGTGTGTAATAGAACTACATGTATATACATTGTGTACAATAGAACTACTTGTGTATTCATTATTTACACTATAACTACTTGTCTATACATTATGTGCAATATAACTACTTGTCTATACAGTGTGTGCAATGTAACATTTGTCTATACATTGTGTGCAATATAACTACTTGTCTATACATTGTGTGCAATATATCTACATGTATGTGCACTATAACTACTTGTCTATACATTGTGTGCACTATAACTACTTGTATATACATTGTTTGCAATATAACTACCTGTCTATACATTGTGCAATATAACGATTTGTATGTGCAATAGAACTACTTGTCTATACATTGTTTGCAATCTAATACTTGTATGTGCACTATTGCTACTTTAATATACATTCTATGAAATATAACTACTTGTATGTGCAATATAACTACTTGTATGTGCAATATAGCTACTGGAATGTGCAATATAACTACTTATCTATACAGTGTGTGCAATAGAACTACTTGTCTATACAGTATGTGCAATCGAACTTCTTGTCTATACATTATGTGCAATAGAACTACATGTCTATACAGTGTGTGCAATATAAATACTTTTCTATACATTATGTGCAATATTACTACTTTAATATACACGATGTGTAATATAACTACTTGCCTATACAGTATGCACTATAACTACTTTTCTATGCATTGTTTGCAATATTGCTACTTTAATATACATTATGTGCAATATAGCTACTTGTCTATACAGTGTGTGCAATAGAACTACTTGTCTATACAGTATGTGCAATCGAACTTCTTGTCTATACATTATGTGCAATAGAACTACATGTATATACAGTGTGTGCAATATAACTACTTTTCTATACGTTATGTGCAATATTACTACTTTAATATACATTATGTGCAATATAGCTACTTGCCTATATAGTGTGTGTAATATAACTACATGTCTATACATTGTGTGCAATATAACTACTTGTCTATACATTGTGTGTAATAGAACTACATGTATATACATTGTGTGTAGTAGAACTACATGTCTATACATTTTGTGTAATAGAACTACATGTCTATACATTGTGTGTAATAGAACTACATGTATATACATTGTATGTATTAGAACTACATGTATATACAGTGTGTACAATAGGACTACTTGCCTATACATTATGTACACTATAACTACTTGTCTATACATTATGTGCAATGTAACTACATGTCTAAACATTGTGTGTAATAGTTCTACATGTCTATGCATTGTGTGTAATAGAACTACATGTCTATACATTGTGTACAATAGAACTACTTGTCTATTCATTATGTACACTATAACTACTTGTCTATACATTATGTGCAATATAACTACTTGTCTATACAGTGTGTGCAATGTAACATTTGTCTATGCTTTGTGTGCAATATAACTACTTGTCTATACATTGTGTGTAATATATCTACATGTATGTGCACTATAGCTAATTGTCTATACATTGTGTGCAATATAACTACCTTTATGTGCACTATGACTACTTGTATATACAATGTTTGCAACATAACTACTTGTCTATACATTGTGTGCAATATAACGACTTGTATGTGCAATAGAACTACTTGTCTATACATTGTGTGCACTATAACTACTTGTATGTGCAATATAACTACCTTTCTATACATTTTTGTGCAATATTACTACTTTAATATACATTATGTGCAATATAGCTACTTGCCTATACAGTGTGTGTAATATAACTACATGTCTATACATTGTGTGCAATATAACTACTTGTCTATACAGTGTGTGCAAAATAGCTACTTTTCTATACATTGTGTGCAATATACCTACATGTCTAACCATTGTGTGCAATATAACTACCTGTCTAACCATTGTGTGCAATATAACTACTTGTCTATACACTTTGTGCAATAGAACTACTTGTATATACATTGTGTGTAATAGAACTACGTGTATTTACAATTTAACAACTTGTCTATACATTATGTGCAATATAACTACTTGTATATACATTATGTGTAATAGAACTACGTGTATGTACAATTTGACTACTTGTCTATACATTATGTGCAATAGAACTACTTGTATATACATTGTGTGCAATATATCTACTTGTATGTACATTGTGTGCAATACAACTACGTGTGTGTACAATTTAACAACTTTTCTATACATTATGTGCAATAGAACTTCTTGTCTTTACATTGTGTGAAATAGAACTTCTTGTCTTTACATTGTGTGCAATATAACTATGTGTATATACATTATGTGCAATATAGCTACTTGTATATACATTGTGTGCAATAGAACTACGTGTATGTACAATTTAACAACTTGTCTATACATTATGTTCAATATAGCTATTTGTCTATACAATGTGTGTAATAGAACTACTTGTCTATACAGTGTGTGCAATATAACTACTTGTCTATACATTGTGTGCAATATAACTACTTGTCTATACATTGTGTGCAATAGAACTACTTGTCTATACATTGTGTGCAATAGAACTATTTGTCTAACCATTATGTGCAACATAACTACTTGTATGTACAATATAACTACTTATCTATACATTGTGTGCAATATAACTACTTGTATATATATTATGTGCAATATATCTACATGTCTATACAGTGTGTGCATTAGACCTGCTTGTCTATACATTATGTGCAATATAACTACATGTCTATACAGTGTTTGCAATATAACTACTTGTATATATATTATGTGCAATATAACTACTTGTCTATATAGTGTGTGCAATAGAACTACATGTCTATACATTATGTGCATTAGACCTGCTTGTCTATACATTATGTGCAATATAACTACATGTCTATACATGTCTATATAGTGTGTGCAATAGAACTACATGTCTATACATTGCTTGCATGCGTGCGTACGTGTGTGATTTTTGACTTTGTGTCGCACCTGGTAAATATGTATATGAATGCGCATACCCGTAACGTCTAATTCGCATGTCAGCTGCATATCATTGGTATGGAAATGCATACGAAAGTTGATACAAACGGGACATATACGTTCAGGGAATGAAATGCAAAGACTACGTAAATATAGTCTTATGTAACCCTAATATACTTAATATATAATATAATCGAACAAATTATTTATTTATGTAATGACATTACCATAATTGGATATTCCATATTATTGTTTCAGATTAATTGTGTGCATTTGTACCATTGGTGCATTTACAATCCTCGCGGGAATCGCACAGATATCCATAAACAATGGCGTTCCTCAGATCTACGCCAGTCTCGAATTTCCCAACGCTGGAAACAGAAATGTTATCACTTTACATGAGGACACACAGGCTAGTATTGAAGCTGGACATATAATCTGCCGTGACTTGGATAAAGCCAGACCATACTGGGAACATAGCCGTATTAATATAACGAAAGAAATGGATATAATGAAGATGGTAATTACATGTCCTTGCTCTTATTGTTAAACAAATATTCATCATCATCATCAGCAGCATCATCATCATCACCATCATTATCATCATCTCCAACAGCAGCAGCATTCACCATAACCATCATCCATTCATCTCAACTATCGCTCATTCACCACAACCGTCATCCATTCACCGCAACCACCACCCATTCATAACATCCATCACCCTTTCACAACAACCATAACCCATTCATCACATAACACTCATGTACCACAACCATCACCCATTCATCACGTCTATCACCCTATCACAACAACCATCACCCATTCATCACCCAACACGCATGTACCACAACCATCACCCATTCATGACATACATCACCCTTTCACCACAACCATCGCCCATTCATCACAACAATCGCTCATTCACCACAACCATCACCCATTCATCACAAACACCACCCATTCAACACAACCATCACCCATTCATCACAACCATCACCTATTCACAACAACCATCATCAATTCACCAATAATCACCCATTCACCACAACCATGACCCATTCGTCACACATCACCCATGTACCACAACCATCACCAATACCAACAACCATCAACCATTCAAAACAATAATCACCCATTCACCACAACCATGACCCATTCGTCACACATCACCCATGCACCACAACCAGCACCCATTCAAAAAAACAATCACACATTCACAACAACCATCACCATTTCACCACTAGCATCATAATAAACACCATACACCAACCAGCCCTCACCATCACCCACAACTACTATAATCGAACCAACCAACGTACCACAATCCTACACCACAAGCACCAGTCAACATCATCATCACCCAACCAAACACCACTACCACACATACATATCCCACAATACAGCATTACCAATCATACAAAATCCACCATACATAACTACCACACACACACACAAAACCCACAACTGGTACCCACACATACCCCCATCCCTTATTATCTCCCATACAAATACAACCATCTATCACTACCACCCATACAATACACACAAATACACCACACATAAAACCAACCACTACCACCCACACATAACCCACCATCTATCACTACCACCCATTCAAAACCCACAACTACCATACATACAAAATCCACCACTACCACCCATACAAAACCCACCACTACCACCCATACAAAATACACAACTACCACATACATAAAACTCACCATCCATCACTACTAACCATAGAAAGACCACCATGTATCATCATTATCTCCCATACAAATACGACAATCTACGACAAACACCCATACCAATACCACCATACATCACAAACACCCATACCAATACCACCATACATCACAAACACCCATACCAATACCACCATACATCACAAACACCCATACCAATACCACCATACATCACAATCACCTATAAAAATATCACCATCTCCCATTCAAATACATCCATAACTGTCTCCCATACAAATACCAACATCCATAGCTATCTCCCATACACATACCAACATCCATAACTATCTCCCATACAAATACCACCATCCTCCACTATATCCCATACAAATACAACCATCCTCCACTATATCCCATACAAATACCACCATCCTCCACTATATCCCATACAAATACCACCATCCTCCACTATATCCCATACAAATACAACCATCCTCCACTATATCCCATACAAATACCACCATCCATAACTATTTACCATACAAATACAACCATCCTCCACTAGATCATATACAAATACCACCATACATCACCATCTCATATACATATACCACCATCCTCCACTATCTCCCATACAATTATCATAATGCACCACTATCTCCCATACAAATGCCACCATCCATCACTACGACCCATACAAAACCACACAACTACCATACATTCAAAATCCACCACTACCACCCATACAAAACAATCCACTACCACCCATACAATTCCCACCACTATCTCCCATACAAATACCACCATCCACCACTATCTCCCATACAAATACCACCATCCATCACTATATCTCATACAAATACCACCATCCACCACTATATCCAATACAAATACCACCATCCACCACTATATCCCATACAAATACCATCATCCATCACTATATCCAATACAAATACCACCATCCATCACTATATCCCATACAAATACCACCATCCATCACTATATCCCATACAAATACCATCATCCATCACTATATCCCATACAAATACCACCATCCACCACTACCTCCCATACAAATACCACCATCCATCACTATATCCCATACAAATACCACCATCCATCACTATATCCCATACAAATACCACCATCCATCACTATATCCCATACAAATACCACCATCCATCACTATATCCCATACAAATACCACCATCCACCACTATATCCCATACAAATACCACCATACACCACTATATCCCATACAAATACCACCATCCACCACTATATCCCATACAAATACCACCATCCATCACTATATCCCATACAAATACCACCATCCATCACTATATCCCATACAAATACCACCATCCATCACTATATCCCATACAAATGCCACCATCCATCACTATATCCCATACAAATACCACCATCCATCACTATATCCCATACAAATGCCACTATCCATCACTATATCCCATACAAATACCACCATCCATCACTATATCCCATACAAATACCACCATCCATCACTATATCCCATACAAATGCCACTATCCATCACTATATCCCATACAAATCCACCATCCATCACTATACCCACAATACCACCATCCATCACTATATCCCATACAAATACCACCATCCATCACTATATCCCATACAAATACCACCATCCATCACTATATCCCATACAAATACCACCATCCATCACTATATCCCATACAAATACCATCATCCATCAATATCCCCCATACAAATACCACCATCCATCACTATATCCCATACAAATACCACCATCCACCACTATATCCCATACAAATACCATCATCCATCACTATATCCCATACACATACCATCATCCATCACTATATCCCATACAAATACCACCATCCATCACTATATCCCATACAAATACCATCATCCATCACTATATCCCATACACATACCATCATCCATCACTATATCCCATACACATACCATCATCCATCATTATATCCCATACAAATACCACCATCCACCACTATATCCAATACAAATACCACCATCCATCACTATATCCCATACAAATACCACCATCCACCACTATATCCCATACAAATACCATCATCCATCACTATATCCCATACACATACCATCATCCATCACTATATCCAATACAAATACCACCATCCATCACTATATCCCATAAACATACCATCATCCATCACTATATCCCATACACATACCACCATCCATCACTATATCCCATACAAATACCATCATCCATCACTATATCCCATACACATACCATCATCCATCACTATATCCAATACAAATACCACCATCCATCACTATATCCCATACACATACCATCATCCATCACTATATCCCATACACATACCACCATCCATCACTATATCCCATACAAATACCATCATCCATCACTATATCCCATACAAATACCACCATCCACCACTATATCCCATACAAATACCACCATCCATCACTACCACACACACAAATACCACCATCCACCACTATATCCCACACAAATACCACCATCCATCACTATCTCCCATACAAATACCATCATCCATCACTATATCCCACACAAATACCACCATCCATCACTATATCCCATACAAATACCATCATCCATCACTATATCCCACACAAATACCACCATCCATCACTATATCCCATACAAATACCATCATCCATCACTATATCCCATACAAATGCCACCATCCATCACTATATCCCATACAAATACCACCATCCATCACTATATCCCACACAAATACCATCATCCATCACTATCTCCCATACAAATACCACCATCCATCACTATCTCCAATACAAATACCATCATCCATCACTATCCCCCATACAAATACCACCATCCATCACTATATCCCATACAAATACCACCATCCATCACTATATCCCATACAAATACCATCATCCATCACTATATCCCATACAAATACCACCATCCACCACTATATCCCATACAAATACCACCATCCATCAATATCTCCCATACAAATACCATCATCCATCACTTTATCCCATACAAATGCCACCATCCATCACTATCTCCCATACAAATACCACCATCCACCACTATCTCCCATACAAATACCACCATCCATCACTTTATCCCATACAAATGCCACCATCCATCACTATCTCCCATACAAATACCACCATCCATCACTATATCCCATACAAATACCACCATCCACCACTATCTCCCATACAAATACCATCATCCATCACTTTATCCCATACAAATGCCACCATCCACCACTATCTCCCATACAAATACCACCATCCATCACTATTTCCCATATAAATACCACATTTCACCAATATCTCCCATATAAATACAACCATCCATCACTATCTCCCATACAAATACCACCATCCATCACTATATCCCATACAAATAACACCATCCATCACTATATCCCATACACATACCACCATCCATCACTATATCCCATACAAATAACACCATCCATCACTATATCCCATACAAATACCACCATCCATCACTATATCCCATACACATACCACCATCCATCACTATCTCCCATATAAATACCACCTTTCACCAACTATCTCCCATATAAATACCACCTTTCACAAACTATCTCCCATATAAATACCACCTTTCACCAACTATCTCCCATATAAATACCACCTTTCACCAACTATCTCCCATATAAATACCACCTTTCACCAACTATCTCCCATATAAATACCACCTTTCACCAACTATCTCCCATATAAATACCACCTTTCACCAACTATCTCCCATATAAATACCACCTTTCACCAATATCTCCCATATAAATACCACCATCTCCAACTATCTCCCATATAAATACCACCTTTCACCAACTATCTCCCATATAATACCACCTTTCACCAATATCTCCCTAAAATACCACCATCTCCAATATTCCATATAAATACCACCTTTCACCAATATCTCCCATATAAATACCACCATCTCCAACTATCTCCCATATAAATACCACCTTTCACCAATATCTCCCATATAAATACCACCTTTCACCAATATCTCCCATATAAATACCACCTTTCACCAATATCTCCCATATAAATACCACCTTTCACCAACTATCTCCCATATAAATACCACCTTTCACCAACTATCTCCCATATAAATACCACCTTTCACCAATATCTCCCATATAAATACCACCTTTCACCAACTATCTCCCATATAAATACCACCTTTCACCAACTATCTCCCATATAAATACCACCTTTCACCAACTATCTCCCATATAAATACCACCTTCACCATATCTCCCATATAAATACCACCTTTCACCAACTATCTCCCATATAAATACCACCTTTCACCAACTATCTCCCATATAAATACCACCTTTCACCAATATCTCCATAAAATACCACCTTTCACCAACTATCTCCCATATAAATACCACCTTTCACCAACTATCTCCCATATAAATACCACCTTTCACCAACTATCTCCCATATAAATACCACCTTTCACCAATATCTCCCATATAAATACCACCTTCACCAACTATCTCCCATATAAATACCACCTTTCATCAATATCTCCCATATAAATACCACCTTTCATCAATATCTCCCATATAAATACCACCTTTCACCAACTATCTCCCATATAAATACCACCTCTCACCAACTATCTCCCATATAAATACCACCTTTCACCAACTATCTCCCATATAAATACCACCTTTCACCAATATCTCCCACATAAATACCACCTTTCACCAATATCTCCCATACAAATACCACCATCTCCAACTATCTCCCATATAAATACCACTATCCACCAATATCTACCATACAAATACCACCATCTACCACTATCTCCCATCCAAATACAATGATCTACCTCTACACCCCATACAAATACTACCATTCATCACTACCTCCCACACAACTACCACCATCCACCACTACCACCAAACAAACTCCACAACTAGCACCCATACAAAACCAACACACACCACTATCACCATCAACAACCACCCGCCTAAAACCATCCACCACCACGAACCGACACACCAGTACAAGCTATGCACCACCACCACCAATCACAATCCACCACAATCACAAACCTTCCACCACCACAACTCCCTCCACCGCCGCCATCTCGAGTGTTTTAATAAATACGCATACACATGTACATTCAAACCTACGTTAGTTGTCACCTGAATTAAATGAAGCCAGTTTCCAGATTCCCAATATTATATATCATTATTATTATACTTTTGCCCTCTATTAAGCAGCCATCTGTGCTAAGCAGCCACTTCCTGGCATTCCCTTGTCTGGCTGCTTAACACATGTTTGACTGTATATACATAATCAATACAATGCTAATAATTTTAATTTGCAGGAGAAATTACCTTTCATTAGGAGCTTTAAGAATCCGTGTTGGTATAGTAAAGGCACTCTACTATGCCTGCCGTACATGTTCCTTGTGGGCGTGGCTAAATGCGGTACGACAGACCTATTCACGAGGATCAAACTGCATCCGGACTTTGTGGCGCCGACATTTAAAGAGCCATCCTGGTTGAGCAAAATACGATTTCGTAAGCATTCGTGCGACCATTTTAACGCTTAACCTGCCGAATAACTATTTTAGATGTGTATTTACCATTATTACGCATGGAGATAGGATAACTATTTTATATGTGTATTTACCATCATTACGCATGGAGATAGGATACTTATTTTAGATGTGTATTTACCATCATTACGCATGGATATAGGATAACTATTTTAGATGTGTATTTACCATTATTACGCATAGAGATAGGATAACTATTTTAGATGTGTATTTACCATCATTACGCATGGAGATAGGATAACTATTTTAGATGTGTATTTACCATTATTACGCATGGAGATATGATAACTATTTTAGATGTTTATTTACCATCATTACGCATGGAGATAGGATAACTATTTTAGATGTGTATTTACCATTATTACGCATGGAGATATGATAACTATTTTAGATGTTTATTTACCATTATTACGCATGGAGATAGGATAACTATTTTAGATGTTTATTTACCATCATTACGCATGGAGATATGATAACTATTTTAGATGTTTATTTACCATCATTACGCATGGATATAGGATAACTATTTTAGATGTGTATTTACCATTATTACGCATGGATATAGGATAACTATTTTAGATGTGTATTATGTTACCATTATTACGCATGGAGATAGGATAACTATTTTAGATGTGTATTTACCATTATTACGCATGGAGATAGGATAACTATTTTACATGTGTATTTACCATCATTACGCATGGAGATAGGATAACTATTTAGATGTTTATTTACCATTATTACGCATAGAGATAGGATAACTATTTTAGGTGTGTATTTACCATCATTACGCATGGAGATAGGATAACTAATTATATGTTTATTTACCATTATTACGCATAGAGATAGGATAACTATTTTAGATGTGTATTTACCATCATTACGCATGGAGATAGGATAACTATTTTAGATGTGTATTTACCATTATTACGCATGGAGATATGATAACTATTTTAGATGTGTATTTACCATTATTACGCATGGAGATAGGATAACTATTTTAGTTGTGTATTTACCATCATTACGCATGGAGATAGGATACCTATTTTAGATGTGTATTTACCATTATTACGCATGGAGATAGGATAACTATTTTAGATGTGTATTTACCATCATTACGCATGGAGATAGGATAACTATTTTAGATGTGTATTTACCATTATTACGCATGGAGATAGGATAACTATTTAGATGTGTATTTACCATCATTACGCATGGAGATAGGATAACTATTTTAGATGTGTATTTACCATTATTACGCATGGAGATAGGATAACTATTTTAGATGTGTATTTACCATTATTACGCATGGAGATAGGATAACTATTTTAGATGTGTATTTACCATTATTACGCATGGAGATAGGATAACTATTTTAGATGTGTATTTACCATTATTACGCATGGAGATAGGATAACTATTTTAGATGTGTATTTACCATTATTACGCATGGAGATAGGATAACTATTTTAGATGTGTATTTACCATCATTACGCATGGAGATAGGATAACTATTTTAGATGTGTATTTACCATCATTACGCATGGAGATAGGATAACTATTTTAGATGTGTATTTACCATCATTACGCATGGATATAGGATAACTATTTTAGATGTGTATTTACCATCATTACGCATGGAGATAGGATAACTATTTTAGATGTGTATTTACCATCATTACGCATGGAGATAGGATAACTATTTTAGATGTGTATTTACCATCATTACGCATGGAGATAGGATAACTATTTTAGATGTGTATTTACCATCATTACGCATGGATATAGGATAACTATTTTAGATGTGTATTTACCATCATTACGCATGGATATAGGATAACTATTTTAGATGTGTATTTACCATTATTACGCATGGAGATAGGATAACTATTTTAGATGTTTATTTACCATTATTACGCATGGAGATAGGATAACTATTTTAGATGTGTATTTACCATCATTACGCATGGAGATAGGATAACTATTTTAGATGTGTATTTACCATTATTACGCATGGAGATAGGATAACTATTTTAGATGTGTATTTACCATCATTACGCATGGAGATAGGATAACTATTTTAGATGTGTATTTACCATCATTACGCATGGAGATAGGATAACTATTTTAGATGTGTATTTACCATCATTACGCATGGAGATAGGATAACTATTTTAGATGTGTATTTACCATCATTACGCATGGAGATAGGATATCTATTTTAGATGTGTATTTACCATCATTACACATGGAGATAGGATAGCTATTTTAGATGTGTATTTACCATCATTGCGCATGGATATAGGATAACTATTTTAGATGTGTATTTACCATCATTACGCATGGATATAGGATAACTATTTTAGTTGTGTATTTACCATTATTACGCATGGAGATAGGATAACTATTTTAGATGTGTATTTACCATTATTACGCATGTAGATAGGATAATTATTTTAGATGTTTATTTACCATCATTACGCATAGAGATAGGATAACTATTTTAGTTGTGTATTTACCATCATTACGCATGGAGATAGGATACCTATTTTAGATGTGTATTTACCATTATTACGCATGGAGATAGGATAACTATTTTAGATGTGTATTTACCATTATTACGCATGGAGATAGGATAACTATTTTAGATGTGTATTTACCATCATTACGCATGGAGATAGGATAACTATTTTAGATGTGTATTTACCATCATTACGCATGGAGATAGGATAACTATTTTAGATGTTTATTTACCATTATTACGCATGGAGATAGGATAACTATTTTAGATGTGTATTTACCATCATTACGCATGGAGATAGGATAACTATTTTAGATGTGTATTTACCATCATTACGCATGGAGATAGGATAACTATTTTAGATGTGTATTTACCATCATTACGCATGGAGATAGGATAACTATTTTAGATGTGTATTTACCATCATTACGCATGGAGATAGGATAACTATTTTAGATGTGTATTTACCATTATTACGCATGGAGATAGGATAACTATTTTAGATGTGTATTTACCATCATTACGCATGGAGATAGGATAACTATTTTAGATGTGTATTTACCATCATTACGCATGGAGATAGGATAACTATTTTAGATGTGTATTTACCATTATTACGCATGGAGATAGGATAACTATTTTAGATGTGTATTTACCATCATTACGCATGGAGATAGGATAACTATTTTAGATGTGTATTTACCATCATTACGCATGGAGATAGGATAACTATTTTAGATGTGTATTTACCATCATTACGCATGGAGATAGGATAACTATTTTAGATGTGTATTTACCATCATTACGCATGGAGATAGGATAACTATTTTAGATGTGTATTTACCATCATTACGCATGGAGATAGGATAACTATTTTAGATGTGTATTTACCATCATTACGCATGGAGATAGGATAACTATTTTAGATGTGTATTTACCATCATTACGCATGGAGATAGGATAACTATTTTAGATGTGTATTTACCATCATTACGCATGGAGATAGGATAACTATTTTAGATGTGTATTTACCATTATTACGCATGGAGATAGGATAACTATTTTAGATGTGTATTTACCATTATTACGCATGGAGATAGGATAACTATTTTAGATGTTTATTTACCATCATTACGCATGGAGATAGGATAACTATTTTAGATGTGTATTTACCATCATTACGCATGGAGATAGGATAACTATTTTAGATGTGTATTTACCATCATTACGCATGGAGATAGGATAACTATTTTAGATGTGTATTTACCATCATTACGCATGGAGATAGGATAACTATTTTAGATGTGTATTTACCATCATTACGCATGGAGATAGGATAACTATTTTAGATGTGTATTTACCATTATTACGCATGGAGATAGGATAACTATTTTAGATGTGTATTTACCATCATTACGCATGGAGATAGGATAACTATTTTAGATGTGTATTTACCATCATTACGCATGGAGATAGGATAACTATTTTAGATGTGTATTTACCATTATTACGCATGGAGATAGGATAAC
>CM026389.1:12264667-12295197 GCA_014843695.1 Archivesica marissinica | reverse complement strand
GTGAGGAATGAGAGACATTCGCTTTATTTTCAATAGTTGTGCTAATTATCAGTATTATGTGACATGTATGAACCTATAGATAGTTAAAAAGTGTGTCTGTGGAGGGGATTTTCCAATTTCTATATAGATTACTCCGGTGTATGCTTTATCCTTGCTTACCGGATACGAATACACGCGGTCAATTAATGGAACAGCCAACTTTATTGACATCTAGCTAAATGAGGTAAATAATTATATTAGAAATCTACTGTTTGGTATTAATTTTTTTATTAATTGAAGCAGTTAACACATTCCATTATTCAGTAATGATGTTAGTGACTTGTTTGTAACGGTTGGCACGGTGTTATCAGTTGTAATTTGACTGTAAATGTTTGATTGTTTCGAAACTCCGAGACCACACACTGGCTCATTTTTCAACCCAATTTAACTCAAATCTACATGAGCTTTGTACAGGTAAAGTTTTATCCCAAATTAATGTGACAATTAACACACATTATGTCATTTTCAGTTTTGTTTTGTACAAATAACTGAATAATGCACACTATTTTAATTTTGTTTACAAAGATGATCAAATGACACTGTCCCTAGAACAGGTTGGAGAACAGTCCAGAACAAGCTATAATAGCTCGATCAAGCTATAATAGCTCGATCGAGCAATAATCTAATGAATAGAAACGTTAAAAATCATATATATTTTCACATTTATCCGAAATATCGAACGAGGACGGAAACTATGCCACTTACATTTTTTGTAGAAATAGACTGTTCTCCAACATATAGAAATACCGAAAGACACCGGAAAAAAGTATATAACAACAATATAAGAACGAGGCAGCTTGTGTTTAACTATTTATTAAGCTAAATACACTGCCAATAATGTCAAACCCCTTGCGAGGAACTACGCTTGTTTTCCTGGACACGCTTAGCCGACCTGACTAGGCAGGCTTAGCCGACCTAAGCGGTTAACAGTACTAAGCAATGTGTGTGAGACGCCTACCTCGATGACACTACATATGTGGCCTGACCGAGTATTGAACCTGGTGTCGTATAGAATATTGACCCCCCTCAAAATAATGTCTCTCGGGTTATTAGTCGGTCATGGAATATTGACCCCCTTGCGGAACAATTACTCCCCTTGCGAATGGCAATATATAGTGGGAAAATGTTAAATGTATTATAATTAAATGTTAATTAACACTGTTTAAGGCCTAGCAACATTTATTTTGAATCAATGATGTACAGAATAACATAAATATATTGAATATGAAAATATAAATATAAGTACACAGACAATTTCTAACGATGATATGGTGGGTGCTGTATAACTAGGCGGTTCACATAATGTATATGCATAATATTTACACAGACAAGCATACAACAAATAATAACAATGACCCCCACCCCCTATGTATACACTGAACAAGTGAGGGCAGGTCACTTTTCGATGCCATAGAATAATGACCCCTTATGTGTAGACTTACATGTATGAGAGAAGGGTCACTTTTCGATGCCATGGATTAATGAACCCTATGATTTAGGGTGACAGGTGACTGTAGTCCAGGGTTAACTATTGGACGGTAATCCAGGGATCGCAGGTTCGATCCCCGTCTGACATAATAAAATAACAGTCTTCAGATGGGACTTTAAACCGAGGTCTCGTGTCGGTGCTTTACACCGTGCATGTAAAAGAACCAGAGGAGATTCTGGAATGGGTCTCTGTCGGTATCATTGCACTATCCACAATAAATAAACGTAAAACGCACACACACATCAAGTTAAAATGCTTGTTGGATGCTTATTCAGCAGAAATTGATGTATATTTCTTTAATAAATTTAATTAATATGTCTGACAAGTTTATTTAAAGTCACCACCGCATAAATGCATTTGGGCGAGTTTTCTAAGATAATTAAAATGCCCATCATCTAAGTGATGGTTTTGCCTATCGCAATTATTATAACTAGATGTTTAGTGGGCTATGAGGGCTGCTGTAATCTCAGTATGTGTTTGGTTTTCATATCGCCAACTGTCACTCACACAGGAATTTGTGTCAGAGACAGTCAGGGGTAGACCGGGTGAATACAATACCCGGTGCACATATACTTCTAAGATGTCTAAGATTGCATATATATAAAAATATGTTTACCATTTCTAATACGACGAGAATACCTTGTTACATGTGCAATATCGCGTTATACTGTAATACTGTGATCTACATGTCACAAGACAATAAAGTCTTGCACCCATATCCATGGATCCAGCATCCAACATTATGCATTAAAATTACAGAGCTATGGACTAAAATACTTTTAGTTAAGACTACGAAGTTTAAAATATGTGTACTAAGAAGATTAAGAGCAATTGGACTGTCTTAATATGTATCTGTACTATGATAGTTCATAACTGATCCCCCGAGTACATATAATTATAACCAGTCATACAGATATATAGCCGGTAATAACAAATCTCCCATATACATGGGAAATTATAATTCAAATTGTGTTTATATATTACATTTGTGTCCTCGGCCCACTATGTCGCTTGTACATCTTTTTTAACATTTTAAGAAAGATCAAACTAATATGGGTTACCCCTAAAAACATAAATATATAACTAAACCCATATTTCTTTGCAGTAAGCTGCAATAAGTGAAAGTTCATTTTCACTTGAAACATAGTAGGTTACTGAGGATGTGATTTTGTGTTCCCTCCCTCATATTCCCGCTCCCATGTTTTATATTTCCCCGTGTACTGGGATCATTAATTGTTATAAAATAACAACTATACCCCTGTGTGACAACATTTATGATCAGTACGTTAAAAAACACTTCCGTAGCAATTCCAACGGTCTCCTTAGTAGAGCCAGTAAAATTGTAATAATGTTTGAAATTTACTCAAGTATTTACATTAAAAAGACAGTCACACAGGGAATAGCCAAACAAATAATAACCGTAGATCCTTGTCGAATGAAAAAACTTGTATGGCAGTAATCCGGTTCGGTTGTTCATGCTTACTTGGAGATAGACCGACAGCACCCAGGCATTTTTCGCGACAAGACTATTCCCATTGATAGGCGGTTTGCTGTCATAATGTTCCTATCTATGCTTCTTTTACTAAATTAAACTAAACTGGATTCTTGCATGGATTTGAACAATGAAGAATTACATAAAAAGGTGACCTGAAATGATAATTGAAATTTCCTCGAACACCCTAGTATAATTCCAGGGATAAAGTATCATTTTTGCAAGAATTTTGAGATATATGTTCATATTATCATTCCTCTGCCTCAGGAATGTGTACCGAGTTGACCTTTGTTAGCGTGGGGATCAAAATACAGACCAGAAAGGGTTATTTCAGGTGCGGGTCTAGGGGGTAAGGGGAAATTATAACAGCTTGCAATAAGCATAGTGTTATATTCTATACATTTTAGGATATTTATCCCAAGAAGCACTCACAGGATAGTTTGACTGAGCACATATAATCCCAAAACAAAAAGTCAGAATTGGACAACATTGCCCATATATATGTCACAGCATAAGGGCCTCAACTGTGGTAATAATACAGTTATGTAACCGTATTTAATTGTTTGAAGTCAATATCATATTGATGTTTATAGAAAGGCATAAACATTCTGTGGATATTAGATAAATGATCATAAAAACTAGGTTATGGTGTATGCATGACACATGTGGTATAATAAATCAGATTTCTCACTTTATATGGCAACAATCTCAAAGGGCATTTTCTTGGAAATTTTACCAACCTCACTCTAGTTTGTTTAATTATGTATATAATATTTTATTATGTATACATGGGGATTTTTATCCCTTTATACGTTTCAATCTTTTGTGTAATTGACCAAAAACTGAACAAAAACACTACGTTTTGACATTACACATATGTCATAGCATAAGGGCCTCAACTGTGGTAATAATACAGTTAGGTATCCTTATTTGATTATTTGAAGTCAATATCATATTGATGTTTATAGAAAAGCATAAACATTCTGTGGATATTAGATAAATGATCATAAAAACTAGGTTATGTATGCATGACACATGTGGTATAATAAATCAGATTTCTCACTTTATATGGCAACAATCTCAAAGGGCATTTTCTTGGAAATTTTACCAACCTCACTCTAGTTTGTTTAATTATGTATATAATATTTTATTATGTATACATGGGGATTTTATTTATCCCTTTATACTTTCAATCTTTTGTGTAATTGACCAAAAACTGAACAAACACACTATGTTTTGACATTACACATATGTCATAGCATAGGGGTCTCAATTATGATCCTACTATAATCAGGCTACCTTAATTGATAATTTTGGGTCAATAGCATGTTAATGCTTCTGAAAATATACAAATAATCTGGATAAATCAGATAATTTGAGAAAATACTGGGCTCAAAATTGTGCTAAATATTTGTTTTTGAAGAAATCTCTGTTTGGTCAGTTTTGATAAGGGATATTCAAATTTCTATTATCATGATCTGGTCAGGATAACCAGGGACAGGTACACTAAGTGTACCATCCTATTAGGTACATAGAACACCCAATAGGTAGCGAGAGTATTCCTCGCCTCGGACTATCCCAAATGAGAAGGTCGAAAACCGCAGCCCCTGGCATCCCGATACAATTGATCATTGGTTTGGTACCTAGCCTGGCTGTACTTATCAATTGTTCTGCGTGCTATCTTACCTACTACTCTGGGTGGATTGGACCAGGGGCTCTGGATTTTACCTGGTCTGACTCGGACAATATTATTTCCATATATATGATTAAATCTATTAGTTTAGGGCAGATTTATGAAGAGATGAACAAATGTTTGTCTCCTACATATTTGGTCACAGGGGGGAGAGGCGATATTAATACAAAAATAGGGGGGTCATATAAGTAATTACTAGTAATTACTTATATTACTGAAACTATTGTATTAACTGATAAGTAGTTATTTATTTTCATAATATATTAACGTGGCTGTGTGGACAGAGGCATAAGCGTGGGATCTGTCCGAAGGGTTCTATTAGCGGGGGTATTGATATATAAAATTAATTTTTTCCAGGTCGTTGTAGATTTTCCCAAATTTATATTGATTTAAGTTATAGTGATGACTGTAGCCCCAAAAGAGCCCTAAGATGAAATTTAAGTAAACTCTTTCACCTGGGGTCAAAAATCTCCCACTCAAATGATGAGAAACCGGCAATAAAATTGCTTTTCGGAAAGGACTCTAGTGAGGCTAGTTTCTGCACTACTAACTGGTTTATTAATCTACTAACAAGCTGCAAAAGTATGGGAACTTGTGTCTGAGCCAGCCATAACTGCACAGGTCCTCTATATTTTGTCGGACATCTGACAGTCTAAGATGTAGGTCTCCAGAGCTTTGTATACTGATGTTTGGGCAGCCTTTCTGGGGTTGAGGACATTCTCAAGATTGCAACAGCAGCCCGCAGATCAGCTCGATGAGTCCCGTGCACACTACAGTCTAGCGGAAAATGTTCGGTGGTGTACTTCACCCGACATGTGGGACAAACCGGATCCAATTTAAGTATATGTTGTCCATCATTACCAGGCAACAGATTTGTCCCCAGTCTCAGTCTACTAATGCACTTATCTATTTTTATAGAATGGGAATATTAGGCACCGGTCAACTGAGCCCCACAGAGCTCAACTTATAGGTTTGTTTAAAAGGCCTATTATATAAAGTTTGGCTCCAACGGGTAATTGTTTCAGCCCTGATAAATGAGTAGATCTCCATGAGTGCGAGCTTCACTTTATTTTCTACATTTGTATGCTCCAGGCCCGACTTGGCTGCCCTGTCAGCCAGCTCATTTCCAGTGATACCTATATGTGCACTGCTGCACACCATGCTATGGTAACCTGAAGGTCCAAGTTCAAACCCTCATTATGTAATTTACCTATGTCTTTGATTAGATCTGGTCTAGACTTACTATTCCTTGATTGTAATGAGACCAGTGATGAAAGTGAGTCAGATAATATCACATTTTTCGGTGAATTATTATCTACTATCCAGCAACTTTCTACATATTCACATTGTAGGGATGGAATGACTACAGCTACAGCTACTTTGCCAGAATCGGGGCATTTTGATCCATCTGTATAATTATATTTTGAGGTGATTGCTGTAGTTTTCCTCAATATGACATTGTACTTCCAATCTGGCGAGGTGACCCAAATCGGATTTCTTCACTTTGCTCGATATTGTAATATCTATCACTGGATCTCAGGTAACTAGCATCCAGGGCGGTGCCAGGTCCGCTTGTCCGGTTTGAAGTCTGCTACCTGAACACCCTTGAGGCCGTGTGCCACCACAAGTTCTGACTATTGTGGACCAAATTAAGCCTTATCCTGTTTGCCACAGGTGTGAAAAGCAATAAAACCTTATTTTTAGGGATCTGCAACCAACAGTGACACTTCCTGTGTTCCCAATACACTGGTTACATGTTTTATATCATTTATAATAAGTTCTCAGGTTCTGAATCCCCCATCTGACCCTAATAAAATTAACAGTCTTTCAGATGTGATGATAAACCGAGGTCTTGTGTCGTTGCTTTACACTGTGCACGTAAAAGAAACAGAGCAGACGCTGGAATGGGTCTCTGTCTGTATCATTGAACTATCCTCCAAAAATCTAAAATGTCTAATCTCTTCAGGAGGCGTCGCTCATATGGGCAAACGGTAGCGACGATAAATTGAACGCAAATAAGTAATATTTTATTATTGTATGAGCAAGGACAGACAACATTATGTTTTATGACGTGTGCCTCCCTATGTGCAGGAAACTGGTCCATGCATAGAATATGACACCCTTAATGTAGATTATCCGAGTGAAGGCAGGTCATTTTTCCATCCCAACGAATAATGACCCCATCCCTAATCTGAATGTAGTGATTATGTTATTACCTGGAATTTTGTATGAGGGGTATGTCTATAATACTCATACCATAAATGATATAAGTGACTTATCCGGCTGAAACTTATGCAGAAGATCTTTGTATTGGACATACCCATGGATGGGTAGGGCTGTCATAATCATTTAATTTTAAGTAGATTTACAACAATATGAAATGTGGTGATGATGAACATGGGCTAACTTGCCCAGCTCATTTGCTACACAATATATATCTGGACTCGCGCATGGTACTCTCCCAGTTTAATAATGTAATAACAAGGATCTTGGGAGATATGAAGGACACATTATGAGCTGTGAACATCTCTCCGACAGACACGTGTCCTTTCAAACTTATCTTTCTTCATTATGTATTCCCATAATAAGTCACTTTCTCTAAATAGTGTAAATATTAGTGACGGGGAATGCTAATATGAACACCATATGTCTCAAGATTCTTGCAAAAATGTTCCTTTAATAATGTATCCCTGGAATTATACTAGGGTATTAGAGGAAATTTCGGATATCATTTCTTGTCACCATTTTATGTAAATCTTCAAGATCCATGCAAGTGTCCAGTTTAGTTTAGTAAATTAGTACATGTAGGAACATTATGACAGCAAACCCCATAGCCATGGGAATAATCTTGTTGCGAACAATGCATGCTGTCGGTCTATCTCCGAAAAACCGAACATAAACAACGGAACCGGATTACTGCCATACAGGTTTTTGATACAACAAGGATCTACGGTTATTATTTGTTTGGCTATTCCCTGTGTGACTGTCTTTTTAATGTAAATACGTGAGTATATTTTAAACATTATTACAATTTTACTGGCTCTATTAAGGTGACCATTGGAATTGCTACGGAAGTGTTTTTTAATGTACTGATCATAAATGTTGTCACACAGGGGTATAGTTGTTATCTTATAACAATTAATGATCCCAGTACACAGGGGAATATAAAACATGGGGGGTGGGAATATGAGGGAACACAAAATCACATCCTCTGTAACATACTATGTTTCAAGTAAAAATGAACTTTCACTTATTGCAGCTTACTGCAATGAAATATGGGTTTAGTATATAATTATAATTTTTAAGGGTAACCCATATTAATTTGGTCTTTCTTAAATATGTTAAAAAAGATGTCCAAACGACATAGTGGGCTGAGAATATGAATGTGATATATAAACAAAATTTGAATTTCCCATGTATATGGGAGATCCGTTATTACCCGGCTATATATCTGTATGACTGGTTATAATTATATGTACTCGGGGATCAGTTATGAACTATCATAGTACATATACACATTAAGACAGTCCACTTGTTCTTAACTTCATGGTTTTACCATAGTACACATATTTTAAACTTCGTAGTCTTAACTAAAAGTATTTTAGTACATAACTTTGTAATTTTAATGTAAAATGTCGGATGCTGGACGGATATGGGTGGAAGACTTTATTGTCTTGTGGCATGTCGATCACAGTATTATACTATGATGCGACATTGCAGGTGTAACAAGATATTCTCGTCACATAATCATAGTAGAAATGGTAATCATATATTTTAATTTATATATATGCAGTCTGAGACATCTTAGACGTATACATGTACCGGGTATTTTATTCATCCGGTCTACCCCGACTATCGCTGACACAAATTATTGTGTGAGCGACAGTCGGAGATATGAAAACCGAACACACACTGAGATTACAGCAGCCCTCATATCCCACTAAACATCTAGTTATAATAATTACGATAGGCAAAACCATCACTTTTAGATGATGGGTATTTTAATCTTCTTAGAAATCTCAGTCGCCCAAATGCATTTATGCGGTGGCGACATTAAATAAATTTACTAGTCAGTCATCCTTACTGCATCAAATCCTTACCCAGGCACTGTGACCTACTTTAAACCCATAAATTACTTTTAGTTTATACAAATATATTTTAGCTCGATTGCAAAAGTTCTTATAACTTATATTAATCACTCTCGAGACCTCATTCCATTGCCTCGAGGGAGAGAGAAGAGGCAACATGGAATTTAAATGCCTTGCCTAAGGACACAATCGTAACGGCTCCAGCGGGGCTCGAACTCCAGGCCTTTACGCACCTGAAGCGAACGCGCTACCATTGCGCTATCATGACTTTCACTAAATTGCTTTTGTTTACTGACAAAACGGCATTTGTGTTCTCTGACACATTTTGTAACTTAACAGTTATATTTGTTATCTATGTATTTTGACAACAGTTTGTTCTTTATTTCAGGCAATGTAGTATGTAAGAGAGATACTGCGAACCTAATATGACTTATGAGAGACGCACCAATATCTTAAATAAAGAAGTTTCATGGCAGCCCACTGGGTGGTCACAGTGGTGTCACCAAGACCATATCATCAATCACCTTATGATACTGGTGGTATGGCCTTACTGAATATGTCAAGAACTATAAGTTCTCTCCAATATACATATATTAGCTTACACAACAACCATGTTCATGTGCAGCTACCCTGCTGATTAGCTATTAGCATATTTTTTTACAAACTAGTACAGGTTATATATAGTGGTCTTGTAGGATTTCCACGGGAGAAAATCAAATTGCCACCACTTTTTACCCCCCCCTGCCGATCCGGCTCCCCCCAATCCGGCTACCCCCCCCCCCCCCAAAAACCCATTTATTTTGTTTTCTTTTTACATTTATTGTGTTGCTCCATTCTCTGTTCTATTACAGTTGTTGCCATCTGTTTGCAATTGACTCAGTAATATTAGTATAATGGTCATGTACTATAAGTTAATATTATGCAAGACATCCACATCTTTCTTTAATGTTATAGGGGTGTGAAGCAATTTAATATAAGCTGAACATACATACCGGTATACAATGAACGTAAACAAATCTATCACCTAAATATTAACTGAAAACAGTGACGTCAATTTTAAATAGGTTTTAATAATAATGAAACATTTAATTATTCAAGTACTCGGGGAAAATATTTTTGACAGACAGACAGACAGACAGACAGACAGACAGACAGACAGACAGACAGACAGACACAGAGCTTGTCCCCTCTGAAAATGGACAAGCCATAATTTATTATGCAAATTATTAGCGATGCCTCATGGAGAGATTAGTCATTTTAGATTTGTGGAGGATAGTGCAATGATACAGACAGACAAAGACCCATTCCAGAGTGGTCAGGTGAGATAGATATCTCACCACTTCATATGATGCCTGTGGGTCACTTTAGAAAGGTCCCTGACTGGAACTTTCAATTCTCACAGCTTCAACATTTTCCCCCAAGCCGTTCATGCTGGTCAGGTGAGGTAGATATCTAACCACTTCATATGATGCCTGTGCATCACTTTATATACGTCCCTCTCCGGAACTTTTAATTCTTACTTGTTCAACAATTTTTTCCCAAGCACTGAGAATTGAAAGTCTCATCCGAAAAAGCATAATTAATACCAAACTAATATTAGTCAATTTAGACTTCACATATATGATTTCATGCTGGTCTGTTGATATACAGTCAAACCTGTCTTAAGCAGCCAGTCAAAGGAGTCAGAGAAAGTGGCTGCTTAACACGGGTGGCTGCTTAATAGAGGTAAACTATATAATAAAACAACCGATTGGGAATCTGGAAACTTGCTGCTTAATACAGGTTTGACTGCTTAATGGAGATGACCACTAACACGGGTTTGACTGTAGATATCTCACCACTTCATATGTTGCCTGTGGGTCACTTTGATAGGTCTCTCATTGGAACTTTCAATTATCACAGGATTAACATTTTCAGAAAATATGTATCGGAATATATATATATATGTGTATCAATCATAATGTATATATGAATGTATCGGAATGTATATATATATATATTGGAATGTGTGTTTATGAGTGTGGCTACATATGGGTGTCCTCATTGTGGTGTCCTTCATGTTGCTTAGACTGGAAATGTCGCTTTTACAAATATGTAATGTAAATGTGACGGCCCACTGTACATATGAATGTAATACAACATTGATATTAGTATGTATTGCCTACAGCACACCATTTTCAACAGGACAGCGATCCTAAGCAAGCGTCCAATGCATTCATAGAAGAACACAGGATAAACTGGGTACCATGACCAACTGGTAAGTTAGATTATCAATCAAAAGGATCCTGGTTAAATATTGTATGCTTGATCCACGTCTGACCTTAATAATATTAATGACGAGGTCTCGTGTCGGTGCCTAAGCTGGACACTAAAAGAACCAGCGAAGACTTGGTTTAAACATATTTATTCATTCATAATGTACAGTACATATATATGGAACGGTCAGAATTTCAATAAAATTCATTAGTTACATAATTATTATTTTATTTCATTCCTATAATTTCAATCATTTAGTTTCTTTGTATAATGGTGACTTTTACATTATATTTTATATAAAGGACATCACTAATGCATTTTCTTAAGCAGATGTTATCTGATATTATTATCCATAACATGTCTTAGAAGAGTTGTCATAGTTGACATTATTTAGAATTTATGGTTTCTTTGATATAAATACCTTTAGTAGCATAAAGCAGCTACTGTTAATACAATGTATCATTTAGTGGCATACTGCTAGCCACATTAAATCTGCTACAGGACTTATGTTAATTTGTAACTAATAGTCTACGAACTATATATGGACACCATTAAAACCCATGTAATCCAGGTATCGCAGGTTCTATCCCCCATCTGACCCTAATAAAATTAATGTCTTTCAGATGGGACTTTAAACTAAGGTCTCGTGTTGCACGTAAAAGAACCACAGGAGACTGGAATGGGTCTCTGTCTGTATCATTGCACTATCCTCCAAACGTCTAAGAGGACTAATTTCTTCAGGAGGCGTCGCTCATATGGGCAACCGGTAGCCACGATAAATACACATAAAACACACACACATTAAAACCACCTACATAATTAACGTGAACTTCAATCTGTGTTAATTATCGTTATTGCTGGACAATTATATATATATTAAATTAATAACTGGAATCGTCATTGGTTTAATTCAAATTGACCATACACCGTGGACTGACCCCTTCATATGCCACCACTTTGTGTATGCTACTCTGCTGTACCACACTAATTCCCCATTTAGAGTTAACCGGCACACAAGTTCAAACCCTGTGAACTCGAGTCGGTGACATATTGTATACAAAACGAAAATGGATTAAATCGAAAGCTTATAGCTTATTGAGATTATCTCCATTAAATATATAAGTGTGTGCACTATCGGCGATTAAGAGATAAACGTATTATGTAGTAATACCAAAATATATAATACGTGTATGAAAATATAGTTTTATATCAAGTGAAAAACTAACAAAATGGGGATTGGGTGGGGATTGAAAGCGATGAAATAACAAAACAATTCTCAAAGTGAATCACTATGCCAATGCATCAGTCCCTCAAACTATTGAATGGGTCTCTCTGCCTGTATCATTGCACTATCCTCCAAAATCTAAAATGACTCTTCAGGTGTCGCTCACTTATGCAACCTGAGTAGCGACGATTACAAAAAGTAATGCATGTTAGTAATTTATAAACATATGACATAGCGAAAGACACTGGACCCGCTACACTCTCTAGCATGGTAGCATGGGCAGGAGCTCGGATTTTATTCATATTCCTGTCTGGCCTCTATACCGTGCAATCGTGGGACAAGCCGTCCGTATGTCGAGTACCTAGTCAGTTTGTATTTATGTACACAGTCATGCACAAAACCACACCCACAGGCAGGCACACACACAATCTTATCTTTATATATGATAATTATTCAAACTTAAAGTCGGGTGGGGGGTTGTACGTTTATATATCGTCGTTACCGGTTGCCCATATGAGCAACGCCTCCTAAAGAGATTAGTCATTATAGATTTTTGGAGGATAGTGCATTGATACAGACAGAGACCCATTCCAGAGTCTCATCTGGTTCTTTTACGTGCACGGTTTAAAGTCCCATCTGAAAGACGGTTAATTTTATTAGTGTCAGACGGGGGATCGAACTTGCGATCCCTGGATTACCAGTCCAACGTGTTAACCGCTAGACTACATATCCGTCTGTAAAAGCGAGTTTCTAGAGGCCTTGTTTATCTTTTATATTTAAAATATTGATCTCGTGGCATTGATATTGTGGAAGTCGTAATAGTGCAGTTGTAGCGCATTCGCTTCAGGTACGAAAGGACCCGAGTTCGCGCCCAGCTGTAGCTGTTATGATTGTGTCCCTTAGCAAGGGACTTAAATTGCTTCTTCTCTCCTTTATCGAGATGGATTCTACCAGAAATGAGGCCTCGAGGACGATTAATATAATGTAGTAAACACTTGTTCTGCAATCTAGTTAAGTTAAATTTGTATAAACTAAACTACAAAAATCTATCTTGATTTATCTAGCTTTAAATTATTTATGACAGTCAAAAGGATCCTAAACAATATACAGATACGATTTTGTCCAATAATTTTATGTCCGTTGGTATAATTGTGTGAATTATTAATATATTCACATTGTAATAGAACATGTAGGGGTGTCGCATCAACAGCTTAGGTCATAAGACTCCAGACTTTCATACAAATATTACGACAACACGCCTAACTAATACAGTTTCGGTAATGACAACGGAGGTCATATTGTATGATAAAATCTAGATTTCATAGTTGCATTTAAATTAGCTGGCTAATCTTACAATCAACTTAAAACTGCAGTATTGGGATACAATGAATGAATGAATGAATGGTGTTTTACGGCGCATCGACATCTAAGGTCATGTAGCGCGCATTAAAGTTATGTTTATTGTCGAGTGTATGAAATAAAATTCTATATAAGTATATGCATTACGTAAAAATTAATACTAAGAAGTAATAAAGACGTAAGATTAATTACAGGTAATATATGAATGAATGATTACTACAAAGGCATGATTAACAATTGATATCACAGCTTATTATAAATTCCTATTGCCTTGATAAATGATATGATGGACTCTACTCTGATAGAGTCGAAGAGTTTTTTAATTTTAATGTTGTCCACATTGTAGTACTGCAACCGGATTGGTTGAAGGTCAACACAGTGTATTAAGATATGCTCCACCGTGTATAGAGTATTGCATGGGATACATTCTGGTGCATCATCTCGTGACAACAGCCATGAATGTGATTTTCGAGAATGACCAATCCTGAGACGGGCAAGAATGACTTCTTCTCGACGAATAGGCCTGTAAATTGGGCACCATTCGCCAAGTGTTGGTTTGACCGAATGAAGTTTGTTAAAAAAATTTCACCATCCCATTGGGCCTGCCAAGAGGATTGAATTAAGGTAAGAATTGTAGATTTAAAATCGGTATAACACACTTTAATCCTAGACATTGATAATGTGTATTGGGATACACAAGTTTACTTGAGGATGTGTGAAATATCGATAGCTGATTGGATTATCCATTATAGTTTGATTGACAGGTGTCGTGATCGATACCAATAAGCTGTTCCATCAATTGACCGCGTATTCTGTAAGTCATGGTTATACACAAACACGAGCGTTTTTAAACCTCATACACTGGAAATTGGAGTCTCATTAGTAGCCTTTATCTACTATCATTTATCTCTGTAAATAATTGAGAAATAAAATCTTTAAACTAAAGTGGAGGAAAGATATTGTTATTGACTTTCAATTCTCACAACTTACGTTTCTTATACCCGTAGCGTGAGCCCCGTAAGCCGCAACTAGCGAACTTACAATCCTCACGGACTTACGGGGCTCACGCTACGTAACTAAAATTCTACATACTGTAAATATGTAGCCAACTAGGCACTTTTATCTTACTTGGTAGCTGTTTCTGCGGGCTCCACAGTGATGCTGTGTACTTTGATGTATGAAGGAGACAAAAGACCATGTAGATCATGTGACTTTACAAATTTCAGCTGTACTGACGTCACAGTACCTATGTTGTTGTGTGTAGAGATCACGTGCTTCTCGTCTCGTCCGTGATCGAGGGTGTGTTTCTGGCTGTAACAATGGAGAAGTAGCAACGACAAACGGCAAGAGAAGGATAAACGGAATGGAATACTGTTTTAGAATACTGGCCATTTCTAATCTAGTCAAAACTTGTGGCACAGAGCCACAAACCATTTGTATTATAGTACTATATATTTACACCACTATTTAATGCACATGTAAATCCCGACTCGGTATGTTGCGTTTACACCACGGTACAAGAGTAGGGAGGAGACATTACGAGACTGACAGAAATGGGTAGTACTACAATGGAGCAAAGCTGTTGCATATCGTACCGTATAAACATAACATATATATATATAGATATATAAATATATTATCTGCATAGTACAATCAAACAGTTGCATATAGTACCGTATAATTACCGTATATATATAATAACCGTACAGTACATTCAAACGGTTGCATATAGTACCGTATCGATACCGTATACATATAATAGCCGTACAGTACAATCAAACGGTTGCATATAGTACCGTATAATTACCATATATATATATAATATCGGTACATTACACTCAAACGGTTGCAAATCGTACCGTATAATTACCGTATATATATAATATCCGTACAGTACAATCGAATGGTTGCATATCGTACCGTATCGTTACCGTATATATATAATATCGGTACAGTACACTCGAACGGTTGCATATCGTACCGTATCGATACGGTATACATATAATAGCCGTACAGTACAATCAAACGGTTGCATATAGTACCGTATCGATACCGTATACATATAATAGCCGTACAGTACAATCAAACGGTTGCATATAGTACCGTATCGATACCGTATACATATAATAGCCGTACAGTACAATCAAACGGTTGCATATCGTACCGTATCATTACCATATATATATATATATATATATATATATAATATCGGTACATTACACTCAAACGGTTGCAAATCTTACCGTATAATTACCGTATACATATACTATCCGTACAGTACAATCGAATGGTTGCATATCGTACCGTATCGTTACCGTATACATATAATAGCCGTACAGTACAATCAAACGGTTGCATATAGTACCGTATCGATACCGTATACATATAATAGCCGTACAGTACAATCAAACGGTTGTATATCGTACCGTATCATTACCATATATATATATATATAATATCGGTACATTACACTCAAACGGTTGCAAATCGTACCGTATAATTACCGTATACATATACTATCCGTACAGTACAATCGAATGGTTGCATATCGTACCGTATAATTACCGTATACATATACTATCCGTACAGTACAATCGAATGGTTGCATATCGTACCGTATCGATACAGAATATATATAATAGCCGTACAGTGCAATCCAACGGTTGCATATAGTACCGTATCGATACCGTATATATATATATATATATATAATAGCCGTACAGTACAATCAAACGGTTGCATATAGTACCGTATCGATACCGTATATATAATAGCCGTACAGTACAATCAAATGGTTGCATATAGTACCGTATCGATACCGTATATATATAATAGCCGTACAGTACAATCAAACGGTTGCATATAGTACCGTATATATATAATAGCCGTACAGTACAATCAAACGGTTGCATATCGTACCGTATCGTTACCGTATATATATAATAGCCGTACAGTACAATCAAACGGTTGCATATAGTACCGTATCGATACCGTATATATATAATAGCCGTACAATACAATCAAATGGTTGCATATAGTACAGTATCGATACCGTATATATATATATAATATCTGTACAGTACAATCAAACGGTTGCATATCGTACCGTATCGATACCGTATATATATATAATAGCCATACAGTACACTCAAACGGTTGCATATAGTAACGTATCGATACCGTATATATATACTGAGTCAAAAAAGAAACGATACCAAACTAAAAATGACATAAAACTATAGAAAGGTTTAATATATTATTACGTATCAGTACCGGGTATCTTATTGCAACGTCAGCCAACTATAAACACAGGTAAATAAACACCCGATAATCCTGGAACGCCGAATTTCCGATTTGCACGTGCTCCTCAACAAAGACAACTTCCTGCACATGTACAAATCGGAAAACCGGTTTATTGTACTGGTATTGCATTATCATCGAGGAAAAACACCTTACATACCCATTGTTACCTCTAACAAAATGCCTAGGCTAAACCGCAATCAGAGAATGCGTGCCATTGGCATGATTGACGGCGGTTTACGTCAGCGTGACGTCGCAAATCGACTCGGGGTTACGCGGATCACGATAACACGTCTACTTCGACGTTATCGAACACATGGATCGGTGGACGACCGTCCAAGATCTGGTCGACCACGTGTGACGACGCGTGAACAGGACCGTCACATTCGGACGTCACATTTACGTGACCGGTTCCTACCTGCTACGCACACAGCTGCCGTTACTCCTGGGATGACCAACAATCGCACCAGTGCACAAACAGTCAGGAACCGGCTCGGTGAACGTGGCATTCGTGCCTATCGGCCATGCGTTGGACCCATCCTGACACGACGTCACCGTGACGTACGGCGGGAATGGACGACGGAACGTGCTCGCTGGACTCGGTTATAGTGGAATTCGGTGATGTTTAGCGGTGAATCGCGGTTCTGTTTGCGTCGAGCGGATGGCAGAGAGCGGGTATATCGCAGACGCGGTGAACGTTACGCCGACGCATGTGTACGTCAGGTCGATCTGTTCGGGGCGGAAGCGTTATGGCGTGGGGCGGTATCACCTTCGGCAGTCGCACTGAACTGTTAGTGGTGGACGGGAACCTAAACGCCCAGCGGTACTGTGATGAGATCCTTGCGCCAGTTGTTGTGCCGTTCTTTAACGCCAATAGAAACGTCACACTGTTCCAACAGGACAACGCCAGGTGTCATACTGCTCGGATTTCCACCACATTATTGGAGCAGAACAATATTGAAACCCTGCCGTGGCCTGCTTTGTCACCAGACTTGTCACCCATAGAACATTTGTGGGATACGTTAGACCGCCGCGTCAGACGACGTCAGCCGGTAACGTTAAACCAACTGAGGGATGTTTTGCGTCAGGAGTGGACAAATATTGTCCAGCAAGAGATTCAGACACTCTTCCGTTCGATGCGACGGCGGTGCATTGCAATGAGAGACGCAAATGGTGCCCATACTCGGTATTGACGTCTGTGTGAAAACTCCATTAGACCCCTGTCCGACGAATTACGTCGTCACGCAGCAGACAGTTTCGGAGGCTCATTATGCTTTATGTGCTCCTCTTTCAAAATGTTGGACTATCATCTTATGAATTTTCAAAGAATGTTCTTAATAAATGTTGAAATTATAGACACATAAACACCAGGTATCGTTTCTTTTTTGACTCAGTATATAATAGCCGTACAGTACAATCAAACGGTTGCATATCGTACCGTATCGTTACCGTATACATTTACTATCCGTACAGTACAATCAAACGATTGCATATCGTACCGTATCGTTACCGTATATATATAATAGCCGTACAGTACAACCAAACGATTGCATATCGTACCGTATCGTTACCGTATACATATACTATCCGTACAGTACAATCAAACGGTTGCATATCGTACCGTATCGTTACCGTATATATATAATATCGGTACATTACACTCAAACGGTTGCATATCGTACCGTATCGTTACCGTATATATATAATATCCGTACAGTACACTCAAACGGTTGCATATCGTACCGTATCGTTACCGTATATATATAATATCCGTACAGTACAATCAAACGGTTGCATATCGTACCGTATCGATACCGTATACATATAATAGCCGTACAGTACAATCAAACGGTTGCATATCGTACCGTATCATTACCATATATATATATATATATATATATATATATCGGTACATTACACTCAAACGGTTGCAAATCTTACCGTATAATTACCGTATACATATACTATCCGTACAGTACAATCGAATGGTTGCATATCGTACCGTATCGTTACCGTATACATATAATAGCCGTACAGTACAATCAAACGGTTGCATATAGTACCGTATCGATACCGTATACATATAATAGCCGTACAGTACAATCAAACGGTTGTATATCGTACCGTATCATTACCATATATATATATATATAATATCGGTACATTACACTCAAACGGTTGCAAATCGTACCGTATAATTACCGTATACATATACTATCCGTACAGTACAATCGAATGGTTGCATATCGTACCGTATAATTACCGTATACATATACTATCCGTACAGTACAATCGAATGGTTGCATATCGTACCGTATCGATACAGAATATATATAATAGCCGTACAGTGCAATCCAACGGTTGCATATAGTACCGTATCGATACCGTATATATATATATATATATAATAGCCGTACAGTACAATCAAACGGTTGCATATAGTACCGTATCGATACCGTATATATATATATATATATATATATATATAATACCGTACAGTACAATCAAACGGTTGCATATAGTACCGTATCGATACCGTATATATAATAGCCGTACAGTACAATCAAACGGTTGCATATAGTACCGTATATATATTAGCCGTACAGTAAATCAAACGGTTGCATATCGTACCGTACGTTACCGTATATATATAATAGCCGTACAGTACAATCAACGGTTGCATATAGTACCGTATCGATACCGTATATATATAATAGCCGTACAATACAATCAAATGGTTGCATATAGTACAGTATCGATACCGTATATATATATATATATATATATAATATCTGTACAGTACAATCAAACGGTTGCATATCGTACCGTATCGATACCGTATATATATATAATAGCCATACAGTACACTCAAACGGTTGCATATAGTAACGTATCGATACCGTATATATATACTGAGTCAAAAAAGAAACGATACCAAACTAAAAATGACATAAAACTATAGAAAGGTTTAATATATTATTACGTATCAGTACCGGGTATCTTATTGCAACGTCAGCCAACTATAAACACAGGTAAATAAACACCCGATAATCCTGGAACGCCGAATTTCCGATTTGCACGTGCTCCTCAACAAAGACAACTTCCTGCACATGTACAAATCGGAAAACCGGTTTATTGTACTGGTATTGCATTATCATCGAGGAAAAACACCTTACATACCCATTGTTACCTCTAACAAAATGCCTAGGCTAAACCGCAATCAGAGAATGCGTGCCATTGGCATGATTGACGGCGGTTTACGTCAGCGTGACGTCGCAAATCGACTCGGGGTTACGCGGATCACGATAACACGTCTACTTCGACGTTATCGAACACATGGATCGGTGGACGACCGTCCAAGATCTGGTCGACCACGTGTGACGACGCGTGAACAGGACCGTCACATTCGGACGTCACATTTACGTGACCGGTTCCTACCTGCTACGCACACAGCTGCCGTTACTCCTGGGATGACCAACAATCGCATCAGTGCACAAACAGTCAGGAACCGGCTCGGTGAACGTGGCATTCGTGCCTATCGGCCATACGTTGGACCCATCCTGACACGACGTCACCGTGACGTACGGCGGGAATGGACGACGGAACGTGCTCGCTGGACTCGGTTACAGTGGAATTCGGTGATGTTTAGCGATGAATCGCGGTTCTGTTTGCGTCGAGCGGATGGCAGAGAGCGGGTATATCGCAGACGCGGTGAACGTTACGCCGACGCATGTGTACGTCAGGTCGATCTGTTCGGGGGCGGAAGCGTTATGGCGTGGGGCGGTATCACCTTCGGCAGTCGCACTGAACTGTTAGTGGTGGACGGGAACCTAAACGCCCAGCGGTACTGTGATGAGATCCTTGCGCCAGTTGTTGTGCCGTTCTTTAACGCCAATAGAAACGTCACACTTTTCCAACAGGACAACGCCAGGTGTCATACTGCTCGGATTTCCACCACATTATTGGAGCAGAACAATATTGAAACCCTGCCGTGGCCTGCTTTGTCACCAGACTTGTCACCCATAGAACATTTGTGGGATACGTTAGACCGCCGCGTCAGACGACGTCAGCCGGTAACGTTAAACCAACTGAGGGATGTTTTGCGTCAGGAGTGGACAAATATTGTCCAGCAAGAGATTCAGACACTCTTCCGTTCGATGCGACGGCGGTGCATTGCAATGAGAGACGCAAATGGTGCCCATACTCGGTATTGACGTCTGTGTGAAAACTCCATTAGACCCCTGTCCGACGAATTACGTCGTCACGCAGCAGACAGTTTCGGAGGCTCATTATGCTTTATGTGCTCCTCTTTCAAACATGTTGGACTATCATCTTATGAATTTTCAAAGAATGTTCTTAATAAATGTTGAAATTATAGACACATAAACACCAGGTATCGTTTCTTTTTTGACTCAGTATATAATAGCCGTACAGTACAATCAAACGGTTGCATATCGTACCGTATCGTTACCGTATACATTTACTATCCGTACAGTACAATCAAACGATTGCATATCGTACCGTATCGTTACCGTATATATATAATAGCCGTACAGTACAACCAAACGATTGCATATCGTACCGTATCGTTACCGTATACATATACTATCCGTACAGTACAATCAAACGGTTGCATATCGTACCGTATCGTTACCGTATATATATAATATCGGTACATTACACTCAAACGGTTGCATATCGTACCGTATCGTTACCGTATATATATAATATCCGTACAGTACACTCAAACGGTTGCATATCGTACCGTATCGTTACCGTATATATATAATATCCGTACAGTACAATCAAACGATTGCATATCGTACCGTATCGTTACCGTATACATATACTATCCGTACAGTACAATCAAACGATTGCATATCGTACCGTATCGTTACCGGATATATATAATATCCGTACAGTACAATCAAACGATTGCATATCGTACCGTATCGTTACCGTATACATATACTATCCGTACAGTGCAATCAAACGATTGCGTATTGTACCGTATAATCACATCGTATACATATAATATCCGTGTAATATTAGCATACCTTTCAAATTTAAGTGGCTCCGTTTTCCCATTCGTTCCGACAAGGGTTACTATAAATTCACCATGAGTGTTTAACATCCAATCAGACATCTTTATATCGACGAAATACTCGTGACCTAATTAAATTGAATACCATTAATTGAACCAATCAACTATATGTATTAGGATAACAGAAATGATTAATATGTGTTTGTAATTTATCAGATTTCAACGAATGAACACTAGCATGTGTTGCATGTCGTACCGTATCGTGTGCACCTGTGTGGCGTCCGTTGTCCAGTGGTAGAGCGTCGGATTTGGAATCGAACGGTCCCGGGTTCGATACTCGGTCAGGCCACGTATGTAGTACGTCATTGAGCAAGGCACCTCACACGCATTGCTTAGTACTGGTTAACCACTAAGGTCGGCTAAGCCTGCACAGGAAAACATGTATAGGTCCCCGCAATGGGTTTGACGTTAATGGAACATATATACATAGAATGAATGTTTCTATTATGCTGATATTTCATCGAGTACAGTGGAATATATATGTTGCACCTGTACGTTCTTATGGTAAGAATCTAAAACGTGCAGATATAAAACAAGCTCTTCTAAAAACCCACTGGAGCCTTTACGAGTGTGCCCTTATGCAAGCCATTTAAATTCCACATTGCGACATTCCACAAATCTCCTTCATGGCGATGGACTCCATCAGGAATGAGGTCTCGAGAGTGATTACTATAAGTTGAAAGAAATTGTTTCCCAATCGAGCTAACAAATAAATTTGTATAAACTAAGCTCTTCTAAAAACTCTCTATGCCTTCTTAAATAAGTCTAAGCATACATTAATCTTTGTTGCTTCTTGCTAATCAATTATCAGGCAAGTATTTATAATATGTTTATATTATTATTATGAAGAATATTGACTAATGTTCAGAGAACTTGAAGAAAAAAAGCTTAAACTTTATTTATTTTACAACGATCGATTGCGAAGCAAGTTTTGACAACTTATATTAATCACTCTCGTTGGTGCGGATGAAAGCGTAAATGTGTTCATTCGTGTGCGAGGAAACCGGAGTACCCGGAGAAAACACATACGTCCGATCTGGCGACAAAGGTACCAGCTCACATACCTCCCGGTCCAAGGATCGAACACCGGGTGAATTGGCGAGAAGCGAGCACGCTAATCACTGCGCTAATCGGACAGGCATATTAAAACTTCTTGTCCATTTTCCTTTTTCTCTTTTCATGAGTTATATTATGCTGCATATTATGATGCAAAGAAAAAAACTAATAGTTTTTAAATATCAGATTTTGACCAACAACAACAACAACAACAACAACAACATTATTAATTGCAGTATATGTGTACATTATACACTTATTGCATTATAAATATAACATAGGCGACATAGAAATAAACATTGTTTAGTTATCTGAGAGTAAAATGTAAATGTTTGGGAATACCATTTTGTATGAGGCCCCCTTGCTAACTAATATTATTAATCTAACAAATGTTTAAACGTAAGGCACATGCTTACCACAAAATGGCGACTGCCCGGAAGTACTGAGATAGAATGTACCAAGCGATGTAATATTTTTGTTTGCACCATATCCCATTATAGGGCATCCGCCGGATGGACATCCAAGGCAACTTCCGGCTTCAAATGTGTCACCACTGGGACATGTATGAGCGTAGAATTTACACTGAGAATTGACAGATTCTATAAATAGCTCCCTAGATCTAGCATGGCTGCACGTGATTGCATATTTGCTCCTGTAATAAAACAAATCAAGTATATGCACGTGTACATGTATGTATGCGATCAGTTATATGCACATGTATACGTATACATGAGGTATGCAGCTAATTATTTTGTTTGTTCCATCCATCCACCCACCCACCCAAATCCCACCCACCCACCCACCCACCCACCCACCCACCCACCCACCCACCACCCACCACCCACCCACCCAAGGAACCCACCCACCCACCCACCCAAAGCCCACCCACCCACCCACCCACCCCCCATCCACCATCATACCCACCCTCCTCCATCCCCCACCACCCACCCACCCACCCAAAACCCACCCACCCATCATCCATCCATCCATCCAATACCCACCCTCCACCCACCACCCCCCACCACCACCCACCCCCCAATACCCCCCACCACCCCCCCACCCACCCATACATCCATCCCTCCACCCACCCACCCACCCACCCACCCATCCATCCACCCACCCCCCACCCACCCATACATCATCCACCACACCCAACCCACCACCCACCACCCATACATCCTCCATCCATCCATCCACTACATCCATCCATCCATCCACTACATCCATACGTCCGTCCGTCCGTCCGTCCATCCATCCCTACATCCACTACATCCTGTCCGTCTCCGTCCGTCGTCCGTCCGTCCGTCGTCCGTCCCTCCGTCCGTCCGTCCGTCCGTCCGTCCGTCCGTCCGTCCGTCCGTCCGTCCGTCCATCCATGCATTCATCCATACATACATCCGTCCGTCCGTCCTTCCGTTCGTCCGTCCGTCCATCCATACATCCATGCATCCATCCATCCAATTACGGACGTGGATGTTGAATTACAACTAACGGTATATCGCTATACTCGATTGCACCTGTTATCAAAGTACATGAATTAGACGGTTAGGTCGTACTATGTTTTAATGAGTCGGTACTAAACGATATCCATTGTCTGTATGTAGGCGATACCTTACGAAAATTAATTACTTATGCAGATGTGGTGTTTGCTTTTAAACTGTAAAGCCCGTATCTACATGTACCACTAACCATAATCCCTAGCTATATCATGATGACGTCACAACAATTAAATATAACTTGCTCCGCCCCCAACGGTTGTTGGCTATTGTTTAGAAATTATCGTGTGGCTTTAAATTCTGATACTTGCATTAGAATATTAATTAACGAGTACAAACCTACATACGTCCTACTGGATTAACTGTTCACTATGTCACTGATAGACCGTCTAGAAAACCCTGCCCGTCTATTAATATTGTAATATTTACATCGCTATTGCATTTCATTCGATGAACGTATGTACCCTGCTTGCATACATGCTCGCATGAAGGTTTCCAACTAATGATATACAGTTGACATGCGCATTCGAAGCTACGGGCATGAGCATTCGCAATGGTATGCATTGTTCATCGCGAGAAGAGGCGTGTCTTAAAGTTTACACTGTTCCAAGGATGATCTACTTACCTGTTCTGACAGACGGTAAGTTGCAATTCTGCATGGACAAAAAACTATTTAAATGCAAAGTGTGCTATAGTTTCTTTGTATCATTGAAAATAATAAGTAATGTAAATATAAGTAATGTAAATATAAGCAATGAATCGTGGGTTAATAGTTTCCATCGGGATATGAACTACATTGGGCATGCTTAAATTAAGCCTGGATGCCTCCACACACTTTCACAACTCCCAATATAGTTCACACCCCGATGGAAACTATTAACCCGCGATATTTGTACCCATGGCTCTTACCAGTACAGTTGCAGACATATTTGCTGACGATGCAACTATATCCGCCTCCGACCAATCTCGTGACACTCTTATTACTTCTATATCTACTGATTTGATAAATGACATCATCATAAATCCGAGTTATGCTGAACGACCACTTGGAGTCACGATCGACAAAACACTATCCCGGGATACTGACAATGCTCTCAAAAAGTGTAATTATTAATTATAATTACTGTCTTGTAACAAAATATATCTCTCTATTCACAATCGCAAACTCTTCTACAATGCTTATATATTGCCTCACGTTTCTTGTGTACTTTGGGGTAGCTGCAACTCATCCTTAGAAGATAAACTAGTTCTGTTCCAAAATAGAGCAGCTAGAATAATTCTAGATCAGGATTTCGACACGCCATAGCAAGTATTACTCTCCCAACTAAAATGGATGACCTTTCCAGAACGAGTCATAATTATATCAGAAGGCATTACAAATGTATAAAACAATACACGGAGCTGCTCCAGAATACTTCAAATCGTCCTTCACTTTTACTTCTGATATACATCCTAGAATTCTCAGGCCAGCCTCAGATTTGCAGGATCATCTATTTGGAACTCTACTTGGCAATTCCATATATCATCATATTACATAACATATTATATATAGTTTCTCTACTGTTCAGCTTTAACATTACTATATAATTCCAATATGCAGTTTTCACTTAAAGTCAGGGCTCGACAAATCCACTCGTCCGCTCGTATTTACGAGTGCCTTTTCGATCTGGACGAGTAGAAATTCCAAGTCGCTTGCCCAGTCGGACGAGTGAAAATTTCAGCTAAATATCCAATATAAATCGAAGGAACAAAATAAAATAATATCCGTTTTACTTTCTTCGGAATGATTACCAGGCGTGATAATGGGAAATCACCGAGGATATTTTAATGTGTTTATGCTGCCACATAATTGCATTTATTAATAAATTAAAGTGCAATTCTGACGATTTTTAATTTTCCTAATATATAATGGGAGGAGTGATAGTCCAATCTGGACGAGTGGAACAGTGGCATCACTCGCCCAGTATGACGAGTAAGAAATTAAAAATGTGTCGAGGCCTGAAAGTCCTATCATTTGATTTGTATATATGGTGATGGCCTCATGGTAGATTAACTTAAAATTTTATTAAAACGTTAAATGAGATATCGCGTAAAATAAAGTCTTTATTATTATTATTATTATTATTCATTCCTTAAATAAATTGTGAACCAATCATTTCGCTGCCACTGTACGAATGTGTGTGCTATGGTGTGTACGTGCGTGTGTATATATTTATGCACATATAATATTCAATATAAAACATATTATTAAAGTACAGTCTACATCCGTTATGTCAAAGTCGGTTATATCGAATTACCCGGTTATCTCGAAGTCGATCAAGTCCCGTTTCAGACACTATCAATTTACATATAACTGGATCTGTTTATATCTAATTTCGTTAAGTCTAACTTCGGTTATTTCGAAGTATTTTGTTCGGTCAGACGGAATTCGACATAACTGATGTATACTGTAATTTCCTTTTTATTCGGAACTCCACAGCCAATTTCGTTTGATACTATTTCCAATTGCCTATATCTATGGCACCCTGTCATACCGGTAATAGAGCCAGTTATCACGCTCCCTATAGCACCGGAAACAGGATGTTCGGTACATCCGGGCTGGTGGTCGCCGCCATTTGGATAAAAATCGATATCACCGACCGCATCACGTGTACCATAACCTACAATATGGAAAACATATGAAAACATTAATTCTACATAGCCTGCATGCTAATTCTGAATAACGGTTGAATTTCTGCAGGGAATATGTGTATTTCCAAATAGTCACCATAGAAACGAAATAACGCAACTAAGCATGTTACGTCGTATACGTAGATGTTGTCATAACATCCAATTTGCAGAAAACAATAGAAAGAAATGTTTGTATTATTCCAGTATACCTGATATAATGTTGAACACGGAGGCATCTGTATGTATGATGTCAACAAAATCTGCATCAGTGGCATCAAGACGCTTGTCGATAGGTTTTCCGGTGAAGCTGGGGTCAGCTGGGTCCAGTCCTGGAATATATTAATACTATATACATATTTAACTTGTTAAAATTGTTTCTGTATGTATTGTGTAACCATAACAATGTGAGGAAGCTATCCAGCTGGTTTGTGGAAGGTCGGTGGTTCTACCATGTGAGGAAGCTATCCAGCTGGTTTGTGGAAGGTCGGTGGTTCTACCATGTGAGGAAGCTATCCAGCTGGTTTGTGGAAGGTCGGTGGTTCTACCATGTGAGGAAGCTATCCAGCTGGTTTGCGGAAGGTCGGTGGTTCTACCATGTGAGGAAGCTATCCAGCTGGTTTGTGGAAGGTCGGTGGTTCTACCATGTGAGGAAGCTATCCAGCTGGTTTGTGGAAGGTCGGTGGTTCTACCATGTGAGGAAGCTATCCAGCTGGCTTGTGGAAGGTCGGTGGTTCTACCATGTGAGGAAGCTATCCAGCTGGTTTGTGGAAGGTCGGTGGTTCTACCATGTGAGGAAGCTATCCAGCTGGTTTGTGGAAGGTCGGTGGTTCTACCATGTGAGGAAGCTATCCAGCTGGTTTGTGGAAGGTCGGTGGTTCTACCCGGGTGACCAGCCTGAAATACTGCATACCCAATAACAACAAAAGAGACGCCATATGACCTAATATAAGCTGTTGGTGCGACTTGAAACCCCCCACATACACAAACGGATCTGTAGTCCAGTGGTAACACGCTGGAATGGTAATCCAGGGATCACGGGTTCGATCCCCCGTCTGACCCTAATAAAATTAACAGTCTTTCAGATGGGATGTTAAACCCCCCAAAACAAACAACCAAATGATTAAAATTGACGGTCATAAAAGACTGCGCAGTCGTATGACAGAAATAATAACTGCCATATGCAAAATTGTCTTGAGAGATTAAAAATAAGTACTGTGTGTGTTTTACGTTTATTTATCGTCGCTACCGGTTGCCCATATGAGCAACGCCTCCTGAAGAGATTAGACATTTTAGATGTTTGGAGGATAGTGCAATGATACAGATTGAGACCCATTCCAGAGTGTCCTCTGGTTCGTTTACGTGTACGGTGTACAGCACCGACACGAGAACTCTGTTTAATGTCGCATCTGAAATACTGTTCATTTTATTAGAGTCAGACGGGGGATTGAACTTGGGATCCCTGGATTACCAGTCCAGCATGTTACCACTGGACTACAGATCAGTCTGTAATATAAGTACTCGAATTAAACAACCTGATATACGGTTCAGATGCGGAATAGAATGTCCAATGTGGCCCGCAGTTTGGGCGCCGAGACTATGCCCGATGATATGAACGTCTCCGTAGTTGAGGGCGTGGTTGCTATGGAGGTAATTCAGTAACAGTACAGTTTCCGCTGCGACTATGAACGTGTTTGCTGCGGCATGTGTATATTCCGTTTTAGACCCATGACCCCAGTCAACTATAATCACATTGAAATCGCCCTGAAATAATCACAACAGCATGCTAATATCACAGACGAGTGTGGTCTTTTAACCCTTTCCTTCATAGATATTTAGGTTAATATACTATTATATCGCCATACAAATGACAGTCACTACATGATATTCTGGCCTTTATTATGAACATTGATTTGACTACTATAATGTCAATGTATGCCGTCAAGAGGTGCTTCTATGGGGGAAAGGGTTAAGAACATTTTGATAAACTATCTATCTATCTATCTTCCGTTAATGTCGCACCCCTCGCGGGGACGTAGACATGTTGCGCGTCAAAAAACCCAAAGAAGTTAAAAGTATAATTTAAGAAAGTAATGAAAATAAGTTGTGGTAACAGTTTAAAAGCAGCTGCACAGAACAACTAGGGACTAGCATAATCAATATGGCAAACTGCCGTATTGAATTGCTCTATGGTAGGGAGATGGACAATGTCAGGAGGGAGATAGTTCCAATGGTAGATTGTTCTTGGGGAAAAGGAAAACTTGTAGTAGTCTGTAATTGTTGTAATTGACCTATAGCTTAAGGAATGGCAATGGCGAGCAGGACGGGAGAGGGGAACTAGGTAATTTCCAATGGGAATAGCAACAAGATCATTATGCATTTTATACAAGGGATAGCCTATTGTCAATACGCCGTTGATCTAGTCTGCGTATATTTAGGGAATGTAGCATGTCTGTAACACTAGAGGTACGATAGAAGTCAGCCTTTATCCAACGGGCTGCTCTTCGCTGGACACCTTCAATTTGGTTTATCAATGTGTGGGTATGGGGCGACCAGATCTCGGAGCCATATTCAAGCTGGGGTCTCACTAGTGTCTGGTAAGCCATGGACTTAAGGGGTTCGGATTAGACCTGGCGGTTTCTACGTAGAAGTCCTAACCATAGGCTTGGCACTATACATACCAACTAGTTAGGCCATATCCAAGCATATTTAAAAATGACATCCCGTCACTATCAGAGTAATGACGAACGATTTCATATCTCCTCAACTGGAGTAGACGGGCTACCTGTTAACACACCGGATTGTTGATACTATATATGGAATTTGGTGCTCGTGCACGTTACCGCAGAGGGATCAATCACGATTCCCTATTAAATTATATTAATCATGGTGATTGTTTGTGTTGTTGTTGTTGATTATATGTTGTTATTGCTGGGGGAGGGGGGTATTGAGGGTGTGTGGTTAAAGCCCATCAACAGCTTAGGTCATATGGTAACTCTCCAACCTAGTAGTGGTGGAGGAAACCCCAGGTGCCCCTCCGATCAGTATTTCAGGCACGCAACAATCTTTAATTCTATTCTTGTCATTAATATATATAGGAGTAACAAACTTGCCCGTCCTTAGATTTTAAACTTATTTTATTTATTCTATTCAACATTTGATATCCCTGACTGTATATATATATATATGTGTGCGTATTTGTCTAATATATCTAGAACATAAAAATTATGCATATACCTACGGGTCACGATATAGTACTGCAGTAT
>CM026389.1:12127491-12263667 GCA_014843695.1 Archivesica marissinica | reverse complement strand
TCCTATATTCCATATATCCTATATTCCATACATCCTATATTCCATACATCCTATATTCCATATATCCTATATTCCATACATCCTATATTCCATATATCCTATATTCCATATATCCTATATTCCATATATCCTATATTCCATATATCCTATATTCCATACATCCTATATTCCATACATCCTATATTCCATATATCCTATATTCCATATATCCTATATTCCATCTATCCTATATTCCATACATCCTATATTCCATCTATCCTATATTCCATCTATCCTATATTCCATATATCCTATATTCCATCTATCCTATATTCCATATATCCTATATTCCATATATCCTATATTCCATATATCCTATATTCCATACATCCTATATTCCATATATCCTATATTCCATACATCCTATATTCCATACATCCTATATTCCATATATCCTATATTCCATACATCCTATATTCCATATATCCTATATTCCATATATCCTATATTCCATCTATCCTATATTCCATACATCCTATATTCCATACATCCTATATTCCATATATCCTATATTCCATATATCCTATATTCCATATATCCTATATTCCATACATCCTATATTCCATATATCCTATATTCCATACATCCTATATTCCATCTATCCTATATTCCATCTATCCTATATTCCATCTATCCTATATTCCATACATCCTATATTCCATATATCCTATATTCCATATATCCTATATTCCATATATCCTATATTCCATACATCCTATATTCCATACATCCTATATTCCATATATCCTATATTCCATATATCCTATATTCCATATATCCTATATTCCATACATCCTATATTCCATATATCCTATATTCCATACATCCTATATTCCATCTATCCTATATTCCATCTATCCTATATTCCATCTATCCTATATTCCATACATCCTATATTCCATATATCCTATATTCCATATATCCTATATTCCATACATCCTATATTCCATACATCCTATATTCCATATATCCTATATTCCATACATCCTATATTCCATATATCCTATATTCCATACATCCTATATTCCATATATCCTATATTCCATATATCCTATATTCCATACATCCTATATTCCATATATCCTATATTCCATACATCCTATATTCCATATATCCTATATTCCATATATCCTATATTCCATACATCCTATATTCCATACATCCTATATTCCATATATCCTATATTCCATATATCCTATATTCCATACATCCTATATTCCATATATCCTATATTCCATATATCCTATATTCCATCTATCCTATATTCCATATATCCTATATTCCATACATCCTATATTCCATATATCCTATATTCCATATATCCTATATTCCATATATCCTATATTCCATATATCCTATATTCCATATATCCTATATTCCATACATCCTATATTCCATATATCCTATATTCCATACATCCTATATTCCATATACCTATATTCCATACATCCTATATTCCATACATCCTATATTCCATACATATATTCCATACATCCTATATTCCATACATCCTATATTCCAATCCTATATTCAATTATATTCCATATATCCTATATTCCATATATCCTATATTCCATACATCCTATATTCCATACATCCTATATTCCATACATCCTATATTCCATATATCCTATATTCCATACATCCTATATTCCATACATCCTATATTCCATACATCCTATATTCCATACATCCTATATTCCATATATCCTATATTCCATATATCCTATATTCCATACATCCTATATTCCATCTATCCTATATTCCATATATCCTATATTCCATATATCCTATATTCCATATATCCTATATTCCATACATCCTATATTCCAACTATCCTATATTCCATACATCCTATATTCCATATATCCTATATTCCATCTATCCTATATTCCATACATCCTATATTCCATATATCCTATATTCCATATATCCTATATTCCATACATCCTATATTCCATATATCCTATATTCCATACATCCTATATTCCAACTATCCTATATTCCATACATCCTATATTCCATATATCCTATATTCCATCTATCCTATATTCCATACATCCTATATTCCATCTATCCTATATTCCATATATCCTATATTCCATATATCCTATATTCCATATATCCTATATTCCATACATCCTATATTCCAACTATCCTATATTCCATACATCCTATATTCCATATATCCTATATTCCATACATCCTATATTCCATACATCCTATATTCCATATATCCTATATTCCATATATCCTATATTCCATATATCCTATATTCCATATATCCTATATTCCATATATCCTATATTCCATACATCCTATATTCCATACATCCTATATTCCATACATCCTATATTCCATATATCCTATATTCCATATATCCTATATTCCATATATCCTATATTCCATATATCCTATATTCCATATATCCTATATTCCATACATCCTATATTCCATACATCCTATATTCCATACATCCTATATTCCATACATCCTATATTCCATACATCCTATATTCCATATATCCTATATTCCATACATCCTATATTCCATACATCCTATATTCCATACATCCTATATTCCATACATCCTATATTCCATACATCCTATATTCCATATATCCTATATTCCATATATCCTATATTCCATACATCCTATATTCCATACATCCTATATTCCATACATCCTATATTCCATACATCCTATATTCCATACATCCTATATTCCATATATCCTATATTCCATACATCCTATATTCCATACATCCTATATTCCATACATCCTATATTCCATACATCCTATATTCCATACATCCTATATTCCATACATCCTATATTCCATATATCCTATATTCCATATATCCTATATTCCATACATCCTATATTCCATACATCCTATATTCCATACATCCTATATTCCATACATCCTATATTCCATACATCCTATATTCCATACATCCTATATTCCATATATCCTATATTCCATATATCCTATATTCCATATATCCTATATTCCATACATCCTATATTCCATACATCCTATATTCCATATATCCTATATTCCATACATCCTATATTCCATACATCCTATATTCCATACATCCTATATTCCATACATCCTATATTCCATACATCCTATATTCCATACATCCTATATTCCATACATCCTATATTCCATACATCCTATATTCCATACATCCTATATTCCATACATCCTATATTCCATATATCCTATATTCCATACATCCTATATTCCATACATCCTATATTCCATACATCCTATATTCCATATATCCTATATTCCATACATCCTATATTCCATACATCCTATATTCCATACATCCTATATTCCATACATCCTATATTCCATACATCCTATATTCCATACATCCTATATTCCATATATCCTATATTCCATACATCCTATATTCCATACATCCTATATTCCATACATCCTATATTCCATATATCCTATATTCCATACATCCTATATTCCATACATCCTATATTCCATACATCCTATATTCCATACATCCTATATTCCATACATCCTATATTCCATACATCCTATATTCCATATATCCTATATTCCATACATCCTATATTCCATACATCCTATATTCCATATATCCTATATTCCATACATCCTATATTCCATACATCCTATATTCCATATATCCTATATTCCATACATCCTATATTCCATATATCCTATATTCCATACATCCTATATTCCATACATCCTATATTCCATATATCCTATATTCCATACATCCTATATTCCATATATCCTATATTCCATACATCCTATATTCCATATATCCTATATTCCATATATCCTATATTCCATATATCCTATATTCCATATATCCTATATTCCATATATCCTATATTCCATACATCCTATATTCCATATATCCTATATTCCATACATCCTATATTCCATCTATCCTATATTCCATCTATCCTATATTCCATATATCCTATATTCCATATATCCTATATTCCATACATCCTATATTCCATACATCCTATATTCCATATATCCTATATTCCATCTATCCTATATTCCATATATCCTATATTCCATATATCCTATATTCCATCTATCCTATATTCCATATATCCTATATTCCATATATCCTATATTCCATATATCCTATATTCCATATATCCTATATTCCATATATCCTATATTCCATATATCCTATATTCCATACATCCTATATTCCATCTATCCTATATTCCATACATCCTATATTCCATACATCCTATATTCCATACATCCTATATTCCATACATCCTATATTCCATACATCCTATATTCCATATATCCTATATTCCATACATCCTATATTCCATACATCCTATATTCCATCTATCCTATATTCCATATATCCTATATTCCATATATCCTATATTCCATATATCCTATATTCCATATATCCTATATTCCATATATCCTATATTCCATATATCCTATATTCCATACATCCTATATTCCATCTATCCTATATTCCATATATCCTATATTCCATACATCCTATATTCCATACATCCTATATTCCATCTATCCTATATTCCATATATCCTATATTCCATACATCCTATATTCCATCTATCCTATATTCCATACATCCTATATTCCATATATCCTATATTCCATATATCCTATATTCCATATATCCTATATTCCATCTATCCTATATTCCATACATCCTATATTCCATACATCCTATATTCCATACATCCTATATTCCATACATCCTATATTCCATACATCCTATATTCCATATATCCTATATTCCATACATCCTATATTCCATACATCCTATATTCCATATATCCTATATTCCATACATCCTATATTCCATACATCCTATATTCCATATATCCTATATTCCATACATCCTATATTCCATATATCCTATATTCCATACATCCTATATTCCATATATCCTATATTCCATATATCCTATATTCCATACATCCTATATTCCATACATCCTATATTCCATATATCCTATATTCCATACATCCTATATTCCATATATCCTATATTCCATACATCCTATATTCCATATATCCTATATTCCATATATCCTATATTCCATACATCCTATATTCCATACATCCTATATTCCATATATCCTATATTCCATACATCCTATATTCCATATATCCTATATTCCATACATCCTATATTCCATACATCCTATATTCCATACATCCTATATTCCATACATCCTATATTCCATATATCCTATATTCCATATATCCTATATTCCATATATCCTATATTCCATATATCCTATATTCCTACTATCCTATATTCCATACATCCTATATTCCATACATCCTATATTCCATATATCCTATATTCCATCTATCCTATATTCCATATATCCTATATTCCATCTATCCTATATTCCATCTATCCTATATTCCATCTATCCTATATTCCATACATCCTATATTCCATATATCCTATATTCCATATATCCTATATTCCATACATCCTATATTCCATATATCCTATATTCCATATATCCTATATTCCATACATCCTATATTCCATATATCCTATATTCCATATATCCTATATTCCATATATCCTATATTCCATACATCCTATATTCCATATATCCTATATTCCATATATCCTATATTCCATACATCCTATATTCCATATATCCTATATTCCATATATCCTATATTCCATATATCCTATATTCCATATATCCTATATTCCATATATCCTATATTCCATACATCCTATATTCCATATATCCTATATTCCATACATCCTATATTCCATATATCCTATATTCCATACATCCTATATTCCATACATCCTATATTCCATACATCCTATATTCCATACATCCTATATTCCATACATCCTATATTCCATACATCCTATATTCCATATATCCTATATTCCATACATCCTATATTCCATATATCCTATATTCCATACATCCTATATTCCATACATCCTATATTCCATACATCCTATATTCCATACATCCTATATTCCATATATCCTATATTCCATACATCCTATATTCCATATATCCTATATTCCATACATCCTATATTCCATACATCCTATATTCCATATATCCTATATTCCATATATCCTATATTCCATACATCCTATATTCCATACATCCTATATTCCATATATCCTATATTCCATACATCCTATATTCCATATATCCTATATTCCATACATCCTATATTCCATATATCCTATATTCCATATATCCTATATTCCATACATCCTATATTCCATACATCCTATATTCCATATATCCTATATTCCATACATCCTATATTCCATATATCCTATATTCCATATATCCTATATTCCATATATCCTATATTCCATATATCCTATATTCCATATATCCTATATTCCATATATCCTATATTCCATACATCCTATATTCCATATATCCTATATTCCATATATCCTATATTCCATATATCCTATATTCCATACATCCTATATTCCATATATCCTATATTCCATATATCCTATATTCCATATATCCTATATTCCATATATCCTATATTCCATCTATCCTATATTCCATACATCCTATATTCCATATATCCTATATTCCATATATCCTATATTCCATATATCCTATATTCCATATATCCTATATTCCATACATCCTATATTCCATACATCCTATATTCCATACATCCTATATTCCATACATCCTATATTCCATACATCCTATATTCCATATATCCTATATTCCATACATCCTATATTCCATACATCCTATATTCCATATATCCTATATTCCATACATCCTATATTCCATCTATCCTATATTCCATATATCCTATATTCCATACATCCTATATTCCATACATCCTATATTCCATATATCCTATATTCCATACATCCTATATTCCATACATCCTATATTCCATATATCCTATATTCCATACATCCTATATTCCATACATCCTATATTCCATCTATCCTATATTCCATATATCCTATATTCCATACATCCTATATTCCATATATCCTATATTCCATACATCCTATATTCCATACATCCTATATTCCATATATCCTATATTCCATACATCCTATCGTCCATACATCCTATATTCCATACATCCTATATTCCATACATCCTATATTCCATACATCCTATATTCCATACATCCTATATTCCATATATCCTATATTCCATACATCCTATATTCCATATATCCTATATTCCATACATCCTATATTCCATACATCCTATATTCCATACATCCTATATTCCATACATCCTATAGTCCATATATCCTATATTCCATACATCCTATATTCCATATATCCTATATTCCATATATCCTATATTCCATACATCCTATATTCCATACATCCTATATTCCATACATCCTATATTCCATACATCATATATTCATATATCCTATATTCCATGTATCCTATCTTCCATACATCCTATATTCCATACATTCTATCTTTCATGTATTCTATATTTCATACACCCTATCTTTCATACATCCTATCTTTCATACATTCTATCTTTCATGTATTCTATCTTTCATACATCCTATCTTTCATACATCCTATCTTTCATACACCCTATCTTTCATACATCCTATCTTTCATACATCCTATCTTTCATACACCCTATCTTTCATACATCCTATCTTTCATACATCCTATCTTTCATACATCCTATCTTTCATACACCCTATCTTGCATACATCCTATCTTTCATACACCCTATCTTTCATACACCCTATCTTTCATACATCCTATCTTTCATACATTCTATCTTTCATGTATTCTATCTTTCATACACCCTATCTTTCATACATCCTATATTCCATACATCCTATCTTGCATACATCCTATCTTTCATACACCCTACCTTTCATATATCCTATCTTTCATACATCAGTTATGGACATGCGCATTCGAAGATACGGACATACGCATTCGAAGATACGGACATGCGCACTCGAAGTTACGGACATGCGCTCTCGAAGATACGGACATACGCATTCGAAGATACGGACATGCTCACTAGAAGTTACGGACATGGCACTCGAAGTTACGGACATGCACATTCGCAGTGTTCGCCAGGGTTTCTTTGATATTCTTTGAATAATTAATATAAATATAAATAATTAAATGTGTGTTAATGTCACCAGGTTGAATTTGTAGTCTAGTTTATATGATTTGCTAGCCTCAAACCTTAGACGATGTAAATTTTGTAATAGTTTCCATCGCGGTAATTTAGCTAGTACATTCCAATTTAACTATTAACCCGCGATTCATTCTTTTCAAATTCCACTAAAACACGACCAGTGTAGTTCATACCTCGACATAATCTATTTACCCGCGATTCATTCCGTAACTAAAATTATACATACTGTAAATATGTAGCCAACTAGGCACTTTTTTCTTACTTGGTAGCTGTTTCTGCGGGCTCCACAGTGATGCTGTGTACTTTGATGTATGAAGGAGACAAAAGACCATGTAGATCATGTGACTTTACAAATTTCAGCTGTACTGACGTCACAGTGCCTATGTTGTTGTGTGTAGAGATCACGTGCTTCTCGTCTCGTCCGTGATCGAGGGTGTGTTTCTGGCTGTAACAATGGAGAAGTAGCAACGACAAACGGCAAGAGAAGGATAAACGGAATCACAGGGATTCGGCACGTTTGGGGGTACTAGTATATATATTTAAGTACAGGGATTCTACTCTGTGGGATATCAGATTTCGCATCGATCAGTAAAATGGCCCTATCTGAAACAATTTTGTACAAAGCTGTCCAAATATAACGCCTATCCCGAGTCTTTATATTGTTCTTCAAATAAAACACAACTTTAAGCTGCATGAATGTATACTTGGCAAACAATTGCCACATACATTGGCCATAGCAGGTCACATTTCCCTACTAGGACACGGGTTCTGTCAGCAACAAAAATAATCTTCGACGGGAGAGTTTTAACTGTGAATAACATTATCAATAAAATGTGTTTACACTAACGTGTAGGTTTATTCGGCAATAATGTACGTCAAAAAGAGATTTCGTAGCATTTTCAATTTGTTTTGAAAATTTCTATAGCTGCGCAATTCGCGTTGAAACGAGCGTTGAAACGAGCGTTCTGATTGGATTATTATGTATTTTTTATATAGCAAGAATAATCATAATCCAATCAGAACGCTCGTTTCAACGCTCGTTTCAATGCGAATTGCGCCGCTTTAGAAATTTTCAAAAGAAATTGAAAATGCTACGAAATCTCTTTTTGACGTACATTTTTGCCGAATAAACCTACACGTTAGTGTAAACAAATTGTATTGATAATGTTATTCACAGTTAAAACTCTCCCGTCGAAGATTTTTTTTGTTGCTGACAGAACCCGTGTCCTAGAATGGAAATGTGACCTGCTATGGCCAATGTCTGTGGCAATTGTTTGCAAAGTATACATGCACGCAGCTTAAAGTTGTGTTTTATTTGAAGAACAATATAAAGACTCGGGATAGGCGTTATATTCGGATAGATGCGTACAAAATTGTTTCAGATAGGGCCATTTTACTGATCGATGCGAAATCTGACATCCCACAGAGTAGAATCCCTGTACTTAAATATATATACTAGTACCCCCAAACGTGCCGAATCCCTGTGAACGGAATGGAATACTGTTTTAGAATACTGGCCATTTCTAATCTAGTTAAAACTTGTGGCACAGAGCCACAAACCATTTGTATTATAGTACTATATATTTACACCACTATTTAATGCACGTGTAAATCCCCACTCGGTATGTTGCGTTTACACCACGGTACAAGAGTAGGGAGGAGACATTACGAGACTGACAGAAATGGGTAGTACTGCAATGGAGCAAAGCTGTTGCATATCGTACCGTATAAACATAACATATATATATATAGATATATAAATATATTATCTGCATAGTACAATCAAACAGTTGCATATAGTACCGTATAATTACCGTATATATATAATAACCGTACAGTACATTCAAACGGTTGCATATAGTACCGTATCGATACCGTATATACATATAATAGCCATACAGTACACTCAAACGGTTGCATATCGTACCGTATCGATACCGTATACATTTACTATCCGTACATTACTATCAAACGGTTGCATATAGTACCGTATCGATACCGTATACATTTACTATCCGTACATTACAATCAAACGGTTGCATATAGTACCGTTGTTTTTTTCGAGTTTATGAAGGTCTGCCCGCCCGGAGGCACTGTAAGTGAGCGTACACAGTATGCTCACCTGTTGAGGCTTGACCCCGACGTGTATCCCTCACGTCTTAAAGATATATTTTGTAATACCAAAGGGATAAATTTTCATAAAAACAGCTGATTTTGGCGCTATGTATTTAATGCCTAAAGTTTGTATAATTTAATCTCAAAGTATGACGGTTGCACTGGTGGTTAATGAAACCAGTGTAATGTGCTTCCGTTGGTCCTACTCTTGTTTCTTTATGTTCATAGACGTGTATCCTGGGTTTCGACAGCATTATTGTGTTCTGTAGTCCGGGATCGATTCACTTGTGTTAATTTTCGAATTTCGAATCTTTGAAGTTCTAATAATCTAAAATTTACTTTTTTGTTACGTCTGAAAGTTTTATGTGCATTCGTACTGCCTGTTTTACTAAGAAATGGCCTTTAATGTATGAGCTAGATTATATGCCACAGAAAGAACTACAAGCCCATGCATTTCGGGTTCTTGGCGCGTGTTTTGTGTCTTCCGATCAATATATGTTGAATATGCTTTCTTATCACATGTGTATTTGCATATGTGCAAACATGTCCTTCTTTATGTCAGGTGCTGTTAACAGTGGTACTTGCCATGTATAAGTTAGTGTTTATACCATGCGACTCGTTTTAAAATGGCTTCCTATGTGTGATCGTCCAGACCCCAGATTAGATTGAACAGGTGTTACATCTGTGTTGTGATATCTAGTACTGTGTATATTTTTATTGTATTATTTTATATATAATACTAGTATTTATGGTATTTTTGTTCTGTTTTTGTTTGTTTTTCGTATTGTATATTGGTAGTATGTACATATATATATATTGTAAGAACACTTACCCACTCACATTGATGCGCATGCACCTGTCTGTACATATATATACATACGCCTATATATGTTCTTAGATTTATATAATCATTTTTGGTGTTTTGTTTTTGTTTGTTTATTTATTCACCCGGTATATTGGTAGTATGTACATATATATACAAAAATAATTCTTACCCCCCCCCCCCACACACACGCACGCACATGTCTGTATTTATACATATGCATACATATGTGTGCATACATAACTACATACACATATAAATACACAAATATAGAATCACCCAAATACACATAGCTATGGTCTATATAATTTATGACTACACCCATTCATCTATTCATACTGATATACACACGTGCATTGTAGTCGTGAGTGACTGGGGATTTATTAATGGCTACCGATTTGTTCTACGGTTATGTAATTTTCTCCGTACCCCTAGTCAGTCGCAAGAATCGGTCCATTTTTCTCCTGTGCGTTTGCCTTTGTTTTAACTATATCGCTCGCGGGCTTTATAGCCTATTTAAAAGGACTTTCCTCTTTGATCTGATTGTACTGCCGCCTAAGTCGGTCAGGTATCCCAGCATAGTAACCGATACATTATTTAGATATATCTATACGGGTTTATTGCCGTATACGCCAATGAATTAGGTTCATACATGTATGGTTCGTATGGTATAAAGCCAGTGGTTATTGGACCTGCTGCCTAAGCCAGTCAGGTACATGGTATCCACGGTTTATCCTGTTTATGTGCGCTTGTACGCCTAAGACGCGTTCTCAGGGCGGATATACATACGATAAACCATACACATACGATTAACTGTTTTTTGTTTGTTTTGTTTGTTTTATTTTAACATTTACTTATGAGGTGGATTTCCAGATATTTTTATGAGTGTTTATAAGTTGTTTACGAGTCCTGTTTCTTTGATGTAGGTAAATAGGGTGTTCCTTATCTTATCTTCGAAAGGTGAGGGCGGATTGAGCAGTGTTTCTTTGATGTAGGTAAATAGGGTGTTCCTTATCTTATCTTCGAAAGGTGAGGGCGGATTAAGCAGTGTTTCTTTGATGTAGGTAAATAGGGTGTTCCTTATCTTATCTTCGAAAGGTGAGGGCGGATTAAGCAGTGTTTCTTTGATGTAGGTAAATAGGGTGTTCCTTATCTTATCTTCGAAAGGTGAGGGCGGATTAAGCAGTGTTTCTTTGATGCAGGTAAATAGGGTGCTCCTTATCTTATCTTCGAAAGGTGAGGGCGGATTAAGCAGTGTTTCTTTGATGCAGGTAAATAGGGTGTTCCTTATCTTATCTTCGAAAGGTGAGGGCGGATTAAGCAGTGTTTCTTTGATGTAGGTAAATAGGGTGTTCCTTATCTTATCTTCGAAGGTGAGGGCGGATTAAGTAGTGTTTCTTTGATGTAGGTACATAGGTGTTTCTTATCTTATCTTCGAAAGGTGAGGGCGGATTAAGCAGTGTTTTTCTTTGATGTAGGTAAATAGGGTGTTCCTTATCTTATCTTCGAAAGGTGAGGGCGGATTAAGCAGTGTTTCTTTGATGTAGGTAAATAGGGTGTTCCTTATCTTATCTTCGAAAGGTGAGGGCGGATTAAGCAGTGTTTCTTTGATGTAGGTAAATAGGGTGTTCCTTATCTTATCTTCGAAAGGTGAGGGCGGATTAAGCAGTGTTTCTTTGATGTAGGTAAATAGGGTGTTCCTTATCTTATCTTCGAAAGGTGAGGGCGGATTAAGCAGTGTTTCTTTGATGTAGGTAAATAGGGTGTTCCTTATCTTATCTTCGAAAGGTGAGGGCGGATTAAGCAGTGTTTCTTTGATGTAGGTAAATAGGTTGTTCCTTATCTTATCTTCGAAAGGTGAGGGCGGATTAAGCAGTGTTTCTTTGATGTAGGTAAATAGGATGTTCCTTATCTTATCTTCGAAAGGTGAGGGCGGATTAAGCAGTGTTTCTTTGATGTAGGTAAATAGGGTGTTCCTTATCTTATCTTCGAAAGGTGAGGGCGGATTAAGCAGTGTTTCTTTGATGTAGGTAAATAGGGTGTTTCTTATCTTATCTTCGAAAGTGAGGGCGGATTAAGCAGTGTTTCTTTGATGTAGGTAAATAGGGTGTTCCTTATCTTATCTTCGAAAGGTGAGGGCGGATTAAGCAGTGTTTCTTTGATGTAGGTAAATAGGGTGTTCCTTATCTTATCTTCGAAAGGTGAGGGCGGATTAAGCAGTGTTTCTTTGATGTAGGTAAATAGGGTGTTCCTTATCTTATCTTCGAAAGGTGAGGGCGGATTAAGCAGTGTTTCTTTGATGCAGGTAAATAGGGTGTTCCTTATCTTATCTTCGAAAGGTGAGGGCGGATTAAGCAGTGTTTCTTTGATGCAGGTAAATAGGGTGTTCCTTATCTTATCTTCGAAAGGTGAGGGCGGATTAAGCAGTGTTTCTTTGATGCAGGTAAATAGGGTGTTCCTTATCTTATCTTCGAAAGGTGAGGGCGGATTAAGCAGTGTTTCTTTGATGTAGGTAAATAGGGTGTTCCTTATCTTATCTTCGAAAGGTGAGGGCGGATTAAGTAGTGTTTCTTTGATGTAGGTACATAGGGTGTTCCTTATCTTATCTTCGAAAGGTGAGGGCGGATTAAGCAGTGTTTCTTTGATGTAGGTAAATAGGGTGTTCCTTATCTTATCTTCGAAAGGTGAGGGCGGATTAAGAAGTGTTTCTTTGATGTAGGTAAATAGGGTGTTCCTTATCTTATCTTCGAAAGGTGAGGGCGGATTAAGCAGTGTTTCTTTGATGTAGGTAAATAGGGTGTTCCTTATCTTATCTTCGAAAGGTGAGGGCGGATTAAGCAGTGTTTCTTTGATGTAGGTAAATAGGGTGTTCCTTATCTTATCTTCGAAAGGTGAGGGCGGATTAAGCAGTGTTTCTTTGATGTAGGTAAATAGGGTGTTCCTTATCTTATCTTCGAAAGGTGAGGGCGGATTAAGCAGTGTTTCTTTGATGTAGGTAAATAGGGTGTTCCTTATCTTATCTTCGAAAGGTGAGGGCGGATTAAGCAGTGTTTCTTTGATGTAGGTAAATAGGGTGTTCCTTATCTTATCTTCGAAAGGTGAGGGCGGATTAAGCAGTGTTTCTTTGATGTAGGTAAATAGGGTGTTCCTTATCTTATCTTCGAAAGGTGAGGGCGGATTAAGCAGTGTTTCTTTGATGTAGGTAAATAGGGTGTTTCTTATCTTATCTTCGAAAGGTGAGGGCGGATTAAGCAGTGTTTCTTTGATGTAGGTAAATAGGGTGTTCCTTATCTTATCTTCGAAAGGTGAGGGCGGATTAAGCAGTGTTTCTTTGATGTAGGTAAATAGGGTGTTCCTTATCTTATCTTCGAAAGGTGAGGGCGGATTAAGCAGTGTTTCTTTGATGTAGGTAAATAGGGTGTTCCTTATCTTATCTTCGAAAGGTGAGGGCGGATTAAGCAGTGTTTCTTTGATGTAGGTAAATAGGGTGTTCCTTATCTTATCTTCGAAAGGTGAGGGCGGATTAAGCAGTGTTTCTTTGATGTAGGTAAATAGGGTGTTCCTTATCTTATCTTCGAAAGGTGAGGGCGGATTAAGCAGTGTTTCTTTGATGTAGGTAAATAGGGTGTTCCTTATCTTATCTTCGAAAGGTGAGGGCGGATTAAGTAGTGTTTCTTTGATGTAGGTAAATAGGGTGTTCCTTATCTTATCTTCGAAAGGTGAGGGCGGATTAAGTAGTGTTTCTTTGATGCAGGTAAATAGGGTGTTCCTTATCTTATCTTCGAAAGGTGAGGGCGGATTAAGTAGTGTTTCTTTGATGTAGGTAAATAGGGTGTTCCTTATCTTATCTTCGAAAGGTGAGGGCGGATTAAGCAGTGTTTCTTTGTTAATTACTATTATACCTATGTAATACAACTCAGCTTCAAGTTTTTGTCTTTGTGTCTTGTGCTTACTACAAGTAAAGAATACATGTTCAAATGTTTCTAACTCGTTGCAATATGTGCACTTTTTTTGTTATCTATATATCTTTCAGCTTTTAATAGAGAATTGCCAAGTTTTAATCTCGTGTATATTTGGTCCAAATTCACATTTGTGCTATATACTTTTAAACTTGGAGGTATTATAGGGTATATGTGTTTGTTGTGAAAATTTGAGCTGTTGTACTCGGTCCATTGTTTTTGAAATTTGTTTTTAATTTTTGTGGTAATGAGACTGTATGCTTCTGTTACACTAAGATTTAGTGGAATGTGATCTCCATTGATACTTGCTTCTCGTGCGCAGTAATCTGCATGCTCATTGCCACGGATGCCCACGTGACTGGGTATCCATACAAATTTTACTGTTCCGCCGTTGTTTAGTATATTATTTGTTAGTAACAGTGTTTGATTTAGTGTTTCGGGTCGATTTTTTGATGTGCCTGTGTCTATGGATTGAAGTGAGCTTAGGCTATCACTGAATATTGCTACTCTTGAAATTGTGTTTGAGTGCCTCCTCGAGTGCTATATTGATTGCAATTAATTCGCATGTGTAGATTGATATGTGGTCATTTAGCTTAACTTTTTTTGAAAAGTAATGTTTGTTGTTTTCGTCATACCCTACTACACCCGCACCTGCAATTATTTTTTCTATATTTTTGCTTCCGTCAGTATAGAATTTTGTGTAATTACTATAGTTATCTTCGATGTGTGTTTGTGCTTTAAATAATTTGTTGGGAATGGGATCTGATCTTGAGATGTATTCCGTCAATTCAGTGTCAGGTTTTGACAGTTGAATATTTATTAGTTGTTCATAGTTTGGTGGCTGTATGTTGATTTGTTTTAATTCATATGCTTCTAATAATTTAAGAATAGTTTGCGAATATGGTAATTTGTGCGTTTTTTCGAATGTTTTATTGTAACTACTTTGATATATTGGTTCTAATTCTAACTTTTCGTTAATTGGCAGTTCTTTGCCTAGTCTATTGCTTCGTGCCAAGTATTTAAGCATGTTCATTTCTCTACGTAAATCAATTGGTATTTCCGCTGTTTCCACTAGCAATGGCATCGAGTTTGTGTAACTAAAACACCCAGTTATTAGTTTTAGGGCTTTGTTTTGAATAGTTGGTAGCCTTTTCAATGACGTATCATTTGATGATGCATATATTATGCTGCCATAATCTATTTTGCTATTAATAAGTGATTTGTAAATTGTGAGTAGGCATTTTTTGTTTGTGCCCCAACCTTTTCCTTTGATGGTCCTCATGACATTAAGATCTTTTTCGCATCTTTTTACTAGATAATCTATGTGTGTTTTCCAGCTTAGATGCTTATCAAAGTACATTCCTAGGAATTTGGCTGTGGTATTGTAACTTAGTTTGTTGTCTCCTAATTTGAGTCTTGGGAAACCTGGATCAGCCTCAGGTGCTTTTATCCGTTTCCGGTGTACTATTAGTACTTGTGTTTTGGTAGGATTGATTATAAACCCACATGTTTTGCTCCACTCCTCGATAATGTCTAATGCATTTTGTGCTCGTTGGAATGCCATTAGTGGTCTTGGGGCTGACACCCATGTTGCAGAGTCATCGACAAATTGCGATAATTCTGCTTTTGCGTGCGGGTTTTTTAGTTTAGAGTTGTAATCGTCAATGGCATTTTGAAGTGTATTCATAAATAGACTGAACAGGATAGGTGATAATACGCTACCTTGGGGGCAGCCATTAATGGTTTCCACTATTTCTGATAGATGGCCATTTTGTTTGACCTTTATTTTTCTGTGTCTGAGCAAATCTGCTATCCATTTAAGTATTCGTCCTCTTATGCCTATATGCTTTAAGTAGTTTAATATCCCCCCTATCCATAATTTATCAAATGCATTGCTTAGGTCTAAGAAAATTGCTATTAGATAATTGCGACTGGCTTGGGCTTTTTTGCAGTCAGATTCCAATCTTGTTAGATTGTCCTCGCAAGAGTGGTTCGCTCGGCATCCGGATTGATACTTAGATATTAGATTGTTCGTTTCTAGGAAATTGCAAAGACGGGGTTTTATCATTTTTTGTATTAGTTTAGTGAATGTTGACGTTAATGAGATAGGTCTGTATGAGGCTGGGTCTGTTTTATCTTTGTTTGGTTTAAGTATAGGTATAATAATAGCTTCACTCCATGAGTCTGGTGATGAGTTTGTTTTCCATGATTGGTTAAATAATTGAAGTAGTGTGTTTTTACTTTCTAATGGTAGTTTTTTTAAGATTGTATAGTGGATTGCGTCCTCACCAGGTGCTCCATTTTTACATTTGTTTAATGCTGTTTCTAGTTCATACATTGTAAAATCTGAGTTGATTGGGAGATGTTTATGTTCGTCTTCTGATTCTAAGTCTTTATAAACTTGTGATTGTATGTCTGTTTTTCTAGTGATGAATTCTGGGCTATATCCCTCGTTGCTGCTGACTTTTTTGTAGTGTTTAGCTAACACATTTGCTTGTTCTAAATGATCGGTGACACATATGTTATTTGCTTTGAAAATCATTGCCGTTGTTGGTGCTCTCCCTTTTTTTTTTTTACAAAGTCCCATAACTCCTTAGAGTTTGTTTTGTGAGTTATGCTTGAACAAAAGTCTACCCAACTGTCACTTTTAGCCTTTTGTATAATATATTTTGCATATTGTCTAGCCTGGTGCCATAATTCCTTTTTAATTGGGGTTTTGTCTTTTTTGAAAATCTTGCGTAATTGTTCTCTTTTGTTTTGGGTTTACTTTTTGGTATTGTTTTGCTTAGTATGTTATTTAATTTATTTAAGAACATGTCAAAATTATATGTTATAGTATGTTCTGTTATATTGTAGTTTAATTCAGTTTTGCACACTTCTTTAAAGTGTGACCATTGTTCTAGTGTGGCCTTGTTGATTTTCCATTTTTCTGGTATTTTTATACTTTGTTCTATATAGTTTGTTGCTATGGTCGTAATTATTGGTAAATGATCACTGCCTAGTGTGTTGTCTATGACATTAAACTCTGCAAATGGGTGTAGGTGTGAAGAGATTATTGATAGGTCTAAGGTAGCATCGCTTTGTGATTGATGATCACTTAATCTTGTGACTTGACCATCATTTATGCAATTTAGGTTATTTTCGTGCATGAAATCTAGCAAGTCCCAGGCCTCGGTGTCACACCGTAGATCGCTTAGGGGGTTCCATAGAGTGTGTTTTAGATTAAAGTCTCCTGTTATAATTGTGTTCTTTCCCAGGTTGTTAAATATTGTTTCGAACATTTTTCTGGTGTTACCAGTATGTTTATTTACATAATAATGATATATTGTAATCGGGTCTTTTTGTCCGAAAAGTGTGATTGCTATGGCTTCTGCCTCTTTATACGGGTTTATTTGTTTTTCTGTGAATGGTAGATTATTCCTGACGTAAATACACAATCCTCCTGCCGCATTAGTTATCGTTTTCTTGTTTATTGGTTTTTGATAACCCTTAAATCTAAATGGTTCTTTTTTGTCCGATAGCTTTGTTTCTTGGATGCAAATTACATCATATTTTGTAGGAGAGTTATCTATAAAGTTCTGAAGTTGATTGCATTTGATGGAATGGTTGTGTTTTCATGCCTCTAATGTTCCACGATATGACACTGAGATGTTTCTGGTTTTTATTGTTCCCACTGATATCATGGTTATGCATTATTAATTATTGGTTTGTTTGTATGATTTAATTTCTTATTATATACTTATTGATGACGATATTTGCCTAGTATCTGTATCTATTACCATTGTATACCGGCATTCCCATGTGTGCCCTCTGGTAATTAGTCATCGTATGCGGATGATAAAATCCGTAATTGAATCTGTGTGGGAAGTAGTGTGGTTCTCTCCATTGCTGTCTGCTTATATTGTTATAAGGTCTGTTAGAGTTATTGATGTACCTGGGTGCCGTTTTGGGTATTTGAGTGGGTGGTTGTGTGGGTGTTGCATTGTTCTTTGGCTCTGGTGCTACGTGGGTGGTTGTTGCTTTTTGGGAGGTCTGTTTATTTGAGTTGTGAGTTTGTGTAGTAGTTCCTAATTTTACTACATCAGTAAGGATGGTTTTTATTTCCTCCTCAGTTTTATTTACCAGGAGTGGGGCTATTTTATTGATTAGGTCAGTTGTTATGTGTGCGGTGGTATTGGTCTGAACGGGCAGTGTGTCCTGTGTGTGGGGCATAACCTGCGGTGCTGGGTTTAGCCCAAGCTGATGGCATTTGTTGTTATACGTTTGTGTTAGGGTGTTGTTGGTAATATTTATGGATTGTTTATATCTCAAGTACACGGGGCATCCCTTGAAAGCAGCACTGTGGGGACGTTCACAGTTTGCACACTTTTTCTTGTGTATATTTTTACATTGATTATGTTGGTGGGGTGCAGCGCAGTGTGGGCACTTTACTGTTTTTCTACATTTATTTGTTGTATGGCCATGCATTTGGCAGTTATTACATCTGAGTGGTTTTAGGAGTGCTGGAGAGACAAGTTCATTTAGGTCTACTAGTTTAATAGGGGCCTCCTCTGATTTGAAAGTGATTGTTGCTGTTGGGGCTGGTGTTTTTATGTTGTCTTTATAACTGTATCCCCTCTGTATGTCGATGATATCCGGGTTATTTTGTTTTAGAGAATGCGTGAAATTATCGAAATTATCTATATTTGTTAATTTGATGATTCCTTTTGCCTGCTTATTTATTTGAGTTTTTACAATTTTTGCTTTGAAGTTATATTTTCCATAAGAGAATTGTTCTGCCTGTGTTATTTTTTGTTCCGCTATTTTGAAGGTTAGAGCATTCTTGTATTTTGCATGTATTGGTGTTGTCTGATGGCAGAAGGCATGTCCAATAAATGAGGCAAAACTCCTCCCTACCTCATCCAATGTGTTTTCCGGGACTCTTTCCATTACAGAAAATAGAGTTATAAACACCCAACATATTGGGTGATGACTGGGTGCTCGGGTGGGTGTTTTGGGGGATGTATTTGTCTTCCCACCCTTCCCAACTAGTGCCCATTCACCATCCTCGTGCTCTATCTGTGCTCTTTTATGAGCGGGAGCCGATCCACTTATGTCTGGTGATGACAACCCGCTGCAATCTCTGTCCCTTTTTTTATTAATTGAGGGAAGTGGGATTTTTGACCTAGCATTCACTGTTCTCCTGGGTGTTTCATTTTCATCATGGTTGGGAGTATCTATTTGGACTAGGATTGGTGATTCATTTATCACCAGTTTGCTTGGTGGGGAAAGTGATTCAGACCCCGCCGAGGAGTCCATATCTTTCCTCTTTACCCCCACTATTGGTGTGCTCATAGGGTTCAACTCCATTATAAATATATGTTTAAGCGGACACACTCTCTATATTTATATATATATATAAAGATTGTATTGTTTTATCTACACTGTTATTATTTGAAGATGGATTTACCAACAAGAACCAGTTCGGACAAATGTGTTAATGTGTTATGGGGATTTTTTATATTGCGTTCTTATAATATAATACGATTTCTAGTCTACTGGACGATGTATTAAGTATATTGTTAGATAACAAATAAAATTCTATAAGATACTTCTCCTTTGTCTGGGTGTTGTATAATCTCAGCAGGACACTTGTATGGATGCTGGCCAGCATATGGTTCGGTTTCCACAGATGATAATTTGATAACCCGTGACTTCCTGTGTTAGCTATCAACATGGACGTGTGATTTCCTGGATTAGCTAACAGGTGTTTGTGAATGTCGATTTTATCACAGTATGGGGTTTAATCCAATATCCTGGATCTATGGTCTGTTCTAGCACAATGGAGATATAGTACCGTATCGATACCGTATACATATATAATAGCCATACAGTACACTCAAACGGTTGCATATAGTACCGTATCGATACCGTATATATATAATAGCCATACAGTACACTCAAACGGTTGCATATAGTACCGTATCGATACCGTATACATATAATAGCTGTACAGTAATAATAATAATAATATACCACATTTATATAGCGCCCTTTTCATAATAAGTTATGCGCTCAAAGGCGCTTTACAGTTGAACATATGACATATCACAGATATGGTAAAACATGAATAAGTAAGCAAAACATGACAATACAATACATGTATAAAAAGTAATTAGAGATTGAAAAATATGGATCTTAAAACTAAAATTACTAAACTAAAGAAACTAAAATTAAATAAAACCTACATAATCATTAATGAAACAAGTTATCGAAACATTAGAACATTAAAAATTATAAGAACTGAAAACTAATATAAGATGCCTAAGATAAGATATATAATTCCTAATGTCTTTGATTTAAATAACCTTAAGAAATAAACAAAAATAAAAACATTTAAAAATTATTATTAAATCTTTCATTAAAACAACATAACTTCATTTATGAATAATATTAAAAAAGGAAAAACTATCAACATGTAATTTGGAAATCATTGATATTTAACATCCATACGCTTGTTTGAAAAAGTGTGTTTTCAAAGATCTTTTAAAGGAACACAACGATTTTGAGTCCCTGATTCCATTGGGAAGGGCGTTCCATAGTTTTGGTGCGGCTACTTCAAATCTTCTGTCACCATATGTCACTGACTTAATGTGTCTTGGGTCCTCCTCGACTAGTCTAAGGGAACCATTTTGCGATCTTAATGTTCTCTTAGGGTGGTACACTTTCAGCATGTTTTTAATGTAAACTGGGCCTTTGTCATTTAGTGCTTTATATGTTAGTGTTAGGATTTTGTATTTAATTCTGTAGTTGACGGGTAGCCAGTGGAGATCTTCAAGAATAGGAGACACGTGGTCGAACCGGTACGTTTTTGATATCAGGCGGGCAGCTGTGTGTTGAACATTCTGTAATTTGGAAATCGTTGATTTTGATACACCATGAAGCAGCCCATTACAATAGTCCATTCTCGATGTCACAAGCGAATTTACTAGGGTTTTTGTTGCATGGGTTGTAAGGAATTTTCTGATATGACCAATCTTTCTGATCTGCCCATAACTGGATCTGCACACTGAATTTACATGTTGTTCCATGTTAAGTTGGGAGTCTAGCATAGCCCCAAGGTTTCTCACACACTTTGATGGTTTTATAGCAGAGTCTCCAACAGTTATTGTGATATTTTCGACTGATTGTTCTTTTTGTTTTGAGCAAAAAACAATAACTTCCGTCTTGTCTGCATTCAATTTGAGCATGTTTATGTGCAACCATTGAACAATTTCGTTAAAACAATCTTCAACACGGCGTATGGTTTCTAACTGTGATTGATCATCCGTTGGTTCAAAGGATAAATATAGCTGCGAGTCATCCGCGTAAAAGTGATGTTTAAGACCATGTTTTTTGCATATGGAACCAACGGGCTTTGTATACATGGTGTAGAATTTAGGGCCTAACACCGAACCTTGAGGAACACTGAAATGCATCTTGACTGGTTTGGACAACTTTCCATCAATACAAACTGTTTGGTATCTATCAGTGAGATATGATTTTATCCACTGGAGTGCTTTGTCGGCAATTCCAAAATGGTTTTCAAGACGATGCAGCAATGTGACATGGTCAATTGTGTCAAAGGCTGCTGACAAATCGAGCAGAACTAGAATAGAAGCATTGCTCTTATCTAGGGATTGAAGAATGTCGTTTTGCACTTTCACCAACGCGGTTTCTGTGGAGTGATATTTTCTGTATGCAGATTGGTGTTCCTCATGCATATAGTACCGTATCGATACCGTATACATATACTATCCGTACAGTACAATCAAACGGTTGCAAATAGTACCGTATCGATACCGTATACATATAATAGCCGTACAGTACAATCAAACGGTTGCATATAGTACCGTATCGATACCGTATATATATAATATGCGTACAGTACAATCAAACGGTTGCATATAGTACCGTATCGATACCGTATATATATATATATATATATAATAGCCGTACAGTACAATCAAATGTTTGCATATAGTACCGTATCGATACCGTATACATATACTATCCGTACAGTACAATCGAATGGTTGCATATAGTACCGTATCGATACCGTATATATATAATAGCCGTACAGTACAATCCAACGGTTGCATATCATACCGTATCGATACCGTATACATATAATAGCCGTACAGTACAATCAAATGGTTGCATATAGTACCGTATCAATACCGTATATATATAATAGCCGTACAGTACAATCAAATGGTTGCATATAGTACCGTATCGATACCGTATATATATATATATAATAGCCGTACAGTACAATCAAATGGTTGCATATAGTACCGTATCGATACCGTATATATATAATAGCCGTACAGTACAATCAAATGGTTGCATATAGTACCGTATCGATACCGTATATATATATAATAGCCGTACAGTACAATCAAATGGTTGCATATAGTACCGTATCGATACCGTATATATATAATAGCCGTACAGTACAATCAAATGGTTGCATATAGTACCGTAGCGATACCGTATATATATAATAGCCGTACAGTACAATCAAATGGTTGCATATAGTACCGTATCGATACCGTATATATATATATATATATAATAGCCGTACAGTACAATCAAACGTTTGCATATAGTACCGTATATATATAATAGCCGTACAGTACAATCAAATGGTTGCATATAGTACCGTATCGATACCGTATATATATAATAGCCGTACAGTACAATCAAACGGTTGCATATAGTACCGTATCGATACCGTATATATATATATATATATATATAATAGCCGTACAGTACAATCAAACGGTTGCATATAGTACCGTATCGATACCGTATATATAATAGCCGTACAGTACAATCAAATGGTTGCATATCGTACCGTATCGTTACCGTATATATATAATAGCCGTACAGTACAATCAAACGGTTGCATATAGTACCGTATATATATAATAGCCGTACAGTACAATCAAACGGTTGCATATCGTACCGTATCGTTACCGTATATATATAATAGCCGTACAGTACAATCAAACGGTTGCATATAGTACCGTATCGATACCGTATATATATAATAGCCGTACAATACAATCAAATGGTTGCATATAGTACCGTATCGATACCGTATATATATATATAATATCTGTACAGTACAATCAAACGGTTGCATATCGTACCGTATCGATACCGTATATATATATAATAGCCATACAGTACACTCAAACGGTTGCATATAGTAACGTATCGATACCGTATATATATACTGAGTCAAAAAAGAAAGGATACCAAACTAAAAATGACATAAAACTATAGAAAGGTTTAATATATTATTACGTATCAGTACCGGGTATCTTATTGCAACGTCAGCCAACTATAAACACAGGTAAATAAACACCCGATAATCCTGGAACGCCGAATTTCCGATTTGCACGTGCTCCTCAACAAAGACAACTTCCTGCACATGTACAAATCGGAAAACCGGTTTATTGTACTGGTATTGCATTATCATCGAGGAAAAACACCTTACATACCCATTGTTACCTCTAACAAAATGCCTAGGCTAAACCGCAGTCAGAGAATGCGTGCCATTGGCATGATTGACGGCGGTTTACGTCAGCGTGACGTCGCAAATCGACTCGGGGTTACGCGGATCACGATAACACGTCTACTTCGACGTTATCGAACACATGGATCGGTGGACGACCGTCCAAGATCTGGTCGACCACGTGTGACGACGCGTGAACAGGACCGTCACATTCGGACGTCACATTTACGTGACCGGTTCCTACCTGCTACGCACACAGCTGCCGTTACTCCTGGGATGACCAACAATCGCACCAGTGCACAAACAGTCAGGAACCAGCTCGGTGAACGTGGCATTCGTGCCTATCGGCCATGCGTTGGACCCATCATGACACGACGTCACCGTGACGTACGGCGGGAATGGACGACGGAACGTGCTCTCTGGACTCGGTTATAGTGGAATTCGGTGATGTTTAGCGGTGAATCGCGGTTCTGTTTGCGTCGAGCGGATGGCAGAGAGCGGGTATATCGCAGACGCGGTGAACGTTACGCCGACGCATGTGTACGTCAGGTCGATCTGTTCGGGGCGGAAGCGTTATGGCGTGGGGCGGTATCACCTTCGGCAGTCGCACTGAACTGTTAGTGGTGGACGGGAACCTAAACGCCCAGCGGTACTGTGATGAGATCCTTGCGCCAGTTGTTGTGCCGTTCTTTAACGCCAATAGAAACGTCACACATTTCCAACAGGACAACGCCAGGTGTCATACTGCTCGGATTTCCACCACATTATTGGAGCAGAACAATATTGAAACCCTGCCGTGGCCTGCTTTGTCACCAGACTTGTCACCCATAGAACATTTGTGGGATACGTTAGACCGCCGCGTCAGACGACGTCAGCCGGTAACGTTAAACCAACTGAGGGATGTTTTGCGTCAGGAGTGGACAAATATTGTCCAGTAAGAGATTCAGACACTCTTCCGTTCGATGCGACGGCGGTGCATTGCAATGAGAGACGCAAATGGTGCCCATACTCGGTATTGACGTCTGTGTGAAAACTCCATTAGACCCCTGTCCGACGAATTACGTCGTCACGCAGCAGACAGTTTCGGAGGCTCATTATGCTTTATGTGCTCCTCTTTCAAAATGTTGGACTATCATCTTATGAATTTTCAAAGAATGTTCTTAATAAATGTTGAAAGTATAGACACATAAACACCAGGTATCGTTTCTTTTTTGACTCAGTATATAATAGCCGTACAGTACAATCAAACGGTTGCATATCGTACCGTATCGTTACCGTATACATTTACTATCCGTACAGTACAATCAAACGATTGCATATCGTACCGTATCGTTACCGTATATATATAATAGCCGTACAGTACAACCAAACGATTGCATATCGTACCGTATCGTTACCGTATACATATACTATCGGTACATTACACTCAAACGGTTGCATATCGTACCGTATCGTTACCGTATATATATAATATCCGTACATTACACTCAAACGGTTGCATATCGTACCGTATCGTTACCGTATACATATACTATCCGTACAGTACAATCAAACGATTGCATATCGTACCGTATCGTTACCGTATACATATACTATCCGTACAGTACAATCAAACGATTGCATATCGTACCGTATCGTTACCGTATACATATACTATCCGTACAGTACAATCAAACGATTGCATATCGTACCGTATCGTTACCGTATATATATAATATCGGTACATTACACTCAAACGGTTGCATATCGTACCGTATCGTTATCGTATATATATAATATCCGTACAGTACAATCAAACGGTTGCATATCGTACCGTATCGTTACCGTATATATATAATATCGGTACATTACACTCAAACGGTTGCATATCGTACCGTATCGTTACCGTATATATATAATATCCGTACAGTACAATCAAACGATTGCATATCGTACCGTATCGTTACCGTATATATATAATATCGGTACATTACACTCAAACGGTTGCATATCGTACCGTATCGTTATCGTATATATATAATATCCGTACAGTACAATCAAACGGTTGCATATCGTACCGTATCGTTACCGTATATATATAATATCGGTACATTACACTCAAACGGTTGCATATCGTACCGTATCGTTACCGTATATATATAATATCCGTACAGTACAATCAAACGATTGCATATCGTACCGTATCGTTACCGTATACATATACTATCCGTACAGTACAATCAAACGATTGCATATCGTACCGTATCGTTACCGTATACATATACTATCCGTACAGTACAATCAAACGATTGCATATCGTACCGTATCGTTACCGTATACATATACAATCCGTACAGTACAATCAAACGATTGCATATCGTACCGTATCGTTACCGTATACATATACTATCCGTACAGTACAATCAAACGGTTGCATATCGTACCGTATCGTTACCGTATACATATATTATCCGTACAGTACAATCAAACGATTGCATATCGTACCGTATCGTTACCGTATACATATACTACCCGTACAGTACAATCAAACGATTGCATATCGTACCGTATCGTTACCGTATGCATATAATATCCGTACAGTGCAATCAAACGATTGCATATCGTACCGTATCGTTACCGTATACATATACTATCCGTACAGTGCAATCAAACGATTGCGTATTGTACCGTATAATCACATCGTATACATATAATATCCGTGTAATATTAGCATACCTTTCAAATTTAAGTGGCTCCGTTTTCCCATTCGTTCCGACAAGGGTTACTATAAATTCACCATGAGTGTTTAACATCCAATCAGACATCTTTATATCGACGAAATACTCGTGACCTAATTAAATTGAATACCATTAATTGAACCAATCAACTATATGTATTAGGATAACAGAAATGATTAATAAGTGTTTGTAATTTATCAGATTTCAACGAATGAACACTAGCATGTGTTGCATGTCGTACCGTATCGTGTGCACCTGTGTGGCGTCCGTTGTCCAGTGGTAGAGCGTCGGATTTGGAATCGAACGGTCCCGGGTTCGATACTCGGTCAGGCCACGTATGTAGTACGTCATTGAGCAAGGCACCTCACACGCATTGCTTAGTACTTGTTAACCACTAAGGTCGGCTAAGCCTGCACAGGAAAACATGTATAGGTCCCCGCAATGGGTTTGACGTTAATGGAACATATATACATAGAATGAATGTTTCTATTATGCTGATATTTCATCGAGTACAGTGGAATATATATGTTGCACCTGTACGTTCTTATGGTAAGAATCTAAAACGTGCAGATATAAAACAAGCTCTTCTAAAAACCCACTGGAGCCTTTACGAGTGTGCCCTTATGCAAGCCATTTAAATTCCACATTGCGACATTCCACAAATCTCCTTCATGGCGATGGACTCCATCAGGAATGAGGTCTCGAGAGTGATTAATATAAGTTGAAAGAAATTGTTTCCCAATCGAGCTAACAAATAAATTTGTATAAACTAAGCTCTTCTAAAAACTCTCTATGCCTTCTTAAATAAGTCTAAGCATACATTAATCTTTGTTGCTTCTTGCTAATCAATTATCAGGCAAGTATTTATAATATGTTTTATATTATTATTATGAAGAATATTGACTAATGTTCAGAGAACTTGAAGAAAAAAAGCTTAAACTTTATTTATTTTACAACGATCGATTGCGAAGCAAGTTTTGACAACTTATATTAATCACTCTCGTTGGTGCGGATGAAAGCGTAAATGTGTTCATTCGTGTGCGAGGAAACCGGTGTACCCGGAGAAAACACATACGTCCGATCTGGCGACAAAGGTACCAGCTCACATACCTCCCGGTCCAAGGATCGAACACCGGGTGAATTGGCGAGAAGCGAGCACGCTAATCACTGCGCTAATCGGACAGGCATATTAAAACTTCTTGTCCATTTTCCTTTTTCTCTTTTCATGAGTTATATTATGCTACATATTATGATGCAAAGAAAAAAACTAATAGTTTTTAAATATCAGATTTTAACCAACAACAACAACAACAACAACAACAACAACATTATTAATTGCAGTATATGTGTACATTATACACTTATTGCATTATAAATATAACATAGGCGACATAGAAATAAACATTGTTTAGTTATCTGAGAGTAAAATGTAAATGTTTGGGAATACCATTTTTTGTATGAGGCCCCCTTGCTAACTAATATTATTAATCTAACAAATGTTTAAACGTAAGGCACATGCTTACCACAAAATGGCGACTGCCCGGAAGTACTGAGATAGAATGTACCAAGCGATGTAATATTTTTGTTTGCACCATATCCCATTATAGGGCATCCGCCGGATGGACATCCAAGGCAACTTCCGGCTTCAAATGTGTCACCACTGGGACATGTATGAGCGTAGAATTTACACTGAGAATTGACAGATTCTATAAATAGCTCCCTAGATCTGGCATGGCTGCACGTGATTGCATATTTTGCTCCTGTAATAAAACAAATCAAGTATATGCATGTGTACATGTATGTATGCGATCAGTTATATGCACATGTATACGTATACATGAGGTATGCAGCTAATTATTTTGTTTGTTCCATCCATCCACCCACCCACCCACCCACCCACCCATCCATCCATCCATCCATCCATCCATCCATCCACCCACCCACCCATCCATCCATCCCATCCATCCATCCATCCACTACATCCATACGTCCGTCCGTCCGTCCCATCCATCCACTACATCCATACATACGTCCGTCCGTCCATCCATGCATTCATCCATACATACATCCGTCCGTCCGTCCTTCCGTTCGTCCGTCCGTCCATCCATACATCCATGCATCCTTCCATCCAATTACGGACGTGGATGTTGAATTACAACTAACGGTATATCGCTATACTCGATTGCACCTGTTATCAAAGTACATGAATTAGACGGTTAGGTCGTACTATGTTTTAATGAGTCGGTACTAAACGATATCCATTGTCTGTATGTAGGCGATACCTTACGAAAATTAATTACTTATGCAGATGTGGTGTTTGCTTTTAAACTGTAAAGCCCGTATCTACATGTACCACTAACCATAATCCCTAGCTATATCATGATGACGTCTCAACAATTAAATATAACTTGCTCCGCCCCCAACGGTTGTTGGCTATTGTTTAGAAATTATCGTGTGGCTTTAAATTCTGATACTTGCATTAGAATATTAATTAACGAGTACAAACCTACATACGTCCTACTGGATTAACTGTTCACTATGTCACTGATAGACCGTCTAGAAAACCCTGCCCGTCTATTAATATTGTAATATTTACATCGCTATTGCATTTCATTCGATGAACGTATGTACCCTGATTGCATACATGCTCGCATGAAGGTTTCCAACTAATGATATACAGTTGACATGCGCATTCGAAGCTACGGGCATGAGCATTCGCAATGGTATGCATTGTTCATCGCGAGAAGCGGCGTGTCTTAAAGTTTACACTGTTCCAAGGATGATCTACTTACCTGTTCTGACAGACGGTAAGTTGCAATTCTGCATGGACAAAAAACTATTTAAATGCAAAGTGTGCTATAGTTTCTTTGTATCATTGAAAATAATAAGTAATGTAAATATAAGTAATGTAAATATAAACAATGAATCGTGGGTTAATAGTTTCCATCGGGATATGAACTACATTGGGCATGCTTAAATTAAGCCTGGATGCCTCCACACACTTTCACAACTCCCAATATAGTTCACACCCCGATGGAAACTATTAACCCGCGATATTTGTACCCATGGCTCTTACCAGTACAGTTGCAGACATATTTGCTGACGATGCAACTATATCCGCCTCCGACCAATCTCGTGACACTCTTACTACTTCTTTATCTACTGATTTGATAAATGACATCATCATAAATCCGAGTTATGCTGAACGACCACTTGGAGTCACGATCGACAAAACACTATTCCGGGATAAACATACTGACAATGCTCTCAAAAAGTGTAATTATTAATTATAATTACTGTCTTGTAACAAAATATATCTCTCTATTCACAATTGCAAACTCTTCTACAATGCTTATATATTGCCTCACGTTTCTTGTGTACTTTGGGGTAGCTGCAACTCATCCTTAGAAGATAAACTAGTTCTTTTCCAAAATAGAGCAGCTAGAATAATTCTAGATCAGGATTTCGACACGCCATAGCAAGTATTACTCTCCCAACTAAAATGGATGACCTTTCCAGAACGAGTCATAATTATATCAGAAGGCATTACAAATGTATAAAACAATACACGGAGCTGCTCCAGAATACTTCAAATCGTCCTTCACTTTTACTTCTGATATACATCCTAGAATTCTCAGGCCAGCCTCAGATTTGCAGGATCATCTATTTGGAACTCTACTTGGCAATTCCATATATCATCATATTACATAACATATTATATATAGTTTCTCTACTGTTCAGCTTTAACATTACTATATAATTCCAATATGCAGTTTTCACTTAAAGTCAGGGCTCGACAAATCCACTCGTCCGCTCGTATTTACGAGTGCCTTTTCGATCTGGACGAGTAGAAATTCCAAGTCGCTTGCCCAGTCGGACGAGTGAAAATTTCAGCTAAATATCCAATATAAATCGAAGGAACAAAATAAAATAATATCCGTTTTACTTTCTTCGGAATGATTACCAGGCGTGATAATGGGAAATCACCGAGGATATTTTAATGTGTTTATGCTGCCACATAATTGCATTTATTAATAAATTAAAGTGCAATTCTGACGATTTTTAATTTTCCTAATATATAATGGGAGGAGTGATAGTCCAATCTGGACGAGTGGAACAGTGGCATCACTCGCCCAGTATGACGAGTAAGAAATTAAAAATGTGTCGAGGCCTGAAAGTCCTATCATTTGATTTGTATATATGGTGATGGCCTCATGGTAGATTAACTTAAAATTTTATTAAAACGTTAAATGAGATATCGCGTAAAATAAAGTCTTTATTATTATTATTATTATTATTCATTCCTTAAATAAATTGTGAACCAATCATTTCGCTGCCACTGTACGAATGTGTGTGCTATGGTGTGTACGTGCGTGTGTATATATTTATGCACATATAATATTCAATATAAAACATATTATTAAAGTACAGTCTACATCCGTTATGTCAAAGTCGGTTATATCGAATTACCCGGTTATCTCGAAGTCGATCAAGTCCCGTTTCAGACACTATCAATTTACATATAACTGGATCTGTTTATATCTAATTTCGTTAAATCTAACTTCGGTTATTTCGAAGTATTTTGTTCGGTCAGACGGAATTCGACATAACTGATGTATACTGTAATTTCCTTTTTATTCGGAACTCCACAGCCAATTTCGTTTGATACTATTTCCAATTGCCTATATCTATGGCACCCTGTCATACCGGTAATAGAGCCAGTTATCACGCTCCCTATAGCACCGGAAACAGGATGTTCGGTACATCCGGGCTGGTGGTCGCCGCCATTTGGATAAAAATCGATATCACCGACCGCATCACGTGTACCATAACCTACAATATGGAAAACATATGAAAACATTAATTCTACATAGCCTGCATGCTAATTCTGAATAACGGTTGAATTTCTGCAGGGAATATGTGTATTTCCAAATAGTCACCATAGAAACGAAATAACGCAACTAAGCATGTTACGTCGTATACGTAGATGTTGTCATAACATCCAATTTGCAGAAAACAATAGAAAGAAATGTTTGTATTATTCCAGTATACCTGATATAATGTTGAACACGGAGGCATCTGTATGTATGATGTCAACAAAATCTGCATCAGTGGCATCAAGACGCTTGTCGATAGGTTTTCCGGTGAAGCTGGGGTCAGCTGGGTCCAGTCCTGGAATATATTAATACTATATACATATTTAACTTGTTAAAATTGTTTCTGTATGTATTGTGTAACCATAACAATGTGAGGAAGCTATCCAGCTGGCTTGCGGAAGGTCGGTGGTTCTACCATGTGAGGAAGCTATCCAGCTGGCTTGCGGAAGGTCGGTGGTTCTACCATGTGAGGAAGCTATCCAGCTGGTTTGCGGAAGGTCGGTGGTTCTACCATGTGAGGAAGCTATCCAGCTGGTTTGCGGAAGGTCGGTGGTTCTACCATGTGAGGAAGCTATCCAGCTGGTTTGCGGAAGGTCGGTGGTTCTACCATGTGAGGAAGCTATCCAGCTGGTTTGTGGAAGGTCGGTGGTTCTACCATGTGAGGAAGCTATCCAGCTGGTTTGCGGAAGGTCGGTGGTTCTACCATGTGAGGAAGCTATCCAGCTGGTTTGCGGAAGGTCGGTGGTTCTACCATGTGAGGAAGCTATCCAGCTGGTTTGCGGAAGGTCGGTGGTTCTACCATGTGAGGAAGCTATCCAGCTGGTTTGCGGAAGGTCGGTGGTTCTACCATGTGAGGAAGCTATCCAGCTGGTTTGTGGAAGGTCGGTGGTTCTACCATGTGAGGAAGCTATCCAGCTGGCTTGCGGAAGGTCGGTGGTTCTACCATGTGAGGAAGCTATCCAGCTGGTTTGTGGAAGGTCGGTGGTTCTACCATGTGAGGAAGCTATCCAGCTGGTTTGCGGAAGGTCGGTGGTTCTACCCGGGTGACCAGCCTGAAATACTGCATACCCACCAATAACAACAAAAGAGACGCCATATGACCTAATATAAGCTGTTGGTGCGACTTGAAACCCCCCACATACACAAACGGATCTGTAGTCCAGTGGTAACACGCTGGAATGGTAATCCAGGGATCACGGGTTCGATCCCCCGTCTGACCCTAATAAAATTAACAGTATTTCAGATGGGATGTTAAACCCCCCAAAACAAACAACCAAATGATTAAAATTGACGGTCATAAAAGACTGCGCAGTCGTATGACAGAAATAATAACTGTCATATGCAAAATTGTCTTGAGAGATTAAAAATAAGTACTGTGTGTGTTTTACGTTTATTTATCGTCGCTACCGGTTGCCCATATGAGCAACGCCTCCTGAAGAGATTAGTCATTTTAGATGTTTGGAGGATAGTGCAATGATACAGATTGAGATCCATTCCAGAGTGTCCTCTGGTTCGTTTACGTGTACGGTGTACAGCACCGACACGAGAACTCTGTTTAATGTCGCATCTGAAATACTGTTCATTTTATTAGAGTCAGACGGGGGATTGAACTTGGGATCCCTGGATTACCAGTACAGCATGTTACCACTGGACTACAGATCCGTCTGTAATATAAGTACTCGAATTAAAACAACCTGATATACGGTTCAGATGCGGAATAGAATGTCCAATGTGGCCCGCAGTTTGGGCGCCGAGACTATGCCCGATGATATGAACGTCTCCGTAGTTGAGGGCGTGGTTGCTATGGAGGTAATTCAGTAACAGTACAGTTTCCGATGCGACTATGAACGTGTTTGCTGCGGCATGTGTATATTCCGTTTTAGACCCATGACCCCAGTCAACTATAATCACATTGAAATCGCCCTGAAATAATCACAACAGCATGCTAATATCACAGACGAGTGTGGTCTTTTAACCCTTTCCTTCATAGATATTTAGGTTAATATACTATTATATCGCCATACAAATGACAGTCACTACATGATATTCTGGCCTTTATTATGAACATTGATTTGACTACTATAATGTCAATGTATGCCGTCAAGAGGTGCTTCTATGGGGGAAAGGGTTAAGAACATTTTGATAAACTATCTATCTATCTATCTTCCGTTAATGTCGCACCCCTCGCGGGGACGTAGACATGTTGCGCGTCAAAAAACCCAAAGAAGTTAAAAGTATAATTTAAGAAAGTAATGAAAATAAGTTGTGGTAACAGTTTAAAAGCAGCTGCACAGAACAACTAGGGACTAGCATAATCAATATGGCAAACTGCCGTATTGAATTGCTCTATGGTAGGGAGATGGACAATGTCAGGAGGGAGATAGTTCCAATGGTAGATTGTTCTTGGGGAAAAGGAAAACTTGTAGTAGTCTGTAATTGTTGTAATTGACCTATAGCTTAAGGAATGGCAATGGCGAGCAGGACGGGAGAGGGGAACTAGGTAATTTCCAATGGGAATAGCAACAAGATCATTATGCATTTTATACAAGGGATAGCCTATTGTCAATACGCCGTTGATCTAGTCTGCGTATATTTAGGGAATGTAGCATGCCTGTAACACTAGAGGTACGATAGAAGTCAGCCTTTATCCAACGGGCTGCTCTTCGCTGGACACCTTCAATTTGGTTTATCAATGTGTGGGTATGGGGCGACCAGATCTCGGAGCCATATTCAAGCTGGGGTCTCACTAGTGTCTGGTAAGCCATGGACTTAAGGGGTTCGGATTAGACCTGGCGGTTTCTACGTAGAAGTCCTAACCATAGGCTTGGCACTATACATACCAACTAGTTAGGCCATATCCAAGCATATTTAAAAATGACATCCCGTCACTATCAGAGTAATGACGAACGATTTCATATCTCCTCAACTGGAGTAGACGGGCTACCTGTTAACACACCGGATTGTTGATACTATATATGGAATTTGGTGCTCGTGCACGTTACCGCAGAGGGATCAATCACGATTCCCTATTAAATTATATTAATCATGGTGATTGTTTGTGTTGTTGTTGTTGATTATATGTTGTTATTGCTGGGGGAGGGGGGTATTGAGGGTGTGTGGTTAAAGCCCATCAACAGCTTAGGTCATATGGTAACTCTCCAACCTAGTAGTGGTGGAGGAAACCCCAGGTGCCCCTCCGATCAGTATTTCAGGCACGCAACAATCTTTAATTCTATTCTTGTCATTACTATATATAGGAGTAACAAACTTGCCCGTCCTTAGATTTTAAACTTATTTTATTTATTCTATTCAACATTTGATATCCCTGACTGTATATATATATATATGTGTGCGTATTTGTCTAATATATCTAGAACATAAAAATTATGCATATACCTACGGGTCACGATATAGTACTGCAGTATTTAGATTCATTATACAATTCAGTCATGAACTAAAGGGAACTCGGTAGACCACATAGTCTCCGTCAAGCTGTAAACACGATCCGGGTCATCGGCACAAGTTAATAGAGTGGGCCCAGGGCCCATAGCTGACCCTCGGTCCTTCGGACGGTCGTGCAGGAAGGCAGATAGAAAGGTAGACTTTCAGACAGACAGACAGACAGACAGACAGACAGACAGACAGACAGACAGACAGACAGACAGACAGACAGACAGACAGACAGACAGACAGACAGACAGACAGACAGACAGACAGACGACAGACAGACAGACAGACAGACAGACAGACAGACAGACAGACAGACAGACAGACAGACAGACAGACAGACAGACAGACAGACAGACAGACAGACAGACAGACAGACAGACAGACAGACAGACAGACAGACAGACAGACAGACAGACAGACATACATACAGACATCCAGAAAGGTAGACAGAGATACAGACATATATTCAGAAAGGCAGACAGATATACAGACAAATATACAGACTTACATTCATGAAGGCAAACAGAGATACAGACTGACACACATAAAGGCTAACAGAGATACAGACTGACATACATAATGGCAAACAGAGATACAGACTGACATACATAAAGGCAAACAGAGATACAGACTGACATACATAAAGGCAAACAGAGATACAGACTGACATACATAAAGGCAAACAGAGATACAGACTGACATACATAAAGGCAGACAGAGATACAGATTGACATACATAAAGGCAAATAGAGATACAGACTGACATACATAAAGGCAAACAGAGATACATACTGACATACATAAAGGCAAACAGAGATACAGACTGACATACATAAAGGCAGACAGATATACAGACTGACATAAATAAAGGCAGACAGATATACAGACTGACATACATAAAGGCAAACAGAGATACAGACTGACATACATAAAGGCAAACATACATACAGACTGACATACATAAAGGCAAACAGAGATACAGACAGACATTCAGAAAGGCAAACAGACATACAGACAGACATTCAGAAAGGCAGACAGACATACAGACTGACATTCATGAAGGCAAACAGAGATACAGACTGACACACATAAAGGCAAACAGAGATACAGACTGACATACATAAAGGCAAACAGAGATACATACTGACATACATAAAGGCAAACAGAGATACAGACTGACATGCATAAAGGCAGACAGATATACAGACTGACATACATAAAGGCAGACAGATATACAGACTGACATACATAAAGGCAAACATACATACAGACTGACATACATAAAGGCAAACATACATACAGACTGACAAACAGACATACAGACAGACATTCAGAAAGGCAGACAGACATACAGACAGACATTCAGAAAGGCAGACAGACATACAGACTGACATTCATAAAGGCAGACAGACATACAGACAGACATTCAGAAAGGCAGACAGACATACAGACATACATTCAGAAAGGCAGACAGACATACAGACTGACATTCAGAAAGGGAGACAGACATACAGACAGACATTCAGAAAGGCAGACAGAGATACTGACATATATTCGGACGGAGGGACGGACATACCACCACCGACCGACACGAGACCTTCCTGAAAGACTATTAACAATAGTCAGACTGTGGCTCGAACCTGCAACCACTGGATTCCCAATCCAACTTGTTAACCACTCAACTGCTGACCCGTCTATGTATTTATCGCGTTTTTGGTGAAAGCTATCTATATATATCGGTGTTGCTTTGTCTACATGATATGTGTCCGTCTGCGTAAAGTACAGCACTACGTTATTTTTCTCTGAGTGGGGCCACACAATCTCCACAACACTGGCCTAAATCAGCAGATGCCTGCTGTTTCTTTGTGTTGTATGTACAACATGTAGACAGTCAGACTGATAGGTATGAAAGCATTGCGTGTCCCAACCTCATAGAGGGGCTGTTAGGCAAAGTGACAATAACAGGGTCAATCAAATGTGGTCAAATCTGCTCACAGTTGCAAGACCAGACATGGGACTGTTTTAAATGTCACGTTTTATATTTTATATAGATTACAAATGACATTTTATCATAACCGACATTACGCAGACGTGTACTGACCTTCCTTATTCTTTTAGTGTTGTGATTTTATGCACAAACTATGTAAAACGTATGAGGACTATTGTAAGCATACTAAATACTGTAAGCATACTATATACTGTAAGCATACTAAATACTGTAAGCATACTATATACTGTAAGCATACTAAATATTGTAAGTATACTATATACTGTAAGCATACTAAATACTGTAAACATACTCTATACTGTAAGCATACTCTATACTGTAAGCATACTATATACTGTAAACATACTATATACTGTAAGCATACTAAATACTGTAATCATACTATATACTATAGACATACTATATACTGTAAGTATACTAAATACTGTAAGCATACTATATACTGTAAGCATACTATATACTGTAAGCATACTATATACTGTAAGCATACTAAATACTGTAAGCATACTATATACTGTAAGCATACTATATACTGTAAACATACTAAATACTGTAAGCATACTCTATACTGTAAGCATACTAAATACTGTAAGCATACTATATACTGTAAGCATACTATATACTGTAAACATACTGAATACTGTAAGCATACTCTATACTGTAAACATACTATATACTGTAAGCATACTCTATACTGTAAACATACTATATACTGTAAACATACTAAATACTGTAAACATAGTAAATACTGTAAGCATACTAAATACTGTAAGCATACTCTATACTTTAAGCATACTATATACTGTAAACATACTAAATACTGTAAGCATACTATATACTGTAAACATACTAAATACTGTAAGCATACTCTATACTGTAAGCATACTATATACTGTAAACATACTATATACTGTAAGCATACTATATACTGTAAGCATACTAAATACTGTAAACATACTGAATACTGTAAGCATACTCTATACTGTAAACATACTATATACTGTAAGCATACTCTATACTGTAAACATACTATATACTGTAAACATACTAAATACTGTAAACATAGTAAATACTGTAAGCATACTAAATACTGTAAGCATACTCTATACTGTAAACATACTCTATACTGTAAACATACTAAATACTGTAAGCATACTAATTACAGTAAAATACTAAATATGGCAAGCATACCAACTACTGTCAACATACTGAATACTGTAAGCATACTAAATAATGTAAGCATACTAAATACTGTAAACATACAAATACAGTAAGCATACTAAATACTGTAAGCATACTAAATAATGTAAGCATACTAAATACTGTAAGCATACCATATACTGTAAGCATACTGAATATAGTAAGCATACTAAATACAGTAAAATACTAAATACAGTAAACATACTAAAACAAATACAGTAAACATATTAAGAACAGTAAAATACCAAATACAGTAAACATACTACATATACACAGTACACAAAAAAAGTGCTGTAAGCATAGTAAATACAGTAAACATACTAAATACAGTAGACATAGTAAATACAGTAAGCATACTAAATACAGTAAACATACAGTAAACTTGCTTTTCACAATAAATACGATTTGTTTTAACCAATGGCATTGAGCGTTACTTCACCACCTACATGAATAGGAGAAAATGGATTCCTACCTTTTTCAGAAGTTCTACTGATAATTTTGACAGCCAAGGGGTGGATCCAGAATCTATAAAACCATGTATGATAATCTTCGTCTTCTTATTTGGATTAAAGTGGGATTCCCAGTCGGCAATTTGAGACCGATAATTCAGTGCCGCAAGGTTGAACGACTGGCTCGTGCCGCGCACGTGCATGCGGAATGTGGTCGCGATGTGCGCTGGCGACTGAGGAACAGGGAGTTCGGCAAAGGACGAAAAACACCCAACCTCGGCGAAACATCGCGTCCTGCGTGACTCTATGTTATGCCCTGCGCATGTAAGCACAAGGCTAGATATAAGAAATGCTGAGTAGCTCATCATAGTGCTTCGAGATCTCTAATAGAAGTGGATCTCTCCTTGTACGAAATACCTTATCGTAAGCGTTCCATATTTAGAAAATAGTTATATATTTTAAACTCACTGTTTAGTACAAGCTCACTAAGAGTTAACAATACAAACAACTATTAACCCATTCAACACCAAGTAGCTGACATGGACTGGTTCATGATATTCATAAACCAATAAATGAATCAGAAAATCACATTTGGACAAGTTCATAAATCAAAATGGGTAATTATGTCTAAAAATAGTCATATCACTGGCAAAATGTGCAGATCCTGATGAGACGGCTCGTCACGAGCCAGCTCATCTGGATCTACACTTTTTGTAAGCCTATTTAGAGGTATGTGGTGTTGAAAGGGTTAACCTAACAACATCATGTTTAAAAGTTTAAACTTTATTTAGTTTACAACGATCGCCAAGCAAGTTCTAACAACTTTTAATATTAATCCCTCTCTTTAGTTTATACAAATTTATTTTAGCTCGATTGCGAAACAAGTTATTTCAACTTAACTCGAGACCTCATTCCTGGTGGAATCCATCGCCACGAGGGAGAGAGAAGAGGCAACGTGGAATTTAAATGCCTTACCTAAGAACACAACCGTAACGGCTCCAGTGTGGCTCGAACTCCGGACCTTTCGCACCTGAAGCGAACGCACATCCATTGCGCTATCACAACTTCCACATCACTCTCGTTGGCGTGGATGAAAGCGTATATGTGGTCATTTGTGTGGGAGGAAACCGGAGTACCCGGAGAAAATCCACCTGTCCGATCTGGCGACCACCGTACCATCTCACATACTTCCCGGCCGGAGGATCGAACCCGGTTGCATTGATGAGATTCAGAACCGAGCGTGCTAACCACTGCGCTACTCAGACAGCCATGTAATACAGTATGCACTCAATGCGGGTTTGTGTACGGTGAATGGTGAATGGGCCGAGGGTCACGATATATGTCCCCATGGGTACTTATATTGAATGGAGTGTCCTCCATAAATATTCGGTCTGTCTATTTGACCTAGTACGCATGTTGTATGTTGGAAATACATATTATAATATTTTAGTAACTTTATATTACCGAATATTGTAAAATCTATTATTCCTTTTTAATAATAATAATAATAATAAAGACTTTATTTTACGAGAGAACTCATTTAACAAAAGTTAATCAACCCTGAGACCACCAACATATATATATACAAATAAAATGCAATCAAAAGATTGGACAATACATGTAAGCCTTTAGGGAAAACTGCACATTAAAGGTGAAATGTTTAATTATACTATATATATTACATCTCAGACGAAATCATTAGACCAATAACAAATACTTTATTTAACGAGCAAACTAATTTAACAAACTTGAATCTACCATAACGCCCTCAAAATATATACAAATCAAATGCAATCAAAATATAGGACTATAAGTGAGAACTGCAATTCAATCACTCTACATAGAGGCCCTTGGAAGTGTAGGTATAATATTAGTACGTTTAAACCGATGTTTCGGTGGGATAAACCCACCTTACAATGGGATAAACCGATATTGCATGTTTCGATGAGATAAACCCACCTTACAAGGTTTGATTTAAACTTGAAAGGTGGGTTTATCGCACGGAAGCGTCGGTAAATAAACCTTGAAATGTGGGTTTATCCCAAGGAAACGTCGGTACATATACCTTGAAAGGTGGGTTTATCCCATGGAAACGTCGGTACATATACCTTGAAAGGTGGGTTTATCTCAGGGAAACGTTGGTACATAAACCTTGAAATCTGTGTTTATCGCACGGAAACGTCGGTACATATTCCTTGAAAGGTGGGTTTATCGCACGGGAACGTCGGTACATATAACTTGAAAGGTGTGTTTATCGCACGGAAACTTCGGTACATAAACCTTGACAGGTGGGTTTATCGCACGGAAACGTCGATACATATACCTTGAAAGGTGGGTTTATCCCACCGAAACGTCGGTACATACACCTTGAAGGGTGTGTTTATCCCATGGAAAAGTCAGTACATATTCCTTGAGAGGTAGGTTTATCGCACGGAAACGTCGCTACATATACCTTGAAAGGTGGGTTTATCCCACGGAAACGTCGGTACATATTCCTTGAAAGGTGTGCTTATCGCACGGAAACGTCGGTACATATACCTGGAAAGGTGGGTTTATCCCACGGAAACGTCGGTACATATACCTTGAAAGGTGGGTTTAGCCCACGGAAACGTCGGTACATATACCTTGAAAGGTGTGTTTATCTCATGGAAACGTTGGTACATAAACCTTGAAAGGTGTGTTTATCGCACCGAAACGTCGGTACATATACCTTGAAATCTGTGTTTATAGCACGGAAACGTCGGTAAATATTCCTTGAAATGTGGGTTTATCGCACGGGAACGTCGGTACATATAACTTGAAAGGTGTGTTTATCGCACGGAAACGTCGGTACATATACCTTGAAAGGTGTGTTTATCGCACGGAAACGTCGATACATATTCCTTGAAAGGTGGGTTTATCCCACCGAAACGTCGGTACATATACCTTGATAGGTGGGTTTATCCCATGGAAATGTCAGTAAATATTCCTTGAGAGGTAGGTTTATCGCACGGAAACGTCGGTACATACACCTTGAAAGGTGGGTTTATCCCACGGAAACGTCGGTACATATTCCTTGAAAGGTGTGTTTATCGCACGGAAACGTCGGTACATATACCTGGAAAGGTGGGTTTATCCCACGGAAACGTCGGTACATATACCTTGAAAGGTGGGTTTATCCCATGGAAACGTCGGTACATATACCTTGAAAGGTGGGTTTATCCCACGGAAACGTCGGTACATATACCTTGAAAGGTGGGTTTATCCCACCGAAACGTCGGTACATATACCTTGAAAGGTGGGTTTATCCCACGGAAACGTCGGTACATATACCTTGAAAGGTAGGTTTATACCATGGAAACGTCGGTACATATACCTTGAAAGGTGGGTTTATCCAACGGAAACGTCGGTACATATACATTGAAAGGTGGGTTTATCCCACGGAAACGTCGGTACATATACCTTGAAAGGTGGGTTTATCCCATGGAAACGTCAGTACATATTCCTTGAGAGGTAGGTTTATCGCACCGAAACGTCGGTACATATACCTTGAAAGGTGTGTTTATCCAACCGAAACGTCGGTACATACACCTTGAAGGGTGGGTTTATCCAACGGAAACGTCGGTACATATACCTTGAAAGGTGTGTTTATCCCACGGAAACGTCAGTACTTAAACCTTGAAAGGTGTGTTTATCGCACGGACACGTTGGTACATATACCTTGAAAGGTGTGTTTATCTCAGGGAAACGTTGGTACATAAACCTTGAAAGGTGTGTTTATCGCACCGAAACGTCGGTACATATACTTGAAATCTGTGTTTATCGCACGGAAACGTCGGTACATATTCCTTGAAAGGTGGTTTATCGCACGGGAACGTCGGTACATATAACTTGAAAGGTGTGTTTATCGCACGGAAACTTCGGTACATAAACCTTGAAAGGTGGGTTTATCCCACCGAAACGTCGGTACATATACCTTGAAGGGTGTGTTTATCCCATGGAAACGTCAGTACATATTCCTTGAGAGGTAGGTTTATCGCACGGAAACGTCGGTACATAAACCTTGAAAGGTGGGTTTATCCCACGGAAACGTCGGTACATATTCCTTGAAAGGTGTGTTTATCGCACGGAAACGTCCGTACATATACCTTGAAAGGTGGGTTTATCCCACGGAAACGTCGGTACATATACCTTGAAAGGTGGGTTTATCGCACGGAAACGTCGGTACATATACCTTGAAAGGTGGGTTTATCCCACGGAAACGTCGGTACATATACCTTGAAAGGTGGGTTTATCCCACGGAAACGTCGGTACATATACCTTGAAAGGTGGGTTTATCCCATGGAAACGTCGGTACATATACCTTGAAAGGTGGGTTTATCCCACGGAAACGTCGGTACATATACCTTGAAAGGTGGGTTTATCCCACGGAAACGTCGGTACATATACCTTGATAGGTGGGTTTATCCCATGGAAATGTCAGTAAATATTCCTTGAGAGGTAGGTTTATCGCACGGAAACGTCGGTACATAAACCTTGAAAGGTGGGTTTATCCCACTGAAACGTCGGTACATATACCTTGAAAGGTGGGTTTATCCGATCAAAAGTCGGTACATATACCTTGAAAGGTGGGTTTTTATCACTGAAACGTCGGTACATATACCTTGACAGGTGTGTTTATCCCACAGAAACATCGGTACATACGCCTTGAAGGGTGGGTTTATCCCACGGAAACGTCGGTACATATACCTTGAAAGGTGGGTTTAGCCCACGGAAACGTCGGTACATATACCTTGAAAGGTGTGTTTATCTCATGGAAACGTTGGTACATATACCTTGAAAGGTGTGTTTATCGCACCGAAACGTCGGTACATATACCTTGAAATCTGTGTTTATCGCACGGAAACGTCGGTAAATATTCCTTGAAATGTGGGTTTATCGCACGGGAACGTCGGTACATATAACTTGAAAGGTGTGTTTATCGCACGGAAACGTCGGTACATATACCTTGAAAGGTGTGTTTATCGCACGGAAACGTCGGTACATATTCCTTGAAAGGTGGGTTTATCCCACCGAAACGTCGGTACATATACCTTGAAAGGTGGGTTTATCCCATGGAAATGTCAGTAAATATTCCTTGAGAGGTAGGTTTATCGCACGGAAACGTCGGTACATATACCTTGAAAGGTGGGTTTATCCCACGGAAACGTCGGTACATATTCCTTGAAAGGTGTGTTTATCGCACGGAAACGTCGGTACATATACCTTGAAAGGTGGGTTTATCCCACGGAAACGTCGGTACATATACCTTGAAAGGTGGGTTTATCCCACGGAAACGTCGGTACATATACCTTGAAAGGTGGGTTTATCCCACGGAAACGTCGGTACATATACCTTGAAAGGTGGGTTTATCCCACGGAAACGTCGGTCCATATACCTTGAAAGGTGGGTTTATCCCAGGGAAACGTCGGTACATATACCGTGAATGGTGGGTTTATAGCATGGAAACGTCGGTACATATACCTTGAAAGGTGGGTTTATCCAACGGAAACGTCGGTACATATACATTGAAAGGTGGGTTTATCCCACGGAAACGTCGGTACATATACCTTGAAAGGTGGGTTTATCCCATGGAAACGTCAGTACATATTCCTTGAGAGGTAGGTTTATCGCACCGAAACGTCGGTACATATACCTTGAAAGGTGTGTTTATCCAACCGAAACGTCGGTACATACACCTTGAAGGGTGGGTTTATCCAACGGAAACGTCGGTACATATACCTTGAAAGGTGTGTTTATCCCACGGAAACGTCAGTACTTAAACCTTGAAAGGTGTGTTTATCGCACGGACACGTTGGTACATATACCTTGAAAGGTGTGTTTATCTCAGGGAAACGTTGGTAATTATACCTTGAAAGGTGTCACATACCTAGACAGGTGGTTTATCGCACGGAAACGTCGGTACATAAACTTTGAAAGTTGTGTTTATCGCACCGAAACGTCGGTACATATATCTTGAAAGGTGGGCTTATAGCACGGAATCGTCGGTACATAAACCTTAAAAGGTGTGTTTATCTCACGGAAACGTCGGTACATATACCTTGAAAGGTGGGTTTATGCCACCGAAACGTCGGTACATATACCTTGAAAGGTGGGTTTATAGTATACGTTGATAGGTTGGTTTATCCCTTCGAAACGTCGGTACACATACCGTGACAGGTGTGTTTATCGCACGGAAACGTCGGAACATATACCTTGAAAGGTGGGTTTATCCCACGGAACCATCGGTACATATACCTTGAAGGGTGGGTTTATCCCATGGAAACGTCGGTACACATACCGTGAAAGGTGTGTTTATCGCACGGAAACGTCGGTACACATACCTTGAGAAGGTGAGTTTATCGCACGGACACGTCGGTACATATATCTTTAAAGGTGTGTTAATCCCACGGAAAGTCGGTACATATACCTTGACAGTTGGGTTTATAGCACGGAAACGTCGGTACATATACCTTGAACGGTGGGTTTGTAGCACGGAAACGTCGGTACATAAACATTGAAAGGTGTGTTTATCGCACGGAAACGTCGGTACATATACCTTGAAATGTGGGTTTATCACATGGAAACGTCGGTACACATACCGTGAAAGGTGTGTTTATCGCACGGAAAAGTCGATACATATTCCTTGAAAGGTGGGTTTATCCCACGGATACCTCGGTACATATACCTTGAAAGGTGTGTTTATCCCACCGAAACGTCGGTACATATACTTTGAAAGGTGGGTTTATCCCATGGAAACGTCAGTACATATTCCTTGAAAGGTGGGTTTATCGCACGGAAACGTCGGTACATATACCTTGAAAGGTGTTTTATCCCACGGAAACATCGGTACATATACCTTGTCAGGTTGATTTATCCCACGGAAACGTCGGTACATATTCCTTGAAAGGTGTGTTTATCGCACGGAAACGTCGGTACATATACCTTGAAAGGTGGGTTTATCCCACGGATACCTCGGTACATATACCTTGAAAGGTGTGTTTATCCCACCGAAACGTCGGTACATACACCTTGAAGGGTTGGTTTATCCCACGGAAACGTGCGTACATATACCTTGAAAGGGGTGTTTATCCCACGGAAACGTTGGTACATATACTTTGAAAGGTGTGTTTATCTCACGGAAACGTTGGTACATAAACCTTGAAAGGTGTGTTTATCGCATCGAAACGTCGGTACATATACCTTGCAATCAGTGTTTATCGCACGGAAACGTCGGTACATAATCCTTGAAAGGTGTGTTTATCGTACGGGAACCTCGGTACATATTCCTTCAAGGGTGGGTTTATCCCATGGAAACGTCGGTACACATACCGTGAAAGGTGTGTTTATCGCACGGAAACGTCGGTACACATACCTTGACAGGTGAGTTTATCGCACGGACACGTCGGTACATAACCTTGAAAGGTGTGTTTATCCACGAAACGTCGGTACATATACCTTGAAAGTGTATATCGCACGGAAACGTCGGTACATATCCTTGAAAGGTGTGTTTATCGCACGGAAACCTCGGTACATATACCTTGAAAGGTGGGTTTATCCCATGGAAACGTCGGTACATATACCGTGAAAGGTGTGTTTATCGCACGGAAACGTCGGTACACATACCTTGACAGGTGAGTTTATCGCACGGAAACGTCGGTACATAAACCTTGAAAGGTGTGTTTATCGCACGGGAACGTCGGTACATATACCTTGAAAGGTGTGTTTATCGCACGGAAACGTCGGTACATAAACCTTGACAGGTGGGTTTATCGCACGGAAAGGTCGTACATATACCTTGAAAGGTGGGTTTATCCCACCGAAACGTCGGTACATATACCTTGAAAGGTGGGTTTATCCCACGGAAACGTCGGTACATATACCTTAAAGGTGTGTTTATCGCACGGAAACGTCGGTACATATACCTTGAAAGGTGGGTTTATCGCACGGAAACGTCGGTACATATACCTTGAAAGGTGAGTTTATAGCACGGAAACGTCTGTACATATACATTGAAAGGTGGGTTTATCCCATCGAAACGTCGGTACAATACCGTGACAGGTGTGTTTATCGCACGGAAACGTCGGTACATATACCTTGAAAGGTGGGTTTATCCCACGGAAACGTCGGTACATATACCTTGAAGGGTGGGTTTATCCCATGGAAACGTCGGTACACATACCGTGAAAGGTGTGTTTATCGCACGGAAACGTCGGTACACATACCTTGACAGGTGAGTTTATCGCACGGACACGTCGGTACATATATCTTGAAAGGTGTGTTAATCCCACGGAAATTCGGTACATATACTTTGACAGGTGGGTTTATCGCACGGAAACGTCGGTACATAAACCTTGAAAGGTGTGTTTATCGCACGGAAACGTCGTACATATACCTTGATAGGTGGGTTTATCTCACCGAAACGTCGGTACATATACCTTGAAAGGTGGGCTGATAGCACGGAAAAGTCGGTACATAAACCTTAAAAGGAGTGTTTATCGCACGGAAACGTCGGTACATATACATTGAAAGGTGGGTTTATGCCACCGAAACGTCGGTACATATACCTTGAAAGGTTGGTTTATAGCACGGAAACGTCGGTACATATACCTTGAAAGGTGAGTTTATAGCACGGAAACGTCGGTACATATACAATGAAAGGTTGGTTTATCCCATCGAAACGTCGGTACACATACCGTGACAGGTGTGTTTATCGCACGGAAACGTATGTACATATATCTTGACAGGTGTGTTAATCCCACGGAAAGTCGGTACATATACCTTGACAGGTGGTTTTATCGCACGGAAACGTCGGTACATAAACCTTGAAAGGTGTGTTTATCGCACGGAAACGTCGGTACATATACCTTGAAAGGTGGGTTTATCTCAGCGAAACGTCGGTACATATACCTTGAAAGGTGGGCTTATAGCACGGAAACGTCGGTACATAAACCTTAAAAAGTGTGTTTATCGCACGGAAATGTCGGTACATATACCTTGAAAGGTGGGTTTATGCCACCGACACGTCGGTACATATACCTTGAAAGGTGTGTTTTTAGCACGGAAACGTCGGTACATAAACCTTGAAAGGTGAGTTTATAGCACGGAAACGTCGGTACATATACATTGAAAGGTGGGTTTATCCCATCGAAACGTCGGTACACATACCGTGACAGGTGTGTTTATCGCACGGAAACGTCGATACATATACCTTGAAAGGTGGGTTTATCCCATGGAAACGTCGGTACATATACCTTGAAGGGTGGGTTTATCCCTTGGAAACGTCGGAACACATACCGTGAAAGGTGTGTGTATCGCACGGAAACGTCGGTACACATACCTTGATAGGTGAGTTTATCGCACGGACACGTCGGTACATAAACCTTGAAAGGTGTGTTTATCGCACGGAAACGTCGGTACATATACCTTGAAAGGTGGGTTCATCTCACCGAAACGTCGGTACATATACCTTGAAAGGTGGGCTTATAGCACGGAAATGTCGGTACATAAACCTTAAAAGGTGTGTTTATCGCATCGAAACGTCGGTACATATACCTTGCAATCAGTGTTTATCGCACGGAAACGTCGGTACATAATCCTTGAAAGGTGGGTTTATCGTACGGGAACCTCGGTACATATTCCTTGAAGGGTGGGTTTATCCCATGGAAACGTCGGTACACATACCGTGAAAGGTGTGTTTATCGCACAGAAACGTCGGTACACATACCTTGACATGTGAGTTTATCGCACGGACACGTCGGTACATAAACCTTGAAAGGTGTGTTTATCGCATGGAAACGTCGGTACATATATCTTGAAAGGTGTGTTAATCCCACGGAAAGTCGGTACATATACCTTTATAGGTGGGTTTATCGCACGGAAACGTTCGTACATATACCTTGAAAGGTGGGTTTATCTCACCGAAACGTCGGTACATATACCTTGAAAGGTGGGCTTATAGCACGGAAACGTCGGTACATAAACCTTAAAAGGTGTGTTTATAGCACGGAAACGTCGGTACATATACATTGAAAGGTGGGTTTATAGCACGGAAACGTCGGTACATATACCTTGAAAGGTGATTTTATAGCACGGAAATGTCTGTACATATACATTGAAAGGTGGGTTTATCCCATCGAAACGTCGGTACACATACCGTGACAGGTGTGTTTATCGCACGGAAACGTCGGTACATATACCTTGAAAGGTGGGTTTATCCCACGGAAACGTCGGTACATATACCTTGAAGGGTGGGTTTATCCCATGGAAACGTCGGTACACATACCGTGAAAGGTGTGTTTATCGCACGGAAACGTCGGTACACATACCTTGACAGGTGAGTTTATCGCACGGACACGTCGGTACATATATCTTGAAAGGTGTGTTAATCCCACGGAAATTCGGTACATATACTTTGACAGGTGGGTTTATCGCACGGAAACGTCGGTACATAAACCTTGAAAGGTGTGTTTATCGCACGGAAACGTCGGTACATATACCTTGATAGGTGGGTTTATCTCACCGAAACGTCGGTACATATACTTTGAAAGGTGGGCTTATAGCACGGAAACGTCGGTATATAAACCTTAAAAGGTGTGTTTATCGCACGGAAACGTCGGTACATATACATTGAAAGGTGGGTTTATACCACCGAAACGTCGGTACATATACCTTGAAAGGTTGGTTTATAGCACGGAAACGTCGGTACATATACCTTGAAAGGTGAGTTTATAGCACGGAAACGTCGGTACATATACAATGAAAGGTTGGTTTATCCCATCGAAACGTCGGTACACATATCGTGACAGGTGTGTTTATCGCACGGAAACGTATGTACATATATCTTGACAGGTGTGTTAATCCCACGGAAAGTCGGTACATATACCTTGATAGGTGGTTTTATCGCACGGAAACGTCGGTACATAAACCTTGAAAGGTGTGTTTATCGCACGGAAACGTCGGTACATATACCTTGAAAGGTTGGTGTATCTCAGCGAAACGTCGGTACATATACCTTGAAAGGTGGGCTTATAGTACGGAAACGTCGGTACATAAACCTTAAAAGGTGTGTTTATCGCACGGAAACGTCGGTACATATACCTTGAAAGGTGGGTTTATGCCACCGACACGTCGGTACATATACCTTGAAAGGTGTGTTTTTAGCACGGAAACGTCGGTACATATACCTTGAAAGGTGAGTTTATAGCACGGAAACGTAGGTACATATACATTGAAAGGTGGGTTTATCCCATCGAAATGTCGGTACACATACCGTGACAGGTGTGTTTATCGCACGGAAACGTCGATACATATACCTTGAAAGGTGGGTTTATCCCACGGAAACGTCGGTACATATACCTTGAAGGGTGGGTTTATCCCATGGAAACGTCGGTACACATACCGTGAAAGGTGTGTGTATCGCACGGAAACGTCGGTACACATACCTTGACAGGTGAGTTTATCGCACGGACATGTCGGTACATAAACCTTGAAAGGTTTTTTTATCGCACGGAAACGTCGGTACATATATCTTGAAAGGTGTGTTATTCCCACGGAAAGTCGGTACATATACCTTGACAGGTGGGTTTATCGCACGGAAACGTCGGTACATAAACCTTGAAAGGTGTGTTTATCGCACGGAAACGTCGGTACATATACCTTGAAAGGTGGGTTCATCTCACCGAAACGTCGGTACATATACCTTGAAAGGTGGGCTTATAGCACGGAAATGTCGGTACATAAACCTTAAAAGGTGTGTTTATCGCACGGAAACGTCGGTACATATACATTGAAAGGTGGGTTTATGCCACCGAAACGTCGGTACATATACCTTGAAAGGTTGGTTTATAGCACGGAAACGTCGGTACATATACCTTGAAAGGTGGGTTTATGCCACCGACACGTCGGTACATATACCTTGAAAGGTGTGTTTTTAGCACGGAAACGTCGGTACATATACCTTGAAAGGTGAGTTTATAGCACGGAAACGTCGGTACATATACATTGAAAGGTGGGTTTATCCCATCGAAACGTCGGTACACATACCGTGACAGGTGTGTTTATCGCACGGAAACGTCGATACATATACCTTGAAGGGTGTGTTTATCCCATGGAAACGTCGGTACACATACCGTGAAAGGTGTGTGTATCGCACGGAAACGTCGGTACACATACCTTGACAGGTGAGTTTATCGCACGGACACGTCGGTACATAAACCTTGAAAGGTTTTTTTATCGCACGGAAACGTCGGTACATATATCTTGAAAGGTGTGTTATTCCCACGGAAAGTCGGTACATATACCTTGACAGATGGGTTTATCGCACGGAAACGTCGGTACATAAACCTTGAAAGGTGTGTTTATCGCACGGAAACGTCGGTACATATACCTTGAAAGGTGGGTTCATCTCACCGAAACGTCGGTACATATACCTTGAAAGGTGGGCTTATAGCACGGAAATGTCGGTACATAAACCTTAAAAGGTGTGTTTATCGCACGGAAACGTCGGTACATATAGCTTGAAAGGTGGGTTTATGCCACCGAAACGTCGGTACATATACATTGAAAGGTTGGTTTATAGCACGGAAACGTCGGTACATATACCTTGATAGGTGAGTTTATAGCACGGAAACGTCGGTACATATACATTGAAAGGTTGGTTTATCCCATCGAAACATCGGTACACATACCGTGACATGTGTTTTTATCGCACGGAAACGTCGGGACATATACCTTGAAAGGTGGGTTTATCCCAAGGAAACGTCGGTACATATACCTTGAAAGGTGGGTTTATCCCATGGAAAAGTCGGTACACATACCGTGACAGGTGTGTTTATCGCATGGAAACGTCGGTACATACACCTTGAAGGGTGGGTTTATCCCACGGAAACGTCGGTACATGTACCTTGAAAGGGGTGATTATCCCACGGAAACGTCGGTACATATACCTTGAAAGGTGGGTTTATCCCATGGAAACATCGGTACACATACCGTGAAAGGTGTGTTTATCGCACGGACACGTCGATACATATTCCTTGAAAGGTGTGTTTATCCCACCGAAACCTCGGTACATTTACCTTGAAAGGTGGGTTTATCCCATGGAAACGTCACTACATATGTCTTTAAAGGTGGGTTTATCCCACGGAAACATCGGTACATATACCTTGAAAGGTGTTTTTATCGCACGGAAACGTCGGTACATATACCTTGACAGGTGGATTTATCCCACGGAAACGTCGTTACATATACCTTGAAAGGTGGGTATATCCGACCAAAAAGTCGGTACATATACCGTGAAAGGTGGGATTATAGCACGGAAACGTCGGTACATATACCTTGAAAGGTGTGTTTATCCCACCGAAACGTCGGTACATACACCTTGAAGGGTGGGTTTATCCCACGGAAACGTCGGTACATATACCTTGAAAGGTGGGTTTATCCCACCGAAACTTCGATACACATACCGTGAAAGGTGGGTTTATCCCACCGAAACGTCGGTACATATACCTTGAAAGGTGGGTTTATCCCATGGAAACGTCAGTACATATTCCTTGGAAGGTGGGTTTGTCGCATGGAAACGTCGGTACATATACCCTGAAAGGTATGTTTATCCCACGGAAACATCGGTACATATTCCTTGAAAGGTGTGTTTATCGCACGGAAACGTCGGTACATATACCTTGCAATCTATGTTTATCGCACGGAAAAGTCGGTATATAATCCTTGAAAGGTGTGTTTATCGTACGGAAACTTCGGTACATAAAGCTTGACAGGTGGGTTTATCGCACGGAAACATCGATACATATACATTGAAAGGTGGGTTTATCCCACGGAAACGTCGGTACATATACCTTGAAGGGTGGGTTTATCCCATGGAAAAGTCAGTACATATTCCTTGAAAGGTGGGTTTATCTCACCGAAACGTCGGTACATATACCTTGAAAGGTGGGCTTATAGCACGGAAACGTCGGTACATAAACCTTAAAAGGTGTGTTTATCGCACGGAAACGTCGGTACATATACCTTGAAAGGTGGGTTTATGCCACCGAACCGTCGATACACATACCGTGAAAGGTGGGTTTATCCCACCGAAACGTCGGTACATATACCTTGAAAGGTGGGTTTATCCCATGGAAACGTCAGTACATATTCCTTGAAAGGTGGGTTTGTCGCACGGAAACGTCGGTACATATACCCTGACAGGTGTGTTTATCCCACGGAAACGTCGGTACACATACCTTGACAGGTGGATTTATCCCACGGAAACGTCGGTACATATTCCTTAAAAGGTGTGTTTATCGCACGGAAACGTCGGTACATATACCTTGAAAGGTGGGTTTATCCCACGGAAATGTCGGTACATATACCTTGAACGGTGGGTTTATCCCACCGAAACGGCGGTACATATACCTTGAAAGGTGGGTTTTTCCGACAAAAAGTCGTACATATACCGTAAAAGGTGGGTTTTTATCACTGAAACGTCGGTACATATACCTTGACAGGTGTGTTTATCTCACAGAAACGTCGGTACATACAACTTGATGGGTGGGTTTATCCCACGGAAACGTCGGTACATATACCTTGAAAGGTGTGTTTATCCCACGGAAACGTCAGTACTTAAACCTTGAAAGGTGTGTTTATCTCACGGAAACGTCGGTACATATACCTTGCAATCTGTGTTTATCGCACGGAAAAGTCGGTACATAATCCTTGAAAGGTGAGTTTATCGCACGGAAACATCGATACATATACATTGAAAGGTGGGTTTATCCCATGGAAACTTCAGTACATATTCCTGGAAAGGTGGGATTATCGCACGGAAACGTCGGTACATATACCTTGAAAGGTGTGTTTATCCCACCGAAGCGTCGGTACACATACATTGACAGGTGAGTTTATCCCACGGAAACGTCGGTACATATTCCTTGAAAGGTGTGTTTATCGCACAGAATTGTCGGTACATATATCTTGAAAGGTGTATTTATCCCACGGAAACGTCGGTGCATAAACCTTGAAAGGTGTGTTTATCGCACGGAAACATCGGTACATATACCTTGAAAGGTGGGTTTATCCTATGGAAACGTCGGTACACATACCTTAACAGATGGGTTTATCGCACAGAAACGTCGGTACCTATACCTTGAAAGGGGTGATTATCCCACGAAAACGTCGGTACATATACCTTGAAAGGTGGGTTTATCCCATGGAAACATCACAGTACATATTCCTTGAAAGGTGTGTTTATCGCACGGAAACGTCGATACATATTCCTTGAAAGGTGGGTTTATCGCACGGAATCGTCGGTACATATACCTTGAAAGGTGTGTTTATCCCACGGAAACGTCGGTACACATACATTGACAGGTGGGTTTATCGCACGGAAACGTCAGTCCATATTCCTTGAAAGGTGTGTTTACCGCACGGAAACGTCGGTACATATACCTTGAAAGGTGGGTTTATCCCACGGAAACATCGGTACATAAACCTTGAAGGGTGGGTTTATCCCATGGAAACGTCGGTACACATACCGTGAAAGGTGTGTTTATCGCACGGAAACGTCGGTACACATACCTTGACAGGTGAGTTTATCGCACGGATACGTCGGTACATAAACCTTGAAAGGTGTGTTTATCGCACGGAAACGTCGGAACATATACCTTGAAAGGTGGGTTTATCTCACCGAAACGTCGGTATATATACCTTGAAAGGTGGGCTTATCGCACGGAAACCTCGGTACATAAACCTTAAAAGGTGTGCTTATCGCACGGAAACGTCGGTACATATACCTTGAAAGGTGGGTTTATGCCACCGAAACGTCGATACATATACCGTGAAAGGTGGGTTTTTAGCACTGAAACATCGGTACATATACCTTGAAAGGTGTGTTTTTCCCACAGAAACGTCGGTATATACACCTTGAAGGGTGGGTTTATCTCACGGAAACGTCGGTACATATACCTTGAAAGGTGTTTTTATCTCACGGAAACGTCGGTACATATACCTTGAAGGGTGGGTTTATCCCATGGAAACGTCAGTACATATTCCTTGAAAGGTGGGTTTATCGCACGGAAACCTCGGTACATATACCTTGAAAGGTGTGTTTATCCCACGGAAACGTCGTACATATACCTTGAAAGGTGGGTTTATCCCATGGAAACGACGGTACACATACCGTGAAAGGTGTGTTTATAGCATGGAAACGTCGATACATATTCCTTGAAATGTGTGTTTATCCCACCGAAACGTGGGTACATATACCTTGAAGGGTGGGTTTATCGCACAGAAACGTCGGTACATAAACCTTGAAAGGTGTGTTTATCGCACGGAAACGTCGGTACATATACCTTGAAAGGTGGGTTTATCCCATGTAAACGTCGGTACATATACCTTAACAGATGGGTTTATCGCACAGAAACGTCGGTACCTATACCTTGAAAGGGGTGATTATCCCACGGAAACGTCGGTATATATACCTTGAAAGGTGGGTTTATCCCATGGAAACGTCGGTACACATACCGTGAAAGGTGTGTTTATCGCACGGAAACGTCGATACATATTCCTTGAAAGGTGGGTTTATCCCACTGAAACTTCGGTACATATACCTTGAAAGGTGGGTTTATCCCATGGAAACATCAGTACATATTCCTTGAAAGGTGGGATTATCGCACGGAATCGTCGGTACATATACCTTGAAAGGTGTGTTTATCCCACGGAAACGTCGGTACACATACTTTGACAGGTGGGTTTATCGCACGGAAAAGTCAGTCCATATTCCTTGAAAGGTGTGTTTACCGCACGGAAACGTCGGTACATATCCCTTGAAAGGTGGGTTTATCCTACCGAAGCGTCGGTACACATACATTGACAGGTGGGTTTATCCCATGGAAACGTCGGCACATATTCCTTGAAAGGTGTGTTTATCGCACGGAAACGTCGGTACATATTCCTTGACAGGTGAGTTTATCCCACGGAAACGTCGGTACATATTCCTGAAAAGGTGTGTTTATCGCACGGAAACTTCGGTACATATATCTTGAAAAGTGTGTTTATCCCACGGAAACGTCGGTACATATACCTTGACAGGTGGGTTTATCGCACGGAAACGTCGGTACATATACTGAAAGGTGTGTTTATCGCACCGAAACGTCGGTACATATACCTTGAAAGGTGGGTTTATCCCACCGAAACGTCGGTACATATACCTTGAAAGGTGGGTTTATCCCATGGAAACGTCGGTACATATTCCTTGAAAGGTGTGTTTATCGCACGGAAACGTCGGTACATATATCTTGAAAGGTGTGTTTATCCCACGGAAACGTCGGTACATATACCTTGACAGGTGTGTTTATCGCACGGAAACGTCGGTACATATACCTTGAAAGGTGGGTTTATCCCACCGAAACGTCGGTACATATACCTTGAAAGGTGGGTTTATCCCATGGAAACGTCGGTACATATACCTTGAAAGGTGTGTTTATCGCACGGAAACGTCGGTACATATTCCTTGAAAGGTGGGTTTATCCCACGGAAACGTCGGTACATATTCCTTGAAAGGTGTGTTTATCGCACGGAAACGTCGGTACATATACCTTGAAAGGTGTGTTTATCCCACGGAAACGTCGGTACATATACCTTGAAAGGTGGGTTTATCCCATGGAAACGTCAGTACATATTCCTTGAAAGGTGTGTTTATCGCACGGAAACGTCGGTACATATACCTTGAAAGGTGGGTTTATCCTACCGAAGCGTCGGTACACATACATTGAAAGGTGGGTTTATCCCATGGAAACGTCGGCACATATTCCTTGAAAGGTGTGTTTATCGCACGGAAACGTCGGTACATATACCTTGAAAGGTGTGTTTATCGCACGGAAACGTCGGTACATATACCTTGAAAGGTGTGTTTATCGCACGGAAACGTCGGTACATATACCTTGAAAGGTGTGTTTATCGCACGGAAACGTCGATACATATTCCTTGAAAGGTGGGTTTATCCCACCGAAACGTCGGTACATATACCTTGAAAGGTGGGTTTATCCCATGGAAACGTCGGTACACATACCGTGAAAGGTGTGTTTATCGCACGGAAACGTCGATACATATTCCTTGAAAGGTTGGTTTATCCCACCGAAACGTCGGTACATATACCTTGAAAGATGGGTTTATCCCATGGAAACGTCGGTACACATACCGTGAAAGGTGTGTTTATCGCACGGAAACGTCGATACATATTCCTTGAAAGGTTGGTTTATCCCACCGAAACGTCGGTACATATACCTTGAAAGATGGGTTTATCCCATGGAAACGTCGGTACACATACCGTGAAAGGTGTGTTTATCGCACGGAAACGTCGATACATATTCCTTGAAAGGTTGGTTTATCCCACCGAAACGTCGGTACATATACCTTGAAAGATGGGTTTATCCCATGGAAACGTCAGTACATATTCCTTGAAAGGTGGGTTTATCGCACGGAAACGTCGGTACATATACCTTGAAAGGCGTGTTTATCCCATGGATACGTCGGTACTCATACCTTGACAGGTGGGTTTATCGCACGGTAACGTCAGTACATATTCCTTGAAAGGTGTGTTTACCGCACGGAAACCTCGGTACATATACCTTGAAAGGTGGGTTTATCCCACGGAAACGTCGGTACATATACTTTGGAAGGTGTGTTTATCGCACGGAAACGTCGGTACATATACCTTGAAAGGTGTGTTTACCGCACGGAAACGTCGGTACATATACCTTGAAAGGTGGGTTTATCGCACCGAAACGCTTCACACCTCAAGGAGTAGCACGTTTCGCACCTCAATGAATAACACGTTTCACACCTCAAGGAGTTGCTCGCTTTACACCTCAAGGAATAGCACGTTTCACATCACAAGGAGTAGCACGCTTCACATCACAAGGGGTAGCACGCTTCGCACCTCAGGGAGTAACACATTACACATCGCAATGAGTAGCACGCTTCACACCGCAGGCAGTAGCAAGCTTCACATCACAAGGAGTAGCACGCTTCGCACCACAAGGTGTACCACGCTTCGCACCTCAAGCAGTAGCATGCTTCGCACTTCAAGCAGTAGCACGCTTCGCACCTCAAGCAGTAGCACGCTTCGCACCACAAGGAGTAGCACGCTTCGCACCTCAAGCAGTAGGCCGATTCGTACCTCAAGCAGTAGCCCACTTCACACCTCAAGCAGTAGCCCGCTTCACACCAGAAACAGTAGCACGCTTCACATTTCAAGCAGTAGCCCGCTTCACACCTCAAGCAGTATCCCGCTACACACCTCAGGCAGTAGGCCACTACACATCTCAAACAGTATCCAGCTTCATACCTCTAGCAGTAGCCCGCTTCACACCTCAAACAGTAGCACGTTACACACCTCAGGCAGTAGCCCACTACACATCTCAAACAGTAGGCCGCTTCATACCTCTAGCAGTAGCCCACTTCACACCTCTAGCAGTAGCCCGCTTGTAGCCATTTTGGAACAACATCATTCATCATCATCGGATGACACTTGACAAGTCATTAACATAATAAGTCTTCATCAAAAGAAAGCAATTTTAAAAAAGTCACTGGATACTAATTAATATGTATTTAAATCCGAGACGTAACCCAACCATCATCCATCATATTGACAGATGACATTTATTATCAAAAGAAAGCAATTTTAAAAAAGCCACTGGATACTAATTCAAATGTATATATCCTCATCGTCAACAAGGAAATAAACCTCCTTTCTGATTGGCTAGACGAGCACGAAAGAATCGTGTCAATCGACAAGGAAAGTAATGGGGATTGGATGCCTCTCTCTACAAATAATTTTATAAAACTGAGTTCAGTAACAGAAAATCATAGTCTTTCACTGCACTAACTCCCACGAAGTTTCCAACTAGGATATTTAAAGTGAAGGGAAAAAAGGATTGATCGTATGAATAATTACACTGATGGTAAGGTAGTCAACTATATAAAATGTTGTCATAATTAAAAATGTAATTTAAACCTTTTGACTCCGTTGATTCAAGCATAATTATATTTCGTCTTTATATTTTTTCAGAAAATATGAAGAAACAATCCAAACGAAAGATCGAGGTAGATGAGTCGCCAGTCGCCCAAAAGATTATACGACAAGATGTTCGCGGTCAATGGCATCTAGGCACCAATCGTTACGTTCAAGTGAAGGATTGGCAGGGTGATTTGCCCATTGATATTAGAGAATGGGAAGGAAAGGGCAAAGCTCTGGTTCCCACTAAGAAAGGAATCAGTTTACCGCTTGGACGTTGGAAAAAATTTACATCCGTCTCAGATTTTGTGGATGAAGCTTTAGAGGCCGGAGCACCGTATAGCTACCATTTGGGCGGTAATGTGTATTGTAAAGTGGGTGACAACAACGTGTGTCCCGATATTCGACAATACTGGAAAGCAGTCGATAAGATTGTACCCTGTATGAAGGGTATTCGCCTTCGTCCCAACGAATATAATCGTTTGAAGGAGTTGTTCGTGGAAATAGGGAAGGCTGCGCCAGAACTAGATGCTACTGTACCATGTGACCAAAGGGATGATCACGCGAATCAGCTATGTGCGTTAATGTGGAAGGTTGTATATAACTACAATTCTACGGTTAAGCAGACACACTGACTTGATGTAGTGCTCACTCGCTCGACAAAAAAAACATTTACTAGTCACAAAGCTATATGTTATTGGGTGTTTGTGTTTTACGTTTATTTATCGTCGCTACCGGTTGCCCATATGAGCGACGCCTCCTGAAGAGATTAGTAATTTTAGATGTTTGGAGGATAGTGCAATGATACAGACATATACCCATTCCAGAGTCTTATCTGGTTCTTTTACGTGCACGTTGTACAGCACCGACAAACAAAGTCTCATCTGAAATAATGTCAATTTTATTATGGTCAGACGAGGGCTCGAACCTGCGATCCCTGGATTACCAGTACAGCGTGTTACCACTGGACTACATATGCTTCTGTTATTGTGTGTATTGTTATTTGTTAAATAAAATATGCTTAAACCAAGCGCTTTAGCTCTCTAGCGTATATATTCAGGGACGGGTCTAGGATTTGTCAAGGGGTGTCGTAGTGAACACATGTCTATACATGAAAACAATTAGTAAGAAGTTAACATTTACTTATTTCTCTTATTTTGTGAATTGCTGACTATTTTAGTCATTCTCAGGCTAAAGATGACATTAACAGATAAAACTCAATTTTCCAAGTTTGTGATGTTCGATACGTGGAACTTGAACCGTATATGACATGAAGTCACCCTACGGCAGAATAATTCAATGCAATTAACCGTGGACATTACTTGACAATCACAACTGTTGAATATGTCCCAAAATAATGTTGTTTCGAACTATCGTAATTCTTGCAACGCTGCTATGTAAGTACTTTAAATTTATATAATATATTAGCTTAGTTGATTTATAAATAGATCCCTGGTTCGATCCCCAGTCTGACCCTAATGAAATTCAGTATTTCAAGTGGGACTTTAAGCCGAGGTCTCGTGTCGGTGATTTACGCCCTACACGTAAAAGAACCAAAGGAGACTCTGAAATGGGTCTCTGTCTGTATCATTGCACTACCCCCTCAAAACATTTTAATAACTAGGCTATTCTCTTCAGGAGTCTTCGTTAGTTTAGATTAGTTTATACAAATTTATTTTAGCTCGATTGCGAAACAAGTTCTTATAACTTATACTAATCACTCTCGAGACCTCATTCCTGATGGAATCCATCGCCACGAGGGAGAGAGAAGAGGCATGTGGAATTTAAATGCCTTGCCTAAGGACACAATCGTAACGGCTCTAGCGGGGCTCGAACTCTGGGCCTTTCGCACGTGAAGCGAACGCGCTACCACTGAGCTATCACGACTTCCAGGAGTCGTCGTTCATATTGGTAACCGGTAGCGACGATAAATAAACGTAAAACACACACACACAAAACCAAATTTGCAAAGTATGCGATTGTCCTGTTTTTATACTAGCAATATTAATAAAACATGCTGACATTGATGTACGCACATCTATTGCATTGCTCTTATGATTTGCTACATATACATGTAATTAGTTTATCAGTTTAGACATATTTATTTATTTCCCAATATTACACAGTTTTAACAATGTATACATTACATATATCAACCTACAGAAATAGGATTAGAATGACACAGTCTTATATAATTCTTCTCCTCTGTACCGTTTATATGGATCTCGCTGAGCTTTTGCAATTGTTTTATAAACCTGGGAAAGCTTGACAAATGAATCGGGAAGTAGTATGAAATAGAATGAAGGCAAGAACACATTAATACATACGATAACTAGGGTGTACAAAACACAGTTTGGGTGTTAAATAATTCCTACTGAATGTTATCGTACGTCTTTCAAAATGTGCATACGGGATATACAATACGTTATGTACAATACACAACAAACATCGGGATATACATACGGGATATACATACTATACAATACGGGATATACAATACGGATATAAATACTAACAATGGATATATAGGGAAACAAAAAACAAACAAACACAACAAACAAAAAACAAACAAACAAACTATACAATACGGGATATACAATACGGGACGGGATATACAAACGGGAATACAATACGGGATATACAATACGGGATATACAATACGGGATATACAATACGGGATATACAATACGGGATATACAATACGGGATATACAATACGGGATATACAATACGGGATATACAATACGGGATATACAATACGGGATATACAATACGTTGTGTATAAGTTACCATATTAACTTACAAGTATACAGTCGTGATTGTGCAATGAATGCGCGTTCGCTTCAGTTGCGAAAGGTCCTGGGTTCGTGCCCCGCTCGAGCCGTTACGATTGTGTCCTTAGGCAATGCATTTAAATTCCACGTTGCATCTTCTCTCTCTCACTAGTGGCGATGGATTCCATCAGGTCTCGAGAGTGATTAATATAAGTTTTAAGAACTTGTTTCGCAATCGAGCTAAATAAATGTGTATCAACTAAAATATACAGTTTATAACAAAGCAATAATTAAAAATGACCTTTTTGTGTCTAAGCTTATCTTGATTATCTGATATTTCTCAGCAACATAGCTGTGTCAGTAGGTTGTGTTTTGTAGATTACAGATTCCAAATAGCCCCACAAATAGAAATCACAAGGATTGAGATCCGGGCTATGGGTCGGCCATGTTGCACCACACTGCTTGACCTGCCAACTTGTTTCATGTGAATAGAACCGGCCTGAGCGACGCTCGAACCCGTGACCATCAGTGATGATATGTTACAGTGGTATACAAGTCAGCGACATTAACCACTCGACCAATCAGTAATGATACAGTTCTGTTCTCTTCTGTTCTGATAAGTGTAGCCAGCCTGATTTCACTGTCTATACATTTGTATTTTGATGTGAGTGCAGGTTTCGTATGTGCAACATATGGGCTGGACCCGAGCAAGTGGATTGTGAAGATTAGTTTAAACATATTTTATTCGGATCAAATACATATATACATATATAAACACAATTTTATACATTGGAACCGATATGGGTCGAGAAACAAGCTTAACGCTTATATGAATCCCTTCCCATGTTGGAGTACGTTTAAATGGTACAAAATGCTTGGCGAATAGTAATGGCGAGTTTATGTGTTCAGTATATATAAATTGTAGAGAAACTATTGAATACTTAACAGCAGTGGCACATGTTTGGACTTGATTTTGCTAAACGTCCGCATATATTTACAGCATCGCGTTATTGTAATTTTAATGTAGCAATACGGAAACGTTATATCCAAATATGTAAACTATCAAAAAACAATCTGGTATTGTCACACGACGGGCCGGGACCAAAACGGAGAGAACCCCCACGTTCACCTAGGTATCGAAACGTTTTGTTGCTGCAATATAGCTCTGGACATTCAGGTAAAGTGTTGTGTTACAGTGTGTAGTGAGATGCTCATCGCCAAACAAGAGATTGTTGAGTGTGGCAGCACATGGAAGGTTAGATAGGTGTTGTAGACGTTGATGCAGATTGGGCAATGCAGACGGAAGTGAGTCGATAGTCACGCATGCGCACAAGGGAGAATCGATGATATTTTTCCTGTGAATGTCGTAGCACAAAGAACTACATCCTAGTCGTAGTCGGGTGTGGAGTATCTGATTCCTTCTTGATCCAACATTGTATAACGGGGATTGTCTTTTCCTGTTTTTACTTAACATGTATTTGAAGGTTGCTACTGTATCGACGTTCCGTGTCTCATTTGGCAGCGAGTTCCATATTAGAATAGTTGATGGAAGAAATGTAGAAGCATGGGATTGGGTATGTGCAGTTATAGGTTGAACGGCGGGTACGTGTCGAAGGTTATATAATTGGTCAGCTTGTTCTGGAATGAGATTGGAGAGGTAATGGGGACAGCGACCAGTCTTCATTTTGTAGAAGAGGGTGATCTTGTGATTGCTACGTCTTTTGGCTAGGGTATCCCAGGACAGGTGAAGATTAGACAAGGCGGTAGTGCTATATGTGTCGGGATAATCGTCAGCAAGTTCTATGTTCTCACTGCTGGTTGTTCTTCTGATACCACATCCGCTGTGAAGAGGTATTCAAATCAAACTGAAAAACAGCAAACATATCACAAATGTAATGTTCAGCATTGACAGACGTCACCTATGAATAACGTCACTGTGCTTACACACTATGTTCCTCCGCCAAATATTACTGTATACACAAACTTCAGTTTGCAATGGCCTGACTTCTTATACCACATCTTTTTCAACTTTTCAACTAGTCTGAGGTCTTCTGAAGTCACAACATTTCTAGAAAAAGACACAAATACTATGCACTGCCTGTCATGAAATGCATTTTTTACCCAAAATAAAAATGAACTATTTTAGTTATTGGGACTACATTCTCGGACCTCGGATGCACTTCCACCTATTTACGTATATACAACCTATACTGTTTGTTCTGATTGCCGATAGAGAGGGATGCATTCCGAATGTATGCAGGAACAAACGTATTCAGGAAAGTCATACTTTCACTTTCAGTTTGTTATATTCATCAAATTATAACGAAAAAATGCGAAGTAGCTTGTATGTAATATTTCAACTCTTGCAATATTTGTATTCCATTATATTTGTGTCACATTATATTAATTCGTTTGCAATAATGCCGCTATCAATATATCTCGAGTCTCACCAATGCATCCCGGGTTCGATCCTCGGACCGCGAAGTATGTGAGATGGTACAATGGTCGCCAGATCGGACAGGTGGGTTTTCTCCGGGTACTCCGGTTTCCTCGCACACGAATGGACACAAAATACGATTTCGTCCGCGCCAATGAGGGTGATTAATATAAGTTGTTAGAACTTGCTTGGCAATCATTGTAAAATAAATAAAGTTTAAATTTAAATATATATTTATCACATAATTTTGTTTGTATTCAGTGTAATAACACCATCTCATAATTGTTTATATATGTACAGACATGTAATAACACCATCTCATAATTGTCTATATATACACACACGTGTAATAACACCATCTCATAATTGTTTATATATACACACACGTGTAATAACACCATCTCATAATTGTTTATATATGTACACACGTGTAATAACACCATCTCATAATTGTTTATATATGTACACACGTGTAATAACACCATCTCATAATTGTTTATATATGTACACACGTGTAATAACACCATCTCATAATTGTTTATATATGTACACACGTGTAATAACACCATCTCATAATTGTTTATATATGCACACACGTGTAATAACACCATCTCATAATTGTTTATATATACACACACGTGTAATAACACCATCTCATAATTGTTTATATATACACACACGTGTAATAACACCATCTCATAATTGTTTATATATGTACACACGTGTAATAACACCATCTCATAATTGTTTATATATGCACACACGTGTAATAACACCATCTCATAATTGTTTATATATGCACACACGTGTAATAACACCATCTCATAATTGTTTATATATGCACACACGTGTAATAACACCATCTCATAATTGTTTATATATGCACACACGTGTAATAACACCATCTCATAATTGTTTATATATACACACACGTGTAATAACACCATCTCATAATTGTTTATATATACACACACGTGTAATAACACCATCTCATAATTGTTTATATATGTACACACGTGTAATAACACCATCTCATAATTGTTTATATATGTACACACGTGTAATAACACCATCTCATAATTGTTTATATATGTACACACGTGTAATAACACCATCTCATAATTGTTTATATATGTACACACGTGTAATAACACCATCTCATAATTGTTTATATATGTACACACGTGTTTGTAACAAAATGAAAGTGACCATTTTAACTAATGTGTAGTTGGGGCCTCTTTATCAATGGATTTCAGAGCATTTTGCCGTACCATTGAAACATTTATTCAGTGATTTTATCATAAATTGGGACGAATGTATCTATACCAGATAAAGGACAGTGGTGTATTATTATATATCACTTATAAGGGAAATTCCCGTTTATTTGATATAAATCCGACTAGTATTAGCAGATTTTGGTTTATTCTTTACAAATCACTGTTCCCTTTATCAGTGAAATTAACCTCCAGGGCCTGATAAGAACGCGCAGTCAATATGGTATGTTTCATATCGGCTGATAAAATTCATGAGAAAAGCGTGCGTATACTTAGGTGAAGGCTCTATATATTCGGCCCCGTACAGCGCACTGACATTGCTTTCGGAACATCACACTTGACTGTTGTGGAATTGTACATGCGACAGATTTGGGTATGTAAATATATATTATATTGTTCGTAGTTGTCATTAGGTTATTTTATCTGAAACATCGTCTAAAGCAACTGTCAGAGACGTTACCAGAAACATGTTGCAGTAAATCGTTATTAAAAGTGGTTCTAGTGATTTACGACGATGGATATCTACTGTTCTTTACATACATAATAATTAACTAATAACTACTGTTGAATCCAGTGTTGAATATATGGCTGGGACAGAGTGGTGATCAGCTGTTATTGAAAGGGGTGTCATGTACGCTCAAAGTGCAGGAGCGGCGTAAGAGGTCTCGAGTGGTTCTAAGTTGGTGGGTATATATATAGATATACCAGATGAGGTCATGATGGGTACGGCGTCGTTGTATATTTAGACCGTGAAGGTCACCATGTGTATTGATTCTACATAGACGTGTGTGTATCTATGTCTAAGCATTAGGTTTTATATTTGTTATTGTTGTAGTCGCTTCATGCCTGAACCAGGAGCCGTGAGAGGTGTAGCTCAGGGGCGTAGATCCTGTTCGGAACGATCAACATAACAAGCTGGGGCACGAGCCGACTGGGATAGTTTGCCGGCGTGAGCTGGTGACGTCCATATACTGGAGGGTGTCAGCGGTTAGCGGTAGCTGTACAGCATCGAGTCCGCCGTCAGTGGACAGGGTCCTTAGGACGCAGGGAGTTAGGGATCTTGTGTATTGTAAATCTTTAAAGTGTGCATTATAGCACTGTGACGGCAATACTTGCCAAGCTTTTAAAGTGTGCATTATAGCACTGTGATGGCCATACGTGCCAATGTTTAAATAGGTGTATTATAGCCTAAAGTTAAAGCCGAGTTTGGAACGGCAGAGATTTAGATCTCGGAACTGTGACATAAATTAACGGCATTACCAGCCGAAGACCGGGCTCTATACCGGAAGTGAAGCCATCATCTGTGAAGAGCCAAACTACGGACACACATACGTCTCTTACCATCCATTGTCTGTGTTGCAAGTGTTGTTTGATGTGTATTAAAAATTGTAAATCTACTTAGTCTTTATGCATACACTTGATCATGGTATCCGTGACCCTGAGATAAGCTGGCTCTCATGTCATTCTGTGACAGTGTTCTTGTGTTGAACTTTCAAACATCCTCTTTCTAAAAATAGCACATTTCGACGAATCTTGGTAGGAATGATCGATGTACAATGCTCTTTCAAATTTGTTAATATAGTGACCCCAGGGGAAACAGAAATGAGTGAGATGAATGATACAGGGCCATCATGACACTCTTTTTTTTAGACTGATTAAAGTTACAGTATCTCTAAAACGACACTAGACAGTACCATGCGCTTAACATATATTGCAATAATAAACAAACGCCAATTCAGTAGCGTGTTTGACCGTTATATGAAGTACTACTTTCACTTTTGAGAGTTTGTAGACCGCAAAAGCACTGTTAATTAATTGAATAATTTGTAGTAACAATGCCATTCATACGTAAACAATGCATTTTGGGACATTTGCCATGTGTTGTCGCTTTAAAGTATTTTCAAAATTTATCTTTGTTCAAATTATAAGTACATTTATTTAATAGGGGCATCCGTCTCGCAGAGTGATTAAAATCGTTTACATCAAATCACTTCACCTCACAGCTGAAGGTTCGAATCGCAATGGGTGTGTCGAATTCCCACATGTGAGGAAGCTATCCAGCTGATTTGTGGTAGGTCGGTGGTTCTATCGTGTTACCTGCCAGTGTCAGAAATGCTTCCTGGAGGGGAACCGGTTTATTCCGCCACCACTAACAGCTTGAATGTCGCCATGTGACGTAAGTGATTGTTGCGACTTAAAGCAAAGCTTAAACTACAAAAACAAACACACAAAATGAATGGCATGTAAATATCATGTAACTATCTAGATATACTTAACATTTCTTACAGAAATACCGAGTGAGACTATAATGAGAAACATATTACATCTAGATATTAGAAATCCTAGGAAAAAGATGGATACAAAGACAGGAGACATGTTGCAAGCCACGAGATATATACTACACACGTTTTACAAGCCCCACAATGAGAAACTGGCGATACTGCTGAACGATACCAGATATAATTATGGGGAGAGTGGGTAGTTTAACAATTATTTATGATGTACGTTGTTAGTCTTTGGAAACACGTGGTTATTGTGTGGACACACGTGGTTGGTGTGTGGAAACACATGGTGTGTTTGTATGTGGCAACACGTGGTTAGTGCGTGGATAGTGTGGCCAAACTGAACAGTGTTTGGACAGTGGCAACACGTGGTTAGTGTGTGGATCGTGTGGACAAACTGAACAGTGTATGGAGTGTGGAAACATGTGGATAGTGGACAGTGTACGGTCTAAACATGTGGATGGTGGACAGTGTACGGACTTGTGGAATCATGTGGATAGTGGACACGGGTTATTATAATGCATGTGGCACATGAATAGTGACTTGGTCACGTGGATTTTATATGAAGCACGTGTATGAATCACGTGGATATTCTATGGTCCATGCACGGAACACATGAGTCGTGCTGTAGGATACCCAACATTAGTGCAATATATTTTATTAATGTCTAGAAATATTATTTTGGCATATGTGTATAGTATACTACCATTGATGTTGGTATATATGCCAATGGTAGTTTATCACGCTATGGCAGTGAGAGGTATAGTGTACTACCATTGATGTTGATATATATGCCAATGGTAGTTTATCACGCTATGGCAGTGAGAGGTATAGTGTACTACCATTGATGTTGATATATATGCCAATGGTAGTTTAGCACGCTATGGCAGTGAGAGGTATAGTGTACTACCATTGATGTTGATATATATGCCAATGGTAGTTTATCACGCTATGGCAGTGAGAGGTATAGTGTACTACCATTGATGTTGATATATATGCCAATTGTAGTTTAGCACGCTATGGCAGTGAGAGTTATAGTGTACTCCCATTGATGTTGATATATATGCCAATGGTAGTTTATCACGCTATGACAGTGAGAGGTATAGTGTACTACCATTGGTGTTGATATATATGCCAATGGTAGTTTAGCACGCTATGACAGTGTCACAAAATGACTCTTGTATTAATGAAAACATTATTATAACCCTAAGTCGGGGCCTCTTTTTCCCATTTTATAGAAGGGGTTTTCCAATCAAGGTAAACACATCTTCGAAGATCCATGTATAAGTGGAGTATAAGGGGAGGTATGGTGATCTAATGTGATCCAATCTTCTTGTATGTTATAGGGGAACTATTTAAAGCGTTTCCTGGCTAATATCGGACAGAGATAACATAATAAGGTTTAGTTCTGTGTAACCTATTGTAATAAATCCATATACCAGGGCCTCTATAAACTAGTTTATTTTACATATCACATGATAACGGTAGCACAGGGATTTAGTGAATTGTGAGATTAGCATGGGCTGAACAACTATTTAACACAGTAAGAGACCTGACATATTACCATTCACTTCAAACGACACAACACGAACTGACCGTGAGTGGAGCAAACGTTGTGAGAATTTGGTCAGAGCGAAATGCGGATTTGATCACCCGCACGCAACATGGAGTGGAGTGTGAGATGCTAACAGCTGGGGAACTGCCAATGTGTGGATAGCCGTCAAAGGACGTCACCCACGTAATCGCCAGATGAGCGACGACAGACCCACCAGGCTAAGCAACGAACAGTGGAACTGCAGACCGGAACGACCCGGAGTTACCACGTGACCGGACAACCAGGAAACCGGCATAGGAGGTTGGCCCGACACGCTAAGATCGGACCAACCCAGATATATGTAAAAACGTTACATCATTGAAATAGTCCGCGAATGATTAAATAAATCAACAAGTGTCTAACCAGCAAAGAGAACTAACAACGGAACACGTGAACTTTTCCAGGCCGCCACATAACGTTTCAGTCATTAAATATATATATAGTATCATCATTCATTTATATGTAAATAAATTGTAGATATTGTACATTGTCTTAGTATTCTACCATAGTGAGTAATCCCCCTTGGATCATCTTGTGTCAGACAGTGATAGGTATTAACGTAGCATCAAGAAGAAGAAGAATGCTTTATTAAGACTTGAACTTTACAGTTTCTCGTCTGTAACATGTTTACAATATAGTTAGTACAATATTATGATATATGCAATCATGATGGGGATGGACATAAGATGTAATGATTATGGACATACATGGAAAAATAACGTCATGTCATGATGGATTTTAGAATATGCAAAACATGACCATGACTGTATTAAGAATGTAGGGAGTATTCAACTGGTAATTCATATATCCTAAACAAGTGAATTACGAAGGGATAAAGCTTCTTGAATATATTTACTAAAGTTAACAAGCTCTAGAGAATTGTCACATTGAAATATTTGCAATAATTTGAACATACTTGGTCGATTAGAATATAAACGTTTAATATATTTTTTTCTTAATGTACTATACACCTCACATTTAAACATGAAATGAAACTCATCTTCCACGTTGTTTGTATTACACAATAAACATAACCTTTCGTTTTGATCAATACGGTTTCTACCATATATGGCAGTTTCAATCCGTAAGGTGTGCGCTGATAGCCTCAATTGTGTAAATGCAATTCTTAATTTTCTGCTTAGTATTACATCTAAGTACGATTCGTAACCAAAATTAATCTTTACATTTTTACATAATATAAGTACCTCAGCTTGTGAAGTCTGCAGAAAATCATCTATAATCCTTTGTTTAAATTCAGAAATCAACTGTGTATGGTCGATGACATGTGGGTTTTCCCATATATACAAAAAGCCAAATTTACTTAGCAATTCCCTAACTCTGGACAACCAATTACGTTTGCCAGTTACTAAATCGTCTAGACACGTTTGTATCGTCGACTTAATAATCGTATTTTCCGTTGTAACTATGTTAACCAATATTTTACAACTTTTACATATCTGCATATATACAATGGGTATCTTCCAAGTTCATAATATACAGCTACATTACTAGTTGATTGCTTAACACCAAGAACTAACTTGCAGAATTTCAAGTGCACACTGTCTCTAAATGTTCACTTCCGTAGTATATACTGACACCAAAAATAAACTGCACTTGCCTTAGAGGTAAGACTTATATCCTTTTAGAAAACATATAGACACATGTGTTATCCAAATGTGCGAATTATTGGGTAACTTAGTGCAATGTGAGATGAATTATTTGTTTCATTCATGATAGTAAAATCCATAATTCTAAACTTTGTACCGAAAAAGTAACGCTCAATATAAACGTGCACAGTGTTGTTATGGTGTCGTGTATATATAAATATAATTATTGGTGTATATATTTATATATATCGATGTCTCTTAAATACAGTCTACATCCGTTATGTCAAAGTCGGGTTTGTCGAATTATCCGATTATCTCGCAGTCGAATCACAGTTATGTTTCAAACACAATCATTTTACATATAAATGGCTCCGTTTATATAGTACTTCGTTAAGTCAAGCTTCGGTTATGTCGAAGTATTTTGTTTTGTCCGACGGTATTCGACATAGCGAATGTACATGTACCTGACCTCCCGATGTAGATTTACAGATTTTTGTATACATTGTGTTCACTATAACTACGTGTCTATACATTGTGTTCAATAGAACTACTTGTATATACATTGTGTTCAATAGAACTACTTGTATATACATTGTGTTCAATATAACTACTTATATATACATTGTGTTCAATAGACCTACTTGTATATACATTATGTTCAGTAGAACTAATTTTATATACATTATGTGCAATATAACTACTTATATATACACTATGTGCAATATAACTACGTGTCTATACATTGTGTGCAATATAACTACTTGTATGTGCAATATAACTTCTTGTCTATACATTGTGTGCAATATATCTACTTGTATGTGCAATATTGCTACTTTAATATACATTTATGTGCAATAGAACTACTTGTCTATACATTATGTGCAATATAACTACTGGTTTATGCATTGTGTGTAATAGAACTACATGTCTATACATTGCGTGTAATATATCTACATGGCTATACATTGGTTGCAATGTAACTACATGTAAATGCATTATGTGTAATAGAACTACATGTCTATACATTGTGTGCAATATAACTACATGTCTATGAATTGTGTGTAATCGAACTACATGTCTATACATGTTGTGCAATATAACTACCTGTCTATACATTTTGTGCAATATATCTACATGTCTATACATTGTGTGTAATAGAACTACTTGTCTATACATTGTGTGCAATATAACTACTTGTTTGTACAATTTAACTACTTGTCTATACATTTTGTTCACTATAACTACTTGTCTATACATTGTGTGCAATAGAACTACTTGTATATACATTGTGTTCAATAGAACTAATTGTATATACATTATGTGCAATATAACTACTTATATATACACTATGTGCAATATAACTATATGTATATACATTATGTGCAAAATAACTACTTGTATATATACACTATGTGCAATATAACTACTTGTCTATACATTGTGTGCAATATAGCTACTTGTCTATACATTGTCTGCAATATAACTACTTGTATGTGCAATATTGCTACTTTAATATACATTTATGTGCAATAGAACTACTTGTCTATACATTATGTGCAATATAGCTACTTATCTATGCATTGTGTGAAATAGAACTACATGTCTATACATTGTGTGTAATAGAACTACATGGCTATACATTGGTTGCAATGTAACTACATGTCTATGCATTGTGTGTAATAGAACTAAATGTCTCTACATTGTGTGCAATATAACTACATGTCTATGCATTGTGTGTAATAGAACTGCATGTCTATACATTGTGTGCAATATAACTACATGTCTATGCATTGTGTGTAATAGAACTGCATGTCTATACATTGTGTGCAATATAACCAATTGTCTATACATTATGTGCAATAGAACTACATGTCTATACAGTGTGTGCAATATAACTACTTTTCTATACATTATGTGCAATATTACTACTTTAATATACACGATGTGTAATATAACTACTTGCCTATACAGTATGCAATATAGCTACTTTTCTATGCATTGTTTGCAATATTGCTACTTTAATATACATTATGTGCAACATAGCTACTTGTCTATACAGTATGTGCAATATAACTACATGTCTATACATTGTGTGCAATATAACTACTTGTCTATACATTGTGTGTAATAGATCTACATGTCTATACATTGTGTGTAATAGAACTACATGTCTATACATTGTGTGTAATAGAACTACATGTCTATACATTGTGTGTAATAGAACTACATGTCTATACATTGTGTGTAATAGAACTACATGTCTATACATTGTGTACAATATGACTACTTGTCTATACATTATGTACACTATAACTACTTGTCTATACATTGTGTACAATATAATTACATTTATTAGCAATATAACTACTTGTCTATACATTGTGTGTAATAGAACTACATGTCTATACATTGTGTGTAATAGAACTACATGTCTATACATTGTGTGTAATAGAACTACATGTCTATACATTGTGTGTAATAGAACTACATGTCTATACATTGTGTACAATAGGACTACTTGTCTATACATTATGTACACTATAACTACTTGTCTATACATTGTGTACAATATAATTACATTATGAGCAATATAACTACTTGTCTATACATTGTGTGCAATATAACTACTTGTATGTGCAATATAAGTAATTGTCTATACATTGTTTGCAATATATCTACTTGTCTATACATTGTGTGCAATATAACGACTTGTATGTGCAATAGAACTACTTGTCAATACAGTATGTGCAATACAACTACTTGTCTATACATTTTCTGCAATATACCTACTTGTATGTGCAATATTGCTACTTTAATATACATTTATGTGCAATAGAACTACTTGTCTATACATTATGTGCAATATAACTACTTGTTTATGCATTGTGTGTAATAGAACTACATGTATATACAGTGTGTGTAATAGAACTACATGGCTATACATTGGTTGCAATGTAACTACATGTATATGCATTGTGTGTAATAGAACTACATGTATATACATTGTGTGAAATATAACTACATGTCTATGCATTGTATGTAATCGAACTACATGTCTATACATTTTGTGCAATATAACTACCTGTCTATACATTTTGTGCAATATATCTACATGTCTATACATTGTGTGTAATAGAACTACTTGTCTATACATTGTTTGCAATATAACTACTTGTTTGTACAAATTAACTACTTGTCTATACATTTTGTTCACTACAACTACTTGTCTATACATTGTGTGCAATAGAACTACTTGTATATACATTGTGTTCAATAGAACTAATTGTATATACATTATGTGCAATATAACTACTTATATATACACTATGTGCAATATAACTATATGTATATACATTATGTGCAAAATAACTACTTGTATATATACACTATGTGCAATATAACTACTTGTCTATACATTGTGTGCAATATAGCTACTTGTCTATACATTGTCTGCAATATACCTACTTGTATGTGCAATATTGCTACTTTAATATACATTTATGTGCAATAGAACTACTTGTCTATACATTATGTGCAATATAGCTACTTGTCTATGCATTGTGTGAAATAGAACTACATGTCTATACATTGTGTGTAATAAAACTACATGGCTATACATTGGTTGCAATGTAACTACATGTCTATGCATTGTGTGTAATAGAACTAAATGTCTATACATTGTGTGCAATATAACTACATGTCTATGCATTGTGTGTAATAGAACTGCATGTCTATACATTGTGTGCAATATAACTACATGTCTATGCATTGTGTGTAATAGAACTGCATGTCTATACATTGTGTGCAATATAACCACTTGTCTATACATTATGTGCAATAGAACTACATGTCTATACAGTGTGTGCAATATAACTACTTTTCTATACATTATGTGCAATATTACTACTTTAATATACACGATGTGTAATATAACTACTTGCCTATACAGTATGCAATATAACTACTTTTCTATGCATTGTTTGCAATATTGCTACTTTAATATACATTATGTGCAACATAGCTACTTGTCTATACAGTATGTGCAATATAACTACATGTCTATACATTGTGTGCAATATAACTACTTGTCTATACATTGTGTGTAATAGATCTACATGTCTATACATTGTGTGTAATAGAACTACATGTCTATACATTGTGTGTAATAGAACTACATGTCTATACATTGTGTGTAATAGAACTACATGTCTATACATTGTGTACAATAGGACTACTTGTCTATACATTATGTACACTATAACTACTTGTCTATACATTGTGTACAATATAATTACATTTATTAGCAATATAACTACTTGTCTATACATTGTGTGTAATAGATCTACATGTCTATACATTGTGTGTAATAGAACTACATGTCTATACATTGTGTGTAATAGAACTACATGTCTATACATTGTGTACAATAGGACTACTTGTCTATACATTATGTACACTATAACTACTTGTCTATACATTGTGTACAATATAATTACATTTATGAGCAATATAGCTACTTGTCTATACATTGTGTGCAATATAACTACTTGTATGTGCAATATAAGTAATTGTCTATACATTGTTTGCAATATATCTACTTGTCTATACATTGTGTGCAATATAACGACTTGTATGTGCAATAGAACTACTTGTCAATACATTATGTGCAATACAACTACTTGTCAATAAATTTTCTGCAATATACCTACTTGTATGTGCAATATTGCTACTTTAATATACATTTATGTGCAATAGAACTACTTGTCTATACATTATGTGCAATATAACTACTTGTTTATGCATTGTGTGTAATAGAACTACATGTATATACAGTGTGTGTAATAGAACTACATGGCTATACATTGGTTGCAATATAACTACATGTATATGCATTGTGTGTAATAGAACTACATGTATATACATTGTGTGAAATATAACTACATGTCTATGCATTGTATGTAATCGAACTACATGTCTATACATGTTGTGCAATATAACTACCTGTCTATACATTTTGTGCAATATATCTACATGTCTATACATTGTGTGTAATAGAACTACTTGTCTATACATTGTTTGCAATATAACTACTTGTTTGTACAAATTAACTACTTGTCTATACATTTTGTTCACTATAACTACTTGTCTATACATTGTGTGCAATAGAACTACTTGTATATACATTGTGTTCAATAGAACTAATTGTATATACATTGTGTTCAATAGAACTAATTGTATATACATTATGTGCAATATAACTACTTATATATACACTATGTGCAATATGACTATATGTATATACATTATGTGCAATATAACTACTTGTATATACACTATGTACAATATGACTACTTGTCTATACATTGTGTGCAATATAGCTACTTTTCTATACATTGTCTGCAATATACCTACTTGTATGTGCAATATTGCTACTTTAATATACATTTATGTGCAATAGAACTACTTGTCTATACATTATGTGCAATATAGCTACTTGTCAATGCATTGTGTGTAATAGAACTACATGTCTATACATTGTGTGCAATAGAACTACTTGTATATACATTGTGTGCAATAGAACTACGTGTATTTACAATTTAACAACTTGTCTATTCATTGTGTGCAATATAACTATTTGCCTATACATTGTGTGCAATAGAACTACGTGTATTTACAATTTAACAACTTGTCTATACATTATGTGCAATATAACTACTTGTATATACATTATGTGCAATAGAACTACGTGTATGTACAATTTAACTACTTGTCTATACATTATGTGCAATAGAAATACTTGTATATACATTGTGTGCAATATATCTACTTGTATGTACAGTGTGTGCAATACAACTACGTTTGTGTACAATTTAACAACTTTTCTATACATTATGTGCAATAGAACTTCTTGTCTTTACATTGTGTGCAATAGAACTACTTGTCTATACATTAATGTAATAGAACTACTTGTCTATACACTATGTGCAATAGAACTACTTGTCTATACATTATGTGCAATGTAACTATTTGTCTATACAATGTGTGCAATAGAACTTCTTGTCTTTACATTGTGTGCAATAGAACTACTTGTCTATACATTATCTTCAATATAACTATTTGTCTATACAATGTGTGCAATAGAACTTCTTGTCTTTACATTGTGTGCAATAGAGCTACTTGTCTATACATTTTGTGCAATAGAACTACTTGTATATACATTATGTGCAATATAACTATGTGTATATACATTATGTGCAATATAGCTACTTGTATATACATTGTGTGCAATAGAACTACGTGTATGTACAATTTAACAACTTGTCTATACATTATGTTCAATATAGCTATTTGTCTATACAATGTGTGCAATAGAACTTCTTGTCTATACATTGTGTGTAATAGAACTACTTGTCTATACAGTGTGTGCAATATAACTACTTGTCTATACATTGTGTGCAATATAACTATTTGTCTATACAATGTGTGCAATAGAACTTCTTGTCTATACATTGTGTATAATAGAACTACTTGTCAATACAGTGTGTGCAATATAACTACTTGTCTATACATTGTGTGCAATAGAACTACTTGTCTATACAATGTATGCAATATAACTACTTGTCTACCCATTGTGTGCAATAGAACTATTTGTCTAACCATTATGTGCAACATAACTACTTGTATGTACAATATAACTACTTGTCTATACATTGTGTGCAATATAACTACTTGTATATATATTATGTGCATTATATCTACATGTCTATACAGTGTGTGCATTAGACCTGCTTGTCTATACATTATGTGCAATATAACTACATGTCTATACAGTGTTTGCAATATAACTACTTGTATATATATTATGTGCAATATAACTACTTGTCTATATAGTGTGTGCAATAGAACTACATGTCTATACATTATGTGCATTAGACCTGCTTGTCTATACATTATGTGCAATATAACTACATGTCTATACATGTCTATATAGTGTGTGCAATAGAACTACATGTCTATACATTGCTTGCATGCGTGCGTACGTGTGTGATTTTTGACTTTGTGTCGCACCTGGTAAATATGTATATGAATGCGCATGCCCGTAACGTCTACTTCGCATGTCTGCTGCATAGCATTGGTATGGAAATGCATACGAAATTTGATACAAACGGGACATATACGTTCAGGGAATGAAATGCAAAGACGACATAAATATAGTCTTATGTAACCCTAATATACTTAATATATAATATTATCGAACAAATTATTTATTTATGTAATGACATTACCATAATTGGATATTCCATATTATTGTTTCAGATTAATTGTGTGCGTTTGTACCATTGGTGCATTTACAATCCTCGCGGGAATCGCACAGATATCCATAAACAATGGCGTTCCTCAGATCTACGCCAGTCTCGAATTTCCCAACGCTGGAAACAGAAATGTTATCACTTTACATGAGGACACACAGGCTAGTATTGAAGCTGGACATATAATCTGCCGTGACTTGGATAAAGCCAGACCATACTGGGAACATAGCCGTATTAATATAACGAAAGAAATGGATATAATGAAGATGGTAATTACATGTCCTTGCTCTTATTGTTAAACAAATATTCATCATCATCATCAGCAGCATCATCATCATCACCATCATTATCATCATCTCCAACAGCAGCAGCATTCACCATAACCATCATCCATTCATCTCAACTATCGCTCATTCACCACAACCGTCATCCATTCACCGCAACCACCACCCATTCATAACATCCATCACCCTTTCACAACAACCATTACCCATTCATCACTTAACACTCATGTACCACAACCATCACCCATTCATCACGTCTATCACCCTATCACAACAACCATCACCCATTCATCACATCTATCACCCTTTCACAACAACCATAACCCATTCATCACATAGCACTCATGTACCACAACCATCACCCATTCATCACGTCTATCACCCTTTCACAACAACCATCACCCATTCATCACCCAACACGCATGTACCACAACCATCACCCATTCATGACATACATCACCCTTTCACCACAACCATCGCCCATTCATCACAACAATCGCTCATTCACCACAACCATCACCCATTCATCACAAACACCACCCATTCAACACAACCATCACCCATTCATCACAACCATCACCTATTCACAACAACCATCATCAATTCACCAATAATCACCCATTCACCACAACCATGACCCATTCGTCACACATCACCCATGTACCACAACCATCACCAATACCAACAACCATCAACCATTCAAAACAATAATCACCCATTCACCACAACCATGACCCATTCGTCACACATCACCCATGCACCACAACCAGCACCCATTCAAAAAAACAATCACACATTCACAACAACCATCACCATTTCACCACTAGCATCATAATAAACACCATACACCAACCAGCCCTCACCATCACCCACAACTACCATCATCGAACCAACCAACGTACCACAATCCTACACCACAAGCACCAGTCAACATCATCATCACCCAACCAAACACCACTACCACACATACATATCCCACAATCCAGCATTACCAATCATACAAAATCCACCATACATAACTACCACACACACACACAAAACCCACAACTGGTACCCACACATACCCCCATCCCTTACTATCTCCCATACAAATACAACCATCTATCACTACCACCCATACAATACACACAAATACACCACACATAAAACCAACCACTACCACCCACACATAACCCACCATCTATCACTACCACCCATTCAAAACCCACAACTACCATACATACAAAATCCACCACTACCACCCATACAAAACCCACCACTACCACCCATACAAAATACACAACTACCACATACATAAAACTCACCATCCATCACTACTAACCATAGAAAGACCACCATGTATCATCATTATCTCCCATACAAATACGACAATCTACGACAAACCCATACCAATACCACCATACATCACAAACACCCATACCAATACCACCATACATCACAATCACCCATACCAATACCACCATACATCACAAACACCCATACCAATACCACCATACATCACAATCACCCATACCAATACCACCACACATCACAAACACCCATACCAATACCACCATACATCACAATCACCCATACAATACCACCATACATCACAAACACCCATACCAATACCACCATACATCACAATCACCATACAATACCACCATACATCACAATCACCCATACCAATACCACCATACATCACAAACACCCATACCAATACCACCATACATCACAATCACCCATACCAATACCACCATACATCACAAACACCCATACCAATACCACCATACATCACAAACACCCATACCAATACCACCATACATCACAAACACCCATACCAATACCACCATACATCACAAACACCTATACCAATACCACCATACATCACAAACACCCATGTGGAAGTCGTGATAGCGCAGTGGATGCGCGTTCGCTTCAGGTGCGAAAGGTCCGGAGTTCGAGCCCCGCTGGAGCCGTTACGATTGTGTCCTTAGGCAAGGCATTTAAATTCCACGTTGCCTCTTCTCTCCCTCGTGACGATGGATTCCATCAGGAATGAGGTCTCGAGAGCGATTTATATAAGTTGAAAGAACTTGTTTCGCAATCGAGCTAAAATAAATTTGTATAAACTAAACACCCATACCAATACCACCATACATCACAATCACCTATACCAATACCACCATACATCACAAACACCCATACCAATACCACCATACATCACAAACACCCATACCAATACCACCATACATCACAATCACCCATACCAATACCACCATACATCACAATCACCCATACCAATACCACCATACATCACAAACACCCATACCAATACCACCATACATCACAATCACCCATACCAATACCACCATACATCACAATCACCCATACCAATACCACCATACATCACAATCACCCATACCAATACCACCATACATCACAATCACCCATACCAATACCACCATACATCACAATCACCCATACCAATACCACCATACATCACAAACACCCATACCAATACCACCATACATCACAAACACCCATACCAATACCACCATACATCACAAACACCCATACCAATACCACCATACATCACAATCACCCATAAAAATATCACCATCTCCCATTCAAATACATCCATAACTGTCTCCCATACAAATACCAACATCCATAGCTATCTCCCATACACATACCAACATCCATAACTATCTCCCATACAAATACCACCATCCTCCACTATATCCCATACAAATACAACCATCCTCCACTATATCCCATACAAATACCACCATCCTCCACTATATCTCATACAAATACCACCATCCTCCACTATCTCCCATACAATTATCATAATGCACCACTATCTCCCATACAAATGCCACCATCCATCACTACGACCCATACAAAACCACACAACTACCATACATTCAAAATCCACAACTACCACCCATACAAAACCATCCACTACCACCCATACAATTCCCACCACTATATCCCATACAAATACGACCACCCACCACTATCTCCCATACAAATACCATCATCCATCACTATATCCCATACAAATACCACCATCCACCACTATCTCCCATACAAATACCATCATCCATCACTATATCCCATACAAATACCACCATCCACCACTATCTCCCATACAAATACCATCATCCATCACTATATCCCATACAAATACCATCATCCATCACTATATCCCATACAAATACCACCACCCACCACTATCTCCCATACAAATAACACCATCCATCACTATATCCCATATAAATACCACCTTTCACCAATATCTCCCATATAAATACCACATTTCACCAATATCTCCCATACAAATACCACCATCTCCAACTATCTCCCATATAAATACCACCTTTCACCAATATCTCCCATATAAATACCACCTTTCACCAATATCTCCCATATAAATACCACCTTTCACCAATATCTCCCATATAAATACCACCTTTCACCAACTATCTCCCATATAAATACCACCTTTCACCAATATCTCCCATATAAATACCACCTTTCACAAATATCTCCCATACAAATACCACCATCTCCAACTATCTCCCATATAAATACCACTATCCACCAATATCTACCATACAAATACCACCATCTACCACTATCTCCCATCCAAATACAATGATCCACCTCTACACCCCATACAAATACTACCATTCATCACTACCTCCCACACAACTACCACCATCCACCACTACCACCAAACAAACCCCACAACTAGCACCCATACAAAACCAACACACACCACTATCACCATCAACAACCACTCGCCGAAAACCATCCACCACCACGCACCGACACACCAGTACAAGCCATGCACCACCACCACCCATCACAATCCACCACAATCACAAACCTTCCACCACCACAACTCCCTCCACCGCCGCCATCTCGAGTGTTTTAATAAATACGCATACACATGTACATTCAAACCTACGTTAGTTGTCACCTGAATTAAATGAAGCCAGTTTCCAGATTCCCAATATTATATATCATTATTATTATACTTTTGCCCTCTATTAAGCAGCCATCTGTGCTAAGCAGCCACTTCCTGGCATTCCCTTGTCTGGCTGCTTAACACATGTTTGACTGTATATACATAATCAATACAATGCTAATAATTTTAATTTGCAGGAGAAATTACCTTTCATTAGGAGCTTTAAGAATCCGTGTTGGTATAGTAAAGGCACTCTACTATGCCTGCCGTACATGTTCCTTGTGGGCGTGGCTAAATGCGGTACGACAGACCTATTCACGAGGATCACACTGCATCCGGACTTTGTGGCGCCGACATTTAAAGAGCCATCCTGGTTGAGCAAAATACGATTTCGTAAGCATTCGTGCGACCATTTTAACGCTTAACCTGCCGAATAACTATTTTAGATGTGTATTTACCATTATTACGCATGGAGGTAGGATAACTATGTTAGATGAGTATTTACCATCATTACGCATGGAGGTAGGATAACTATGTTAGATGTTTATTTACCATCATTACGCATGGATATAGGATAACTATTTTAGATGTGTATTTACCATCATTACGCATGGAGATAGAATAACTATTTTAGATGTGTATTTACCATTATTACGCATGGAGATAGGATAACTATTTTAGATGTTTATTTACAATTATTACGCATGGAGATAGGATAACTATTTTAGATGTTTATTTACCATCATTACGCATGGATATAGGATAACTATTTTAGATGTGTATTTACCATTATTACGCATGGATATAGGATAACTATTTTAGATGTGTATTTACCATCATTACGCATGGATATAGGATAACTATTTTAGATGTGTATTTACCATCATTACGCATGGAGATAGGATAACTATTTTAGTTGTGTATTTACCATCATTACGCATGGAGATAGGATAACTATTTTAGTTGTGTATTTACCATCATTACGCATGGAGATAGGATAACTATTTTAGATGTTTGTCACTAATAAATGTGTATCAAATTTGCAGACAAGAAGTACAATTTAAATTTCTACGCTTCCAAGTTTTTCTCACGACTCTCGAAAAATCTAGAAATGCATCCCGGATCACACCAACGCTTCATAACAGGTAAGTGTTGACAACATTCAATTACTTACAAAGCTTCATAACAGGTAAGTGTTGACAACATTAAATTACTTACAAAAGCTTCATAACAGGTAAGTGTTGACAACATTCAATTACTTACAAAGCTTCATAACAGGTAAGTGTTGACAACATTCAATTACTTACAAAGCTTCATAACAGGTAAGTGTTGACAACATTCAATTACTTACAAAGTTTCATATATTTGTTATGGGGGGTGTGGGATGTAATGTGGCATCAGTAGCTTGGGTCATATGGCGACTATCCAGCTATTAGAATAACCTGGGTGACTATTGCAGCAGTATTGTTTGCTCGGGTAGGACCTATCACAAGCCAGCTAGATAGCTTACTCACAAGAATAATTCCACACTTCAGTGGGATTCGAACCTACAGCGGTGAGGGGCAGGTGAGTTGAAGTCAACGACATTAACTACTCGGCCACGGAGCCCGACTCACCTCATCCCACATCAAAGATATTGAACTTATCATCAATACAACCAGGGCTCGATCACCGGACCGGGAAGTATGTGAGATGGTATGGTGGTCGCCAGATCGGACAGGTGGGATATCTCCGGGTACTCTGGTTTCCTCCCACACGAATGACCACATGTACGCTCTCATCCGCGCTAAGGAGAGTGATTAATATAAGTCGTTAACACTTTCCTTGCAATCGTTGTAAAATAAATAAAGTTTCAAAATAAAGATATTGAACTGTACATTTCCTATTGTAGAGGATGGAAGCGTAAATACGTTTCTGGGGTCACATTTTTGGCGACAGATTGGCGCGAATGTAGGCCATGACGAACCCGTGCACAACAACCCAGAATATATCCACCATCTGTACAATAACACGAGGATCCTCATCAACATCCGAAATCCTGTAGACAGGTATGTATATATTAAGACGATATGATTGTGGGTTTTTTTATTAAAAACAATTTGTTTTAATTTGATACAAAATTAGATTTGCTCGATTGCGAAACAAATGCATACAACACTATTCTAATCGCCGATATATCATGCCTGATAGGTAATCTATCGACATGAGGCAGAAAGAATAGGAAACATGGACCTTGTCTATATGATAAGGTCACACTCGCAACGGCTACAGCTGCGCACGAAGCGCGTGGGCTTTATTCAGCCACGACTGCAGACACATTACAGCTGCGCGCGAAGCTCGTGGGATTTATTCAGCCACGAATGCAGATAAACTCCAGCTGCGTGTGAAGCGTGTGGGCTTTATTCAGCCACAAATGCAGATACACTACAGCTGCGCGAGAAGCTCGTGGGCTTTATTCAGCCACGAATGAAGATACACTACAGCTGCGCGCGAAGCTCGTGGCATTTATTCAGCTACGAATGCAGATACACTCCAGCTGCGCGCGAAGCTCGTGGGATTTATTCAGCCACGAATGCAGATACACTCCAGCTGCGCGCGAAGCTCGTGGGCTTTATTCAGCCACGACTGCAGATACACTACAGTTGCGCGCGAAACTTGTGGGCTTTATTCAGCCAGGAATGCAGATACACTACAGCTGAGCGCGAAGCTCGTGGGCTTTATTCAGCCACGAATGCAGATCCACTACAGCTGTGCGTGAAGCTCGTGTGCTTTATTCAGCCACGAATGCAGATACTCTACAGCTGATCGCGAAGCTCGTGGGCTTTATTCAGCCACGAATGCAGATACACTACAGCTGCGCGCGAAGCTCATGGGCTTTATTCAGCCACCAATGCAGATAAACTACAGTTGCGCGCGAAGCTCGTGGGCTTTATTCAGCCACGAATGCAGACACACTACAGCTGCGCGCGAAGCTCGTGGGTTTTATTCAGCCAGGAATGCAGATACACTACAGCTGCGCGCGAAGCTCGTGGGCTTTATTCAGCCACGAATGCAGATACACTACAGCTGGGCGCTTAGCTCGTGGGCTTTATTCAGCCACGAATGCAGATACACTACAGCTGGGCGCGAAGCTCGTGGGCTTTATTCAGCCACGAATACAGATACTCTACAGCTGATCGCGAAGCTCGTGGGCTTTATTCAGCCACGAATGCAGAAACACTACAGCTGCGCGCGAAGCTCGTGGGCTTTATTCATCCAGGAATGCAAATACACTACAGCTGGGCGCGAAGCTCGTGGGCTTTATTCAGCCACGAATGCAGATACATTACAGCTGCGCGCGAAGCTCGTGGGCTTTTATTCAGCCACGAATGCAGATAAACTACAGCTGCGCGCGAAGCTCGTGGGCTTTATTCAGCCAGGAATGCAGATAAACTACAGCTGTGCGCGAAGCTCGTTGGCTTTATTCAGCCACGAATGCAGATACACTACAGCTGCGCGCGAAGCTCGTGGGCTTTATTCAGTCACCAATGCAGATAAACTACAGTTGCGCGCGAAGCTCTTGGGCTTTATTCAGCCAGGAATGCAGACACACTACAGCTGCGCGCGAAGCTCGTGGGCTTTATTCAGCCAGGAATGCAGATACACTACAGCTGCGCGCGAAGCTCGTGGGCTTTATTCACCCAGGAATGCAGATACACTACAGTTGCACGCGAAGCTCGTGGGATTTATTCAGCCACGAATGCAGATACACTACAGCTGGGCGCTTAGCTCGTGGGCTTTATTCAGCCACGAATGCAGATACACTACAGCTGATCGCGAAGCTCGTGGGCTTTATTCAGCCACGAATGCAGATACACTACAGCTGCGCGCGAAGCTCGTGGGCTTTATTCAGCCACCAATGCAGATAAACTACAGTTGTGCGCTTAGCTCGTGGGCTTTATTCAGCCACGAATGCAGATACACTACAGCTGGGCGCGAAGCTCGTGGGATTTATTCAGCTACGAATGCAGATACACTCCAGCTGCGCGCGAAGCTCGTGGGATTTATTCAGCCACGAATGCAGATACACTCCAGCTGCGCGCGAAGCTAGTGGGCTTTATTCAGCCACGAATGCAGATACACTACAGTTGCGCGCGAAACTTGTGGGCTTTATTCAGCCAGGAATGCAGATACACTACAGCTGAGCGCGAAGCTCGTGGGCTTTATTCAGCCACGAATGCAGATCCACTACAGCTGTGCGTGAAGCTCGTGTGCTTTATTCAGCCACGAATGCAGATACTCTACAGCTGATCGCGAAGCTCGTGGGCTTTATTCAGCCACGAATGCAGATACACTACAGCTGCGCGCGAAGCTCATGGGCTTTATTCAGCCACCAATGCAGATAAACTACAGTTGCGCGCGAAGCTCGTGGGCTTTATTCAGCCACGAATGCAGACACACTACAGCTGCGCGCGAAGCTCGTGGGTTTTATTCAGCCAGGAATGCAGATACACTACAGCTGCGCGCGAAGCTCGTGGGCTTTATTCAGCCACGAATGCAGATACACTACAGCTGGGCGCTTAGCTCGTGGGCTTTATTCAGCCACGAATGCAGATACACTACAGCTGGGCGCGAAGCTCGTGGGCTTTATTCAGCCACGAACACAGATACTCTACAGCTGATCGCGAAGCTCGTGGGCTTTATTCAGCCACGTATGCAGAAACACTACAGCTGAGCGCGAAGCTTGTGGGCTTTATTCAGCCAGGAATGCAAATACACTACAGCTGGGCGCGAAGCTCGTGGGCTTTATTCAGCCACGAATGCAGATACACTCCAGCTGCGCGCGAAGCTAGTGGGCTTTATTCAGCCACGAATGCAGATACACTACAGTTGCGCGCGAAACTTGTGGGCTTTATTCAGCCAGGAATGCAGATACACTACAGCTGAGCGCGAAGCTCGTGGGCTTTATTCAGCCACGAATGCAGATCCACTACAGCTGTGCGTGAAGCTCGTGTGCTTTATTCAGCCACGAATGCAGATACTCTACAGCTGATCGCGAAGCTCGTGGGCTTTATTCAGCCACGAATGCAGATACACTACAGCTGCGCGCGAAGCTCATGGGCTTTATTCAGCCACCAATGCAGATAAACTACAGTTGCGCGCGAAGCTCGTGGGCTTTATTCAGCCACGAATGCAGACACACTACAGCTGCGCGCGAAGCTCGTGGGTTTTATTCAGCCAGGAATGCAGATACACTACAGCTGCGCGCGAAGCTCGTGGGCTTTATTCAGCCACGAATGCAGATACACTACAGCTGGGCGCTTAGCTCGTGGGCTTTATTCAGCCACGAATGCAGATACACTACAGCTGGGCGCGAAGCTCGTGGGCTTTATTCAGCCACGAACACAGATACTCTACAGCTGATCGCGAAGCTCGTGGGCTTTATTCAGCCACGTATGCAGAAACACTACAGCTGAGCGCGAAGCTTGTGGGCTTTATTCAGCCAGGAATGCAAATACACTACAGCTGGGCGCGAAGCTCGTGGGCTTTATTCAGCCACGAATGCAGATACATTACAGCTGCGCGCGAAGCTCGTGGGCTTTATTCAGCCACGAATGCAGATAAACTACAGCTGCGCGCGAAGCTCGTGGGCTTTATTCAGCCAGGAATGCAGATAAACTACAGCTGTGCGCGAAGCTCGTTGGCTTTATTCAGCCACGAATGCAGATACACTACAGCTGCGCGCGAAGCTCGTGGGCTTTATTCAGCCACCAATGCAGATAAACTACAGTTGCGCGCGAAGCTCGTGGGCTTTATTCAGCCACGAATGCAGATACACTACAGCTGCGCGCGAAGCTCGTGGGCTTTATTCAGCCAGGAATGCAGATACACTACAGCTGCGCGCGAAGCTCGTGGGCTTTATTCAACCAGGAATGCAGATACACTACAGCTGCACGCGAAGCTCGTGGGATTTATTCAGCCACGAATGCAGATACACTACAGCTGGGCGCGAAGCTCGTGGGCTTTATTCAGCCACGAATACAGATACTCTACAGCTGATCGCGAAGCTCGTGGGCTTTATTCAGCCACGAATGCAGATACACTACAGCTGCGCGCGAAGCTCGTGGGCTTTATTCAGCCACCAATGCAGATAAACTACAGTTGTGCGCGAAGCTCGTGGGCTTTATTCAGCCACGAATGCAGACAGACTACAGCTGCGCGCGAAGCTCGTGGGCTTTATTCAGCCAGGAATGCAGATACACTACAGCTGCGCGCGAAGCTCGTGGGATTTATTCAGCCACGAATGCAGATATACTACAGCTGGGCGCTTAGCTCGTGGGCTTTATTCAGCCAGGAATGCAGATACACTACAGCTGGGCGCTTAGCTCGTGGGCTTTATTCAGCCACGAATGCAGATACACTACAGCTGCGCACGAAGCTCATGGGATTTATTTAGCCAGGAATGCAAATACACTACAGCTGGCCGCGAAGCTCGTGGTCTTTATTCAGCCACGAATGCAGATACACTACAGCTGCGCGCGAAGCTCGTGGGATTTATTCAGCCAGGAATGCAAATACACTACAGCTGGGCGCGAAGCTCGTGGGCTTTATTCAGCCACGAATGCAGATACATTACAGCTGCGCGCGAAGCTCGTGGGCTTTCATTCAGCCACGAATGCAGATAAACTACAGCTGCACGCGAAGCTCGTGGGCTTTATTCAGCCACGAATGCAGATAAACTACAGCTGTGCGCGAAGCTCGTTGGCTTTATTCAGCCACGAATGCAGATACACTACAGCTGCGCGCGAAGCTCGTGGGATTTATTTAGCCAGGAATGCAAATACCCTACAGCTGGGCGCGAAGCTCGTGGGCTTTATTCAGCCACGAATGCAGATACACTACAGCTGCGCGCGAAGCTCGTGGAATTTATTCAGCCAGGAATGCAAATACACTACAGCTGGGCGCGAAGCTCGTTGGCTTTATTCAGCCACGAATGCAGATACATTACAGCTGTGCGCGAAGCTCGTGAGCTTTATTCAGCCAGGAATGCAGACACACTACAGCTGTGAGCGAAGCTTATGAGCTTTATTCAGCCACGAATGCAGACACACTACAGCTGGGCGCTTAGCTCGTGGGCTTTATTCAGCCACGAATGCAGATACACTACAGCTGGGCGCGAAGCTCGTGGGCTTTATTCAGCCACGAATACAGATACTCTACAGCTGATCGCGAAGCTCGTGGGCTTTATTCAGCCACGAATGCAGATACACTACAGCTGCGCGCGAATCTCGTGGGCTTTATTCAGCCACCAATGCAGATAAACTACAGTTGTGCGCGAAGCTCGTGGGCTTTATTCAGCCACGAATGCAGACACACTACAGCTGCGCGCGAAGCTCGTGAGCTTTATTCAGCCAGGAATGCAGATACACTACAGCTGCGCGCGAAGCTCGTGGGCTTTATTCACCCAGGAATGCAGAAACACTACAGTTGCGCGCGAAGCTCGTGGGATTTATTCAGCCACGAATGCAGATACACTACAGCTGGGCGCGAAGCTCGTGGGCTTTATTCAGCCACGAATGCAGATACACTACAGCTGCGCGCGAAGCTCGTGGGATTTATTCAGCCACGAATGCAGATACACTACAGCTGCGCGCGAAGCTCGTGGGATTTATTCAGCCAGGAATGCAAATACACTACAGCTGGGCGCGAAGCTCGTGGGCTTTATTCAGCCACGAATGCAGATACATTACAGCTGCGCGCGAAGCTCGTGGGCTTTTATTCAGCCACGAATGCAGATAAACTACAGCTGCGCGCGAAGCTCGTGGGCTTTATTCAGCCACGACTGCAGATAAACTACAGCTGTGCGCGAAGCTCGTTGGCTTTATTCAGCCACGAATGCAGATACACTACAGCTGCGCGCGAAGCTCGTGGGATTTATTTAGCCAGGAATGCAAATACACTACAGCTGGGCGCGAAGCTCGTGGTCTTTATTCAGCCACGAATGCAGATACACTACAGCTGCGCGCGAAGCTCGTGGGATTTATTCAGCCAGGAATGCAAATACACTACAGCTGGGCGCGAAGCTCGTGGGCTTTATTCAGCCACGAATGCAGATACATTACAGCTGCGCGCGAAGCTCGTGGGCTTTTATTCAGCCACGAATGCAGATAAACTACAGCTGCGCGCGAAGCTCGTGGGCTTTATTCAGCCACGACTGCAGATAAACTACAGCTGTGCGCGAAGCTCGTTGGCTTTATTCAGCCACGAATGCAGATACATTACAGCTGTGCGCGAAGCTCGTGAGCTTTATTCAGCCACGAATGCAGACACACTACAGCTGTGAGCGAAGCTTGTGAGCTTTATTCAGCCACGAATGCAGATACACTACAGCTGCGTGCGAAGCTCGTGGGCTTTATTCAGCCACGAATGCAGATACACTACAGCTGTGCGCGAAGCTCGTGGGCTTTATTCAGCCACGAATGCAGATACACTACAGCTGTGCGCGAAGCTCATGGGATTTATTCGGCCACGAATGCAGATACACTACAGCTGCTCGCGAAGAGCGTGGGCTTTGTTCGGCCACGAATGCAGATACAATACATCTGCGCGCGAAGCTCGTGGACTTTATTCGGCCACGAATGCAGATACACTACAGCTGCTCGCGAAGGGCGTGGGCTTTGTTCGGCCATGAATGCAGATACACTACAGCTGCGCGCGAAGCTCGTGGGCTTTATTCAGCAACGAATGCAGATAAACTACAGCTGCTCGCGAAGGGCGTGGGCTTTATTCGGCCACGAATGCAGATACACTACAGTTGCTGAGATCACGAGATGAAATTAAATGCGATCATCTTATGTAAAACATTAATTATCGTTTTCTTTTATGTTGTGAATAAACATAGTGTAATGGTCAAATGTCGATGTGTTTTTCATTGAAAACTAATAAACCACATGGACCAGTTCGTATTTAAGTTGTTTTAAATTATTTGACATTGATTAATCTTCAAGTTATGTAATTAAGCACGCCACCTAGACGATATGTTAACAGCGTCCTATTTGTATGGGATCAGTTATCCAGCGGTTAACACGCATAACTTGTAATCCACGGATCACAAATTCGAGCCCCCGCACATGGTACCATAAAATTATTCATATTCTTGTGTTTCGGATGAGGCTTTTTAAACCGAGGTCTCGTGTCGGTGCGATACATATCGATTGTATACATTTAGCGTAACGTACATGCATTGTGATTGATACATATCGATTGTATACATTTAGCGTAACGGACATGCATTGTGATTGATACATATCGAGTGTATACATTTAGCGTGTCGGACATGCATTGTGATTGATACATATCGATTGTATACATTTAGCCTACAGGACATGCATTGTCATTGATACATATCGATTGTATACATTTAGCGTGCCGGACATGCATTGTGATTGATACATATCGATTGTATACATTTAGCCTACAGGACATGCATTGTCATTGATACATATCGATTGTGTATACATTTAGCGTGCCGGACATGCATTGTGATTGATACATATCGATTGTATACATTTAGCCTACAGGACATGCATTGTCATTGATACATATCGATTGTATACATTTAGCGTGCCGGACATGCATTGTGATTGATACATATCGATTGTATACATTTAGCGTGTCGGACATACATTGTGATTGATACATATCGATTGTATACATTTAGCGTGCCGGACATGCATTGTCATTGATACATATCGATTGTATACATTTAGCGTGCCGGACATGCATTATGATTGATACATATCGATTGTATACATTTAGCGTGTCGGACATTCATTGTGATTGATACATATCGAGTGTATACATTTAGCGTGCCGGACATGCATTGTCATTGATACATATCGATTGTATACATTTAGCGTGCCGGACATGCATTGTGATTGATACATATCGAGTGTATACATTTAGCGTACCGGACATGCATTGTGATTGATACATATCGATTGTATACATTTAGCGTGTCGGACATACATTGTCATTGATACATATCGAGTTTATACATTTAGCGTGTCGGACATGCATTGTGATTGATACATATCGATTGTATACATTTAGCGTACCGGACATGCATTGTGATTGATACATATCGATTGTATACATTTAGCGTAACGGACATGCATTGTGATTGATACATATCGATTGTATACATTTAGCGTAACGGACATGCATTGTGATTGATACATATCGAGTTTATACATTTAGCGTGTCGGACATGCATTGTGATTGATACATATCGATTGTATACATTTAGCGTACCGGACATGCATTGTGATTGATACATATCGATTGTATACATTTAGCGTGCCGGACATGCATTGTGATTGATACATATCGATTGTATACATTTAGCGTGCCGGACATGCATCGCGATCGATACATATCGATTGTATACATGTAGCGTACCGGACATGCATTGTGATTGATACATATCGATTGTATACATTTAGCGTGCCGGACATGCATTGCGATTGATACATATCGATTGTATACATTTAGCGTACCGGACATGCATTGCGATTGATACATATCGATTGTATACATTTAGCGTACCGGACATGCATTGCGATTGATACATATCGATTGTATACATTTAGCGTACCGGACATGCATTGTGATTGATACATATCGATTGAATACATTTAGCGTGCCGGACATGCATTGTGATTGATACATATCGATTGTATACATTTAGCGTACCGGACATGCATTGTGATTGATACATATCGATTGTATACATTTAGCGTACCGGACATGCATTGTGATTGATACATATCGATTGAATACATTTAGCGTACCGGACATGCATTGTGATTGATACATATCGATTGAATACATTTAGCGTGCCGGACATGCATTGTGATTGATACATATCGATTGTATACATTTAGCGTACCGGACATGCATTGTGATTGATACATATCGATTGTATACATTTAGCGTACCGGACATGCATTGCGATTGATACATATCGATTGTATACATTTAGCGTACCGGAAATGCATTGTCATTGACACACTGGAGCCGTTACTATTTTGCCCTTAGGCAATGCATATTTAAATTCCACGTTGCCTCTTCTCTCTCCCTCGTGGCGATGGATTACATCAGGAATGAGGTCTCAATAGTGATTAATATAAGTTGAAAGAACGTGTTTCGCCATCGAGCTAAAATAATTGTGTATAAACTAAAAATAGTTTGTACAACATAGTAAAGGGGAGATAATCCAGTAATGCTGGTAGTTCATACACACTGCACTACAATGAATGGACCTCCATGAATTGCATGTTTTTCATTGAAGTATATTCAGTGCATTTTGGGATATTCTCTGCAAAAATGTTACATAGAAAAATGTGTGGATTTTCAGTCACTTAAGGGGCAATGGGTTGAGTCCCATGTAAAGTACACATGTACCAGCACACGATATGTGTATAAGTATCATAGATTTCAATGAACCTAGCGGGACCGTGGGAAAATCACTTACATTTATTCACTTGATTACTGAAAATGTTCGACTCATATTCATTTCATACAAATTTTGTTTTCTTCCTGCAGGTGTATGTGTTATACATATATATTTAAAACACTGTCGTGACGTCATAGCCTTGTATTTGCAGTCCATTAATATTGGACTTGTGTCAAAAGACCTGAGTATTATATTAAATCCAACGGGTACATGTACGAAATTAACAATTTTAATTAGTAGGATCTTGTTGTATAAGAGTGTATTATGAAATAAATTATAAGCCTCAAACGGATCCAATATGTAAACTATTGGTATTGTCTTCTGCGCTACACGCCTCACGCGATGAAATCAAATGCGATCGTCTTATGAAAAACAATAATTTTCGTTTTCTTTTATTTTGTCAATAAACATAGTTTAATGGCCAAATGCCGATATGTTTTTCATTGAAAACTAATAAACCATATGGACTAGTTCGTATTTAAGTTGTTTTAAATTATTTGACATTGATTAATCTTCAAGTTATGTAATTAAGCACGCCACATGGACGTGTCAATCTGTTTCTTTTGGTGGCAAATAATTGTAATAACGATGCTATAGGATAACAACTTCCTGTTTGTATTGGATCAGTGATCCAGCACGTAGGACTTGTAATCCACGAATCCAATATGTAAAATATTGGTTCTGTCTTCCGCGCTACACGCCTCACACAGTCCAATATTTTACATATTGGATGGTTTTCGGTTTATATCCTATACATATATGTGTTCTAGTCTTATGAAACATAAGCCATGCACTTACATTGTAGATTATGGTCACAGTATTTAGCATTCTCGAAGAATGTGAACAAGTCAGCCGAACATTTCCATGAGATCGTTGAACGGGAATTACGTGTTTATAAAGAGTGTTTACAGTTCCGAACCCTACGTAGCTGCATGTACGATAGACCCCTAGCAAACTACGCAATGGTAAATAAACTAAATAGCATCTCTCTCATTCATGCTATACAACACGATACAACACATGGTCTTGACTGTGATAAGATAATACACTGTAACACGATATTCGATGAGAATATTTGAAGTTTAGTTGCTGATCGAGTTTCTTGTTTCATTGTACCAACGGTTCACAGTAATACGTCGGGTTGCATGGGGAGCCATAATTGCTATCATCTTTATCATCATCACTGTTGTCACCATTGTCATCATCATTGTTATCATCATTGGTACCATCTTTGTTATCATCATTGTCATCATCACTGTTGTCACCATTGTTATCAATAATATTATCATCCGTGTTATCTCATCATTGTCATCACCGTTGTTATCATCCGTGTCATCATCGCTGTTATCATCACTGTTATCATCGCTGTTATCATTGTTATCATAGTTGTTATCTCATCACTGTCATCATCATTGTTATTTGCGCCGATCAATTTAGTAAGGATTTTGCTTTGGTGTAGTCTTCAGTGTGCGTGTTGTAATATACTATGATTCAATGAGCGACATCATTTGTTTTTCTATTACCTCCCTTGGCATATAAAGTCCGATTTATCATGCAAAATCATGCCATTTATATTGATAACATGTTGTACAGTGAAGTAGTCATTATATACGCTGTTTGTCGGAATTAATCATTCAGTAATAATAAGATGAGAAACCGGATCAATATTGATAGCATGTTGTGCAAAGAAAACAACGATAAAAACAGAGGAAATCACAAAAGATCATTTCCGATCCTGGGGAAGTAACTGACGAATGTCTCTCATTATAGGCTAATGACACTAAAATTGCGTTATACCTCATCCTTTTCAAAACTAACTCCATTTTAAATTCATTTGGAAGATAGATTTTAACTTTCGTTCGTTTTGTCGTTTCGCCATGACCTCATTTTAAATACAATTAATATGAAAAACAAAGGCCCCGCATAATTGTAATGCGTTCACTTCCTTCGTTTTAGATGGATGACGTTGAAAGACAGAGAATGTGCTCTGGAACCGAATCTCGTCCAAGGACTATTGTAAGTAGCTGAACAAGACCTCCAAATGTGAACATTGTCACAAATGTGAAAACGTGTGACATATGTGAAAATCAGTGGCCCCAAGGTGAAAAACAATGGTCACATAATTATTATGTGAACACGTGTGACATATGTGAAAACATACTTGTCATATGGACATTTATTTAAACCTTGTGTTGTACACATTATAAAATATAACTTTTAACCAACATAGTTTTCACATATATGGCATTTTTTTCACATTTGTAACACTTTTGTTTTATTACATTTGTCACCAGCTTTTTCACATTGACATAAGTAATATATAAAATATGGTTCTGGCGCAGAATCCTGACACTTTGTGCTCGTAATTTCCGCTGGATTCGAAGATATTTTTTTATGGCTCGCTCGTAATTTCCGCGGGATTTCGAAGATACATCCGAGTTCCTGGAGCGTTTTTTATATATTTATTATTTCCGAGGGGGACCCGTAGATACGCTAATTCTTTTTCACACGAGATATTATAGCAATGCGATCGTATTTTTATCTACAAACGTAGCTGCGCTTAAGTATGATACATCATAGCTGGAGCAGTCGGGACAAGATGTGTATATTCGGGCGGTTGTTCATCCCCACAAGAGCAATAGATTATTACCCGAGACAGCTTAACAGTTCTTTCCGCTCTTCTTCCCTGCCTCGGAGTATAAGTTTTTTTACATTTTCATCCACTATAAGTTGAGTACGAGAGGTCTCAGAATTATTCCGGATGTTATCATTCAAGACCTGATACCTGTCCCATTCGTCAATGACATTCTTAAACTCGGCATCCGAGATTTCATTGTCTTGAATAGCTAGCTAATTATAGCAGCACTAGCACCACCCGTACCGCGACCGCGATGCGGTAATGTTTTTTATTGTGGCTTTAAGCCGTCGGCCTATCATACGCCCAGTCATACACAGCAGTTCACCTACCGCCACGGCTGCGCTTAAGCCAACAGCTATTAGTGCACAGTAACGCTCCCGACGCCGCTTACTACGGAGCCAGCAGCAAAAGTTGTATTGATACCATCAACAGCATTAGCGGTCGTCAGTATTTTTTGGCGAGGCTGCTACGGATACGTTGTTACTTTAAGAGTAGAGTTTGAATCTCCAAAATCCTATTCAGTCTAAACGCTGCCGGTCCGGCAATCGGATCGGCGGGCGCTGTTGGTAAAACTGTAATGATAGGCATGCGCAACTCCTCCGGGACCATCGCGTCTGCGTCACTGCAGGGACCAGGCCCGTATATACTCATATCGAACCTATGTCAAGGGCCATAGAAATTGGAAACTCGTGGCTGTATAATGCTCGCCCGCTATCATCTCTGATGATAATATTCAATTCATCAACGTGACCACGTTCCAAGCGTTTGTATTCGGGGTGAGGAGACTCTATAGTAACGGCTTCCCCGAAGAAGGCCTTTCCGCCTCTATTACTTTGAGGAGCGTACTCGGCGCCCCGTTGTACGCGTTATATGACGTGTTCAGTGACGAGGCTTGCAGGTTTATCTTCGAACCGGGTCCGATCCACCATTTATTGGCGTTATACACTTTAAAGATACCGAGTATTTCACACATACCTGGACTCATAGTTATGTTTTCGCGCTTGATCGTCAGGGTCACAATCCGTTGGCTTTACAAATTCCGATACTAGCAAAGTCAGAACATGCTGAGTCGATAAACCTTTGTAAGCAGCTAAAACTCCATAAACCCTGTGGTAGCTTTACCGCGACTACAGTACGTTCCCTTATGTATCCAAACCCCTCTCTCATTCATATTATACCAACCGACCGTAAGTGTTATTGATCTTAGGCCAACACGCAGATTCCCGACCACTGCGGTTATCAATACATTGTTGGAGGCTTGCAACCTAACATCGGTGATAGTTTGAAACATAGTAATATGGCCTGTACAGGTAAATCGTTAACTAGAGCCTTTTGTTATAATTACGGGGTTGTACACAAAACCGGCGCTGTATATCCGCGCAATCTCGTAGTCCGGTACCATGATAACAGCGGTTGGTTCGAATGAAGTTTTCATAACCGAGGTGACCGACATTTGTCATAAATATAATCCACCTGCTGTCAAGACGGACATCGTGGTGCGGGCTTGGAATAATACACCGATGCAATTCTGGCAGAACCTGCTTAATTTCGCTGTATGGTGCGCTACATCCGGATATGGTGTTGATGCAGTCAGTTTTTAATTTCCACGTATATTTTACTATTAGGAGGATCTTATGCGAACTTAAAGTCGCGTTACCGCAAGATAATAGTTTCGATCCTTCTCAAATACGTATGATCGACGAGTCTATGAGCGGCTCTGCGCAGAGTTGAACGTCAGCCTGGCGACCGACTGGAGGCAGTTTTCCGAACAGTAACTGACTCGGCGATGTCTACACAAAAGGATACGTCGCGTGGAGGCAGACATATTTCAGGAACGACAACCAGGATAAACACATTATCATCCAGAATTCAGGAAATCTGGACCCAACTAAATTGATATTGGGGCCGGAGGTCTCAGGCGGGCGACGTTGCGGCGTTTCATATTGCGTATAGTTGCGGGGAAAAGGCTCATAGTGGTCATATTCTGAATGATCCGAGCGTTGACGGTTCCTGGAGCACATTTGTGTTAGATAATTCAAAGGGGTTCACACATGCTGGGGTTGCTCGCCTAAATGATTCGATCCGGACCTATATGTGGGCTCTCCTAGGGGCTCAGTCGCAGACAAAGTCCCGCATCATAGGAGTTGGTACGGCGTTTGACGTCCAGAAGCAGTTTTTAGCGAACATCGAGGACGCTATAAACTCTCCTACAGACATCCATTCGGCAATCGAACGGTACCAAGATGTTCTACAATACGCGGAGTCGGGTAGATTTCGTCTTAGGTTACGACCTTTACATGGACCCGAGTGATATGATGTTGAGGATCGATCGTCGTTCGGGCTACAACAATAAAATCGTGATAGCTATGTCCGGCATGCCTCAGGTCATAATCGAGATGTGAACGGAGGACCAACAACCCGCGGGACCTTCCCTGTGACACAGCAACAACTGCCGATGCCGGTGGTGCACGGAGAACAGCACGAATATGAAAAAAGACAGTCGTTGTGAGTGGTGTCGTTGTTGTGTTGGTTATTCTCTTTGATGTAAGAAATTGTTTCGCAATCGAGCTAAAATAAATTTGCATAAAGTATTCTCTTTGGTTGCATGGCAATATATAATAACAGCCCGCCGAGTGCAACGACCATCGCATATTATCCGCGAGCCGCCCGTCCGTCTTACGAAAAAAGGTGAGGAGCCAAGAGATAATACCGCCGATAATACCGGGAAGCGCCGCCACAGCTATTCCCGCGAGCTTTGATAGAACTCGTCCGAGGTCTTTTAAAATATTTGTATCCAAACCGTGATGCCTCCCTTAGCGCTTGGGACTGCAACGGTTCCAGCCGGCCCACCTCCTTTGAGTGCCAATACGAGCGTACTCACAATAAACCCGAGCGCCGTCACGATGCTCGCGATAGCGATAACTTGTTCTCTGAACAGAGTACGGAGACGCTCGTCCAACGTTGTATTCTCATGTAGGACGCGCGATATAGTTTCGCGGATACTGCTAATTTGACTCCTCAGGGCCTCACGTCTAACCGAGGCAGCCTCCGAGCGAGCCGCTTTTTCGTCCCGTAAATCTCGTAGACGTACGGTGATCCGCTCCGCATCTTCGGGTGTCTGTTTTAGTTTTCTGTTTTCTAATGCGATATGTTTATCGAGCTCCGTTAATCTGTCGAGTTTGTTGGTTAGCTCACCACGCATAGTTTGCATGGTCTTGTTAAACCCTCGTAATGCACGAATGTTTAGCGGCGGATCATCCACTGTGCTAGCTCAGCGACGGTTATATTCAGAGCCGCCGCTTCTTGGGCGGGTATTCCAGCCTGACCTCGCGTCCAATCCGTAAATCCGAGTTCGTCCGTTATGGCTTGACCGCCGCCCCTGTTCCCAGCAATAGTGCCCAATGATAGAGGTTCTTTAGTAGGAGCGTTGAGTATCGGTATTTGTGTGGCCTTAGTCGTAGTTCGCCTTTATCTAGTTTAAACTTGGAGTAGTCGCGACCGAAAGCCGGGACCATTCCATTTTCTGCGATATGGTTATAGTAGTCATTTACGGCTGACTCAAGGGGTTCCTGACTAAGAGCTCCGGCAGGCGCACCAACGGTCGCATTAATAGGCGGCGGTTGATTGTCATCATCGGCGTCATAGTCATCATCGCCCTCATTCGCCGGTCCGGTATCATCGGGGTTGAAATCGTTCATATCTAAATCAACAGCTAGGTTTAATACAGCAATGACTTCGAATCAATACGGGCTAAAACTTAATCCGTACCGCAGATTGCGGGAACACCTCTAGGTAAAAGGGATCAGACAGAGCGTAACCATTACGAATAACCCATCGACTATCGATCAAAACCAGGAGCTCTTAGTTAGATTTCCTAATCTAGGAGCTCACGGTGTAATTGTACCCGGGACCGTCCGTCTCGCGTTCACGGTAGATTTAACGGCTACCCACGTAGATAGGACCATCTTCCAGAACATAAGCCGCGTTAGATCAGCGGAAACGAAGCTATGTCTATGCATGACTCCGACGTCTTCTACTGCTACCAACACCTATGGAAGACCGCGAGAGAGAAATAATGCGCAATATTAAGGTATCGACACTAGTCGTAATAGGAATGTAACTAAACTTAGAATCAGTGCCGGTAACATGGTAGATACCAGGGAGGCCGACAATGCACTTGCGGCAGCTTACGGTAATCGCTTATATTCCGCTCCACTTTGAGCTACGCGATACTCACATGCCGTACTACCAGAGCCCGTTGGCAGACAGTCTCGAATATGAACTATCATTCAACGAGTATGGCCGCGTTCTCATAACAACCAACCCGACATCTACGTATTCGACAGACAACATTTCGCAGGAATACGATTTGGTCACGATATCGGATCTCGCTCGATCGATCCGAAATCAATATTCCGGTCGTCTCAGCATCCTGTATGACCGTATACTCCGGCACCGCAAGATAATGAAAAATAAAAGCGACACGTTGTGGAACGTTAATATCAACGTCCCTGCCCGCAGTATGAAAGGTATACTGATGTGCTTCGAGGAACACGATAATCCCGGGAGAAGAAATACCGAACACTTTTATAACCCGAAAATCACCAAGTTCGAGGTGGCGATCGTTGGAATCCCGAACCAACTTTACAACCAAGGCATCCGCGCTCATCAACAGTGGGATGAGATCAAAAAGCATGCTGCGGGCGGTTCGAATCGTTGCCCCGTAGTAGCTGAGGTTGCTAAAGATATGCAGCTCGCATATGTCTCTCTGGCGGAGTATATAAATTCGAAGTACGAAGGCTAGACATACGGACTAGTGACGATGATCAGCTTCATGGTAGCAGACGCAAGCTAGAAAACGCCAGTGAGGGTGTAGCGTTTAAATGTATATTTATATATCATTACAGGCGCGCAGCTCAACATCGAAGAGTGTTGATTCATCAGCGCGCTCTACTAACCTACTCCCTCAAAACCTTATATGCTGACACACCGGGTGTGGTAAGACCGTCTTCATTCTATATATGTTAGGTCACTATCGCGGCGTCTTTCGACACATAGTGATCTTATGTCCCACGAGTAAGCAAAATAAAACTTATCATGATGGCCAATCGATCTGTGACGACCCCGAGGTATACATGTTGGACTCCGGTGAAAGTTACAAGAGTATTTACGAGCATTCTACGAGCTATTTCAGAGCGAGCCCACCCTTTACGTGATTGACGATTGTTCGGCTAAAGCGGCTATGACAAAGAAAAAAGAAATGCTCTCAGAATTAGACTTCAGCGGGTGTCAACAAAGCGTCTGTGTGTGTTCGCAGCGGTTTAACTCGGTTCTGGAGGATCTCCGCGAACAGACACGTTGGAATGCCCTTTTTCACTGCAAAGACCGTAACTCGTTCGAAGACTGCCTCCGAGAGAATGGTGTCTTCCCTACGCGCGAAGAGTGGGCTGCTGTACGATGGATGCTTGCCGAAACAAAGAACAGCAAGCTTTTGTTAAAGACTGAACAACCAACTGCTTCTAAAGTACTTAACACCCGCTATATAAGTGCTTAATATCGCTAATTAAGTGCTTAACATCGCTAAGTACAATGTGGGAAGTATTGTTACTGATCAATCTGACCGTATTTTGTATTATATTAATGTGGTGTGTCTGGCGTTATATTAAATTAATGGGGCAAGTAGAGATAGACTATAATAATATCATTATGAATTGAACTGTTTTTGGAAGATCCAGTTTCTGGGTATGAAGAACCTCGGCAACCCGTCTCGGACAAGCGGCGTCAAAGGCTCGTAGCACTAGCAGCGGGGGGACAGGCCAAACAATATTTAGGCCAACACCTCACAGCCGATCAGGTTGATAATATGATGGACGCGGAAATCGAAAAACTATATATCAGGTATGACGCGAGGCTCGGGGCCGCAATGACAAAAACCTTAGGGACCGCGGTCATTCAGTTATACGCAGCCGCGGCAAGTATGATTTTACCGATACAACCGGAAAGTCAGCCGCAATTGGTTACCGACCTCGAAGCCGATCCGTTTATTTCGCACGCGCTAAGCTCCATTAACAACAGCGTTAACAACTGTTAAGTGTTATCAATTTGGACACGTATGTCCGAGTACTATAATTGATACAACAAAACATATCTACAACGGAACCGGAGAGAGTGGCAGACACATTGACTGCACCGGGACGACTGAAGAACCCTAACAGGCAGCAGGGAGGGCGGGGTCTGTTTTGACTGGATCAACGGAGAATTACGGCGTCATGGTCACGCTATACACACTTTCCGGGACGTTAACGAAGCAATGAGCGAATGCGCTACGGTATTTCCGGATAAAACATTAACTCTCGGTCAGAGCGTAAGCTATCAGACTTCTATTCGCCGTCCGATGACCAACGGGATCGCGAGATTACATTCATCGTCCGCGGGATGGCTGCGACAGGTCTAGTCAGCTTCTATATCGCTAAGTAATTTTGTTGTACTGTTGGATACTTGCAATGTTGTTGAAATACAACATGATAAAGAATTGAACTCGTTATAGTACAGCCCTAAGGGCTACTGGAAAGCTATTATGGCTATTAAGATCCTTGCCGCGAAGGCAAATGTTTCTGAAAACATTGTATTATATGTATACTAGAGGACGTATATGCATATGGACGACTGTATTATGTACGTTGATTACAGTGGAGTATCGGGAATGTTGTTGGATTGTAGTGTAGATGTTAGCTAGTGCGTAATTATTTAATACACTAGAGGACATTGAAAACGAACCATTCGGATAAGTTTGTGTTTACATGATAAACAATAAATATATAAATACATATTTTTAAACATTTTAGAATATATTAGTTGTTCAGATTGTGTTTTGTAATAAAGATATGATATACATGTATCTTTGATGGAATCCTTCGTATTTGATTTTCAGGTACTACTATTCATGTAATGTAGGTGTGCGTTTTCTATGTCCTCTAGTATATAATGTAGGTGTGCGTTTTCTATGTCCTCCAGTATTGCATAACGTTGTTAAATATATAATCTAATGTTGACTCGGTTAGTCTTTTATTCAATGAACTCTCTATGTAGCTCCATTTGTCCGTAACAAATCATAATAGCATGAAATGTATGTGCCTACATCACATAATAGCATGAACTGTATGTGCCTACATCACATAATAGCATGAACTGTATGTGCCTACATCACATAATAGCATGAACTGTATGTGCCTACATCACATAATAGCATGAACTGTATGTGCCTACATCACATAATAGCATGAACTATATGTGCCTACATCACATAATAGCATGAACTATATGTGCCTACATCACATAATAGCATGAACTGTATGTGCCTACATCACATAATAGCATGAACTGTATGTGCCTACATCACATAATAGCATGAACTATATGTGCCTACATCACATAATAGCATGAACTATATGTGCCTACATCACATAATAACATGAACTATATGTGCCTACATCACATAATAGCATGAACTGTATGTGCCTACATCAAATACTAGCATGAACTGTATGTGCCTACATCACATAATAGCATGAACTGTATGTGCCTACATCACATTTTTAATATTCGCCTGAGCTTTAAAAAAGGGCAGATAAATCGGCATTGACTGCAAAGATATGCTACAATGTTGTTAACTATTCACAGATAACGCTATGCAGTGGTGTGTATCACGTGTTCATCAAGGACTATCTGCACGTGTTTCCACGTGTACACGTGCTTATTCAAAGACTGGAGGATATATCTGAAGACCGATACAAGACGCTCATAAGTATGTACCAGGTACCACGTTATTGAATGTACTAAGCAATGTCTGTTGCAATGCCAAGGCCAGGAACATTAGGTGGGTGGGTGGTTCTCCCTGGATCCGTGGGTCAGATAATTGATTTATTTATACATATATATGTACCACGAATTTGAAACATGGTTTTGCAATATTAGATTAATCGCTCTCGAGACCTCATTCCTGGTGGAGAGAGGGGGGGGTTGTGGGTGTGTTGCCATGGTTCTGACGGGGCTCGAACTCACAACCACTCTGGTGCGAGGAGGAATCCTTTCACCATGTCGGCTGCTAAGAGTTCTTCATTTATGAGACATATCTAAACAGTACCATTAGTTTCAGCAATGTCAGGTTTATTCAGCGCAACAGTAACTCCTATTAAAGCGACGCTACATCGGTGACCAAAACAAAAGCAGTTTTACAGAATATAATTTCCTTTTATATAATATAATTATTTTTTTCCCATTTATTTCTCGCAGAATTTGAATATTTCAACTAATAAAAACATCATAAAATAATGTAAATAAAGTAAACTTACATCAACAATGCAACGCGTGTATCTCAAATAACAAGAATTAAAGTACATATTTAACGCTATAGCTCACATGTGTGCACATGTATATTGATTTGCTCACCCGAGCAAAGCTCATGTGAGGTATTGTTACCGCATTATTTCGGTCGTCTGTCGTCGTCCGTGAACAGTTTCAAACGTTTTCTCCTCAGTAACCAATGGGTGTATTGCCACCATTAATGTTATGGTCATGATATATGTGCAATATGGCCGTTGTCTAAAATAGCACAAGTTCTTTTTCTCACGAACACCAGATGTCGACAAATCTGTGTAGGAATGATCGATGTACAATGCTCTTTCAAAATTGTTCAAATGGTGACCCTTGGCTCAACATTTGACGTGGCCCGGGAGGTCAAGGAGGGATCAAATATTATATTTGTCTGAATATGGTCATGTAATACATCAAATAGATGGTATCGACGAGGCGATCACTATACTGAATATGGTCATATAATACATCAAATAGATGGTATCGACGAGACGATCACTATACTGAAATTGTCATCATAATCGGATGATTACCTCATCTAAGATGGCACCTTAGAACTTTCAAACATCATCTTTCAAATGGTCGCTGTCTAAAAATAGCACACATTTCGACGAATCTTGGTAGGAATGATCGATGTACAATGCTTTTTCAAATTTGTTAAAATGGTGACCCCAGGGGAAACAGAAATGAGTGAGATGAGCGATACAGGGCCATCATGACACTCGTATCTCTAAAACGACACTCGACAGTATCATGCGCTTAGCATATATTCCAATAATAAACAAACGCCAATTCAGGAGCGTGGTTGACCGTTATATGAAGTCCTACTTTCACATTTGAGAGTTTGTAGACTGCAATAGCACTGTTAATTAATTGACAGTTAGTGTTGGAATTATTTCAGAATAATTTGTAGTAACAATACCATTCATACGTAAACAATGCATGTTGGGACTTTTGCCATGTGTTGTCGCTTTAAAGAATTTTCAAAATCTATGTTTGTTCAAATTATAAGTAAATGTATTTAATAGGGGCATCCGTCTCGCAGAGTGGTTAAAATCGTTTATATCAAATCACTTCACCTCACAGCTGAAGGTTCGAATCGCAATGGATGTGTTAAATTCCTGCATGTGAGGTAGCTATCCAGCTGATTTGTGGTAGGTCGGTGGTTCTACCGTGTTACCTGCCAGTGTCAGAAATGCTTCCTGGAGGGGATCCGGTTTCTTCCGCCACCACTAACAGCTTGAATGTCGCCATGTGACTGTTGCGACTTTAAACTACAAAAACAAACACACAAAATGAATGCCATGTAACTATCTATATATACTTAACATTTCTTACAGAAATACCGAGTGAGACTGTAATGAGAAACATATTACATCGACCTATTAGAAATACTAGGAAAAAGATGAATAAAAAGACAGGAGACATGTTGCAAGCCACGAGATATATACTACACACGTTTTACAAGCCCCACAATGAGGAACTGGCGATACTGCTGAACGATACCAGATATAATTATGGGGAGAGTGGGTAGTTTAACAATTATTTATGATGAGTCGTGCTGTAGGATACACAACATTAGTGCAATATATTTTATTAATGTCTAGAAATATTATGTTGGCATATGTGTATAGTATACTACCATTGATGTTGATATGTATGCCAATGGTAGTTTAGAACGCTAAGACAGTGAGAGGTATAGTATACTACCATTGATGTTGATATGTATACCAATGGTGGTTTAGCACGCTATGTCAGTGAGAGGTATAGTATACTACCATTGATGTTGATATGTATACCAATGGTGGTTTAGCACGCTATGACAGTGAGAGGTATAGTATACTACCATTGATGTTGATATGTATAACAATGGTAGTTTAGCACGCTATGACAGTGAGAGGTATAGTATACTACCATTGATGTTGATATGTATACCAATGGTAGTTTAGCACGCTATGACAGTGAGAGGTATAGAATACTACCATTGATGTTGATATGTATGCCAATGGTAGTTTAGCACCCTATGACAGTGAGAGGTAATACTACCATTGATGTTGATATGTATACCAATGGTAGTTTAGCACGCTATGACAGTGAGAGGTATAGAATACTACAATTGATGTTGATATGTATACCAATGGTAGTTTAGCACGCTATGACAGTGAGAGGTATAGTATACTACCCTTGATGTTGATATGTATAACAATGGTAGTTTAGCACGCTATGACAGTGGGAGGTATAGAATACTACCAATGATGTTGATATGTATAACAATGGTAGTTTAGCACGCTATGACAGTGGGAGGTATAGTATAATACCACGCTATGACAGTGGGAGGTATAGTATAATACCATTGACCTGATATGTATACCAATGGTAGTTTAGCACGCTATGACAGTGGGATGTATAGAATACTACCATTGATGTTGATATGTATAACAATGGTAGTTTACCACGCTATGACAGTGACATCAAGTTGAAGAAGAATGCTTTATTAAGACTTAAACTTTACAGTTTCTCGTCTGTAACATTTAAACATATTTACAATATATATGGTACAATAGTATTATATATGCAATTGTACCCTCCTGCCCTTTCGGCTTAATGCCTGTACTGGGTCTAGGGTGTCGAGGTTCGGTTTCATGTCCTGGACTCACTGGGCCAAATAACTGGAACTAAAGTTGACTGATTGTTTATATTGTTTACTGTACTATGTTATCTCCACTTTCACGGACCCAAACCCTGAAACACAATCAGGATTTGTCTAAACATCAATGTTACCATTGAACATAACATTATATTACAGTCTTCTAACAAATCATGTTACAATGTACAACTATTCTTAAAACCTAACAAACGACGGACATGTTCTTGACCTGTGTCACCAACAATACAACCAGGGTGATTACTCGTTATAAATCTTGATGGCCTTCTCCAATAGGCTTCATAGCTTCAACCGGGGTTCGAACCTCAGAACCTGAGTAGACATCGATAAACGCTGTTATCGATCCGATATATACAATAATACGGATAACCGTTACAATAAGTACACACCATACTAATATCATAACATAATTATATAATGACCCTTACCATCTTGTGGAGATGAATCTATTTCCACTGGCCACACACACTACACCCTCTCACTGTGACGTTATGCTGCAGTTACTGCAAATTAGAATTCAAATAGTGCACAATAGATAGAATGGTGATTGATCTTACTTAGTTAGTATTAATTATTGTTTAGAGTTACTTTATTACACATGACAGAATGTGTAGACACACTAGCCATGTTTGGGTTCGAATCTCACCCACATAAAACCACAGTTAAGCTTGAGTAATTCCCACCATATTTGATAAATGGATATTCCCTATTACAAGTATTACTTATGACAACAATTCAAACCACATAATCTATTACTAACCAAGTACATCTTGGTGTTGTTAAAAACTAGTAAATTATCTGCTCCGCCATTAAACCTGTCAAACGATATTGTGTTCACTCAGAATATCTCGTGAAAACAAGGGACACAACTCTAATGTCATTATAATACAATATACCCCAATTTACAAAAAGTGTTAAAATCCACACGGTTACACAATCATGATGAAGCTCTAGGGAATTGTCACATTGAAATATTTGCAATAATTTGAACATACTTGGTCGATTAGAATATAAACGTTTAATATATTTTTTTCTTAATGTACTATACACCTCACATTTAAACATGACATGAAACTCATCTTCCACGTTGTTTGTATCACACAATAAACATAACCTTTCGTTTTGATCAATACGGTTTCTACCATATCTGCCTGTTTCAATCCGTAAGTTGTGCGCTGATAGCCTCAATTTTGTAAATGCAATTCTTAATGTTCTGCTTAGTATTATATCTAAGTACGATTCGTAACCAAAATTAATCTTTACATTTTTATGTAATATAAGTACTTTATTTAATCGAAGATCAGCTTGTGAAGTCTGCAGAAAATCATCTATAATCCTTTGTTTAAATTCAGAAATAAACTGTGTATGGTTGATGACACGAGGGTTTTCCCATATATACAAAAATCCAAATTTACTTAGCAATTCCCTAACTCTGGACAACCAATTATGTTTGCCAGTTACTAAATCGTCTAGACACGTCTGTATCATCGACTTAATAATTATATTATATTATAATTATATTATAACCAATATGTTTACAACTTTTACATATCTGCATATATACAATGGGTATCTTCCAAGTTCATAAAATACAGCTACATTACTAGTTGATTGCTTAACACCAAGAACTAACTTGCAGAATTTCAAGTGCAATGTCTCTAAATGTTTAGCTTTAAAAATCCCCAAATGTTCACTTCCGTAATGTAAACTGGTACGTATAGTATATACTGACACCAAAAATAAACTGTGCACTTGCCTTAGAGGTAAGAATTATATCCTTTTAGAAAACATATAGACAATGTTGGTATCAAAATGTGCGAAATATTGGGTAACTTAGTGCAATGTGAGATGAATTATTTGTTTCATTCATGATAGTAAAATACATAATTCTAAAGTTTGTATCGAAAAAGTAACGCTCAATATAAACGTGCACAGTGTTGTTATGGTGTCGTGTATATATAATTATTGGTGTATATATTTATATATATATCGATGTCTCTTAAATACAGTCTACATCGGTTATGTCAAAGTCTGTTATGTCGAATTATATGGGCTATGTCGACGGCGAGCATCCTACCTAAATACACCTTTCCGTGGTAGGCTCCAGCAGTTAACCAGTACTTGGTGCACAAACCTCCTGCCACCAGAAACTGCCAACGTTGTCATATTGAGAGACACAGCCTGAACGGGGCTCAAACCAGTGACCATCAGTAATGATTCGTTACAGTGGTACACAAGTCAGCGACCTTAAGAACTTGACCAAGGAGGCAGACCAAATTGCGTCTGTGGAAGTCGTGATAGCTCCGTGGTAGCGCGTTCGCTGAATCACTGAATTTGTTTGAACGTTGGTCTCTGTATAAATCACAATCAAACAAGAAATGTTTTTCATCCTCAACTAGGTTGGATTGACAAATCCCAGACGTTAACGTCTTTAACTTTTTGTGACCAGTTATTGTTACATTTTGCGTAATCCATATTGAATACTTTCTTTGTAATTCTATCATCGTCCATCAACGCAAGTCTATTCCATAGTCTTAGCATATTGCCCCAGTGTCTGTATACACTTGGTAGCCACCCAGTATCACCTACCATCGCCAGAATTGGTGTGAAACGATGCACTCCCGGAAAGTAACGCATCGCCATATTCTGAACATTGTCAATTTGTTGGAATTTTCGATAGCCCCACACAGACGAACAGTAATCCACGATTGGTACGACGCATGACATGTACATTACACTGGATTATTTGCAGTGCAACAATAACTGGTCATTTGTCATCAAACACGTGTTATCTACTTTGGGATTAACGGCAAATTTTGACAACAAAACAGTCATTAACTTGTCGCATGCGAATGCGTTATTAACAGAATATTACTCTTCCGTCTGGTCGGAAGGTGTCCAAAGTGTTTCCAAACTGAGAACCTATAGATTATTTAAAGATAACTTCAAGAGCGATGAATTTGTATAAGCATTTTAATATGCTTGTTTTCCAATCCAAATTATTTCTCTTGTAACACTTTATTCTTATATGTTATTTTCTGAATAAAATATGTTTAAACTAAGAGCGAGGATTATGTTGCATTAAACTTAAATAAGAATGAGCGCTCTATACTCTGTCAATTTAGAACTGGTATATTACCACTCAGAATTGAGACAGGAAGATATGTCGGGGAACCACCTGACCAGAGACTATGTAAAATGTGTATGTCGAATTTAGTTGAAGATGAGAAACACTTCTTATTCGAGTGTGAACTATACAGTGAGTTATATAAATAACTAAATAAATAAATTATCACATATGATGTCCATGTATCCCAGACGACCAACTAAATTCCTGGTTCGAGCCTTTTTAATTAGAAGAACTACGTTGTATTCTTGAATATTTCTTTTCCACATATTGTGTGTACAATTGTACAATTGTAAACATTGCTCTTGTTACTGTAATTAATATCTGGTGACTTATAGGCCCAATGGGCCGGGTGCTTGTTTGTAAATCTGTAAATTTATGTAAACATTATTATATTGTTATAATGCACATGTCACAATAATAAAATATTTACTTACTTACTTACTTACTGTACAGTTTTTCATAGGACTTGAAACATAGGTCTTTAAGATTATTGACTTTGCTGATAATACCACGTAATGCACGACCTGCTCCCTTTCCAAGCGCCTCCGCTTTTTTCATGGAATTTCTATGTATTTATATCGGTCTACAGTCTCCAGTTCATTTCCGTCAATTTTGTATGCGAAATCACTTCGTTGTACTCTACCATGTCGAAAGTACATGCACTTTGATTTATTTGTGTTTATTAGGACACGCCAACGTTTACACCACTGATGGAGAGTATCCAACATGGACAGTAACTTGTCTTCAGTGTCTGAGATTAGCACTACATCATCGGCGTACATCAACATAGAAAGTTTCCTGTCATTAATCTGAATACCAAGGTCAAGGTCGTTTACCAGATCGTAAGAAAAGATGCGAAATAATGTCGGAGACAAACTGCAGCCTTGCTTCACGCCGGTATGACAGTTGAACCACTATGTAGGCTTATTGTTTATGCGTACACAAGATACTTGTGTTACCCATGGCGTATTTACCAATTATACAATAAAACGTAAGTCCATGGATAAGTTCTATGAAGGTCCTTTATTTTCACATCCAGTTAGACACGCAGTCTTTATATATATATAGCATTATAAGTGGATGACAACTAACCGTGGATATAACGAATATAACGAACCCTGAAAATACACAACGTGAAGCACACTAAATATATGACATTGTAAATGATACAATTTATGTAACGTACATATAATTATACATTCATGACTTCTACGTTACCTGGCTGTTACCATATCCCTAATAACTGACGTATCATGTATATCATGTTTGTCAGGTGACAAGACCCAATTTAACATATAAAGGCTAAACATATTATGTCACAAAATGACTCTTGTATTAATGAACACATTATTATAACCCTAAATCGGGGCCTCATTTTCCCATTTTATAGAAGGGGTTTTCCAATAAAGGTAAACACATCTTCAAAGATCCAGGTATAAGGGGAGGTATAGTGATCTAAGAGGATCCAATCTTCTTGGATGTTATAGGGGAACTATTTAAAGCGTTTCCTGGATAATATTGGACAGAGATAACATAATAAGGTTTATTTCTGTGTAACCGATTGTAATAAATCCATATACCAGGGCCTCTATAAACTAGTTTATTTTACATATCACCTGATAACGGTAGCACAGGGATTTAGTGAATTGTGAGATTAGCATGGGCTGAACAACTATTTAACACAGTAAGAGACCTGACATATGACCATTCACTTCAAACGAGACAACACGAACTGACCGTGAGTGGAGCAAACGTTGTGAGAATTTGGTCAGAGCGAAATGCGGATTTGATCACCCGCACGCAACATGGAGTGTGAGATGCTAACAGCTGGGGAACTGCCAATGTGTGGATAGCCGTCAAAGGACGTCACCCACGTAATCGCCAGATGAGCGACGACAGACCCACCAGGCTAAGCAACTAACAGTGGAACTGCAGACCGGAACGACCCGGAGTTACCACGTGACCGGACAACCAGGAAACCGGCATAGGAGGTTGGCCCGACACGCTTAAGAGCGAACCAACCCAGATATATGTAAAAAACGTTACATCATTGAAATATTCTGCGAATGATTAAATCAACAAGTGTCTAACCGGCAAAGAACTAACAACGGAACACGTGAACTTTTCAGGCCGCCAAATGACGTTTCAGTCATTACCTCTTGCATCATCATCATTCATTTATATGTAAATAAATTGTAGATATTGTACATTGTCTTAGTATTCTACCATAGTGAGTACTCCCCCTTGGATCATCTTGTGTCATATTACTTATACACAGAGATATCACAGACTGATAATTACATATTTAACCTACCGATTGATGGTTCAGGCTGTGTCCACCCACTCACTCCCATCCGTTTTTCTCACTGTGACATGCTGGTTAGACTCTGCAGATAAGATATTAGATTGTGCAATAGAATGAAAGGTGACTTAAATATTTCTGTAACAGTAAAGTCAATATGCTGCCATTTACTGAAACCATGTAAATATGTAAAGTGTACTCCATTTATAAAGGAAAACATTATCAGTACGCTTTCAACTAATACAATATGCTAGCTAAAACATTGCACCACAACTCAAACAAAAGCTCACCTTGATAAACGTATAAAACTAAAAAGAAGCCCAGAATGATCAAGTAAAGATGTCTGCCTGGTCAATTCACAGCTGTCAGCAAACTCCGAGATATTCCCAAGATGCATTTGGTCACACTAGATTGAACAATCAGGCAAGTGGAAACAAATATACTAATGGCCAAAGGGAAGCAACTGCAACAAAATAATTGAACAAAATCAACCTGGTTACACTTGTACAGGAGCATGTCTCTGCCAATGTAGTCAAAACAACACTTTAGGTCTATGAATGCAGTAAACACAGATTTATTGTTCCGTACAATGCTGTTTAATGTGAACACATGTTCTTCGCAAGATCGATTTTTCTGAAAGCCGTTTTGTTCATCGGCAAGAATATCATTGTTTTCCAAGTACACCGATAGTCGTTTGTTAAGGAACGATGTATACAACTTGCTAGTACATGACAGGAGGCTGATACCACGGTAATCCATCAGCACTCGTTCATCGGAATTTGGGTCCGTTAAAATCGGGCAAATTATCGCTTTACGCCATATTGAGGGTATCCGACTGCAATCAAAAATTAGCTGAAATAGTTTATGCAATGTGACGGTTATAGCGGGATTCTTTAATACGTCATATGGTATTGCATTTACTCCACAGGCTGATCCATTTTTTGACCTTTGTATAATAAAAGTAATCTCGTCATTTGTAATATTTGAGTTCATTTCTGCGTTGGGTTCGTATAGCGGGTCACACATATTGATTTCCAATGTTCTATGGATTGTTGAACGATCATAATGGAATTCATCAAAACCATCAGTCTCCTCACAATTGTACAAGTTAAAGAAGTCAAGTCTCCATTTCTCAAACACTTGTTGTTCACTGTGAATAGACTCGCCAGTATTATTGACTATCTCGGTCGGGATACTTCTGTCTTTTCGCGGACCAAGCTTTTGTATTTTGTATTTTAATGTTGACATTTCTTCGATATCTAAAGCATGTGCATTTCTATATGCCCGTTCATTTTGATGACGAAGTTTATTAAATGCGTTTCTGGCTGATAGTTAGTTCCACCCCATTCAACGAGATATATAGTACATGCACCCCAAACCGCGTGGTTAGTTCCACCCCACTCCATGCTTAGCAGGTAAAACAAAGAGATATATATAGTACATGCACCCCAAACCCCGTGGTTAGTTCAACCCCACTCCATGCTTACCAGGTAAAAAAAAAAGAGATATATATAGTACATGCACCCAACACCCCGTGGTTAGTTCCACCTCACTCAAAGAGATATATAGTACATGCACCCCAAACCCCGTGGTTAGTTCAACCCCACTCCATGCTTACCAGGTAAAACAAAGAGATATATATAGTACATGCACCCAACACCCCGTGGTTAGTTCCACCTCACTCAAAGAGATATATAGTACATGCACCCCAAACCCATGGTTACTTCTACCCCACTCAAAGAGATATATAGTACATACACCCCAAACCCCGTGGTTAGTTCCATCCCACTCAGTGAGATATATAGTACATGCACCACAAACCCCGTGGTTAGTTCAACCCCACTCAAAGAGATATATAGTACATACACCCCAAACCCCAAGCTTATTACATAGGTCTAATGAGGTGGGAATAGAAGTATCAAGCTTATTGCATAGGTCTAACGAAGTGGGAATAGAAGTATCAAGTGTATTACATAGGTCTAACGAGGAGGGAATATAAGTATCAAGCTTATTACATAGGTCTAACGAGGAGGGAATAGAAGTATCAAGCTTATTACATAGGTCTAACGAGGTGGATGTAAAATATCAAGCTTATTACATAGGTCTAACGAGGTGGGAATAGAAGTATCAAGCTTATTGCATAGGTCTAACGAGGTGGGGGTAGAAGTATCAAGCTTATTACATAGGTCTAATGAGGTGGGAATAAAAGTATCAAGCTTATTACATAGGTCTAACGAGGTGGGCTTAGAAGTATCAAGTTTGATACATAGGACTAATGAGGTGGGAATAGAAGTATCAATCTTATTGCATATGTCTAACGAGCTTATTACATAGGTCTAACGAGGTGGGAATAGAAGTATCAAGTTTAATACATAGGTCTAATGAGGTGGGAATAGAAGTATCAATCTTATTGCATAGGTCTAACGAGGAGGGAATAGAAGTATCAAGCTTATTACATAGGTCAACGAGGTGGATGTAAAATATCAAGCTTATTACATAGGTCTAACGAGGTGGATGTAAAATATCAAGCTTATTCCATAGGTCTAACGAGGTGGGGGTAGATGTATGAAGCTTATTACATAGGTCTAATGAGGTGGGAATAGAAGTATCAAGCTTATTGCATAGGTCTAACGAAGTGGGAATAGAAGTATCAAGTGTAATACATAGGTCTAACGAGGAGGGAATATAAGTATCAAGCTTATTACATAGGTCTAACGAGGTGGGGGTAGAAGTATCAAGCTTATTACATAGGTCTAAAGAGGTGGGAATAGAAGTATCAAGCTTACTACATAGGTCTATTGAGGTGGGAATAGAAGTATCAAGCTTATTACATAGGTCTAAATAGGTGGGAATAGAAGTATCAAGCTTATTCCATAGGTCTAAATAGAAGTATCAAGCTTATTCCATAGGTCTAACGAGGTGGGAATAGAAGTATCAAGCTTATCACATAGGTCTAACGAGGTGTGAATAGAAGTATCAAGCTTATTACATAGGTCTAATGAGGTGGGAATAGAAGTATCAAGCTTATTGCATAGGTCTAACGAGGTGGGGGTAGAATTATCAAGCTTATTACATAGGTCTAATGAGGTGGGAATAGAAGTATCAAGCTTATTACATAGGTCTAACGAGGTGGGCTTAGAAGTATCAAGCTTATTACATAGGTCTAATGAGGTGGGAATAGAAGTATCAAGCTTATTACATAGGTATAGCGAGGTGGGCTTAGAAGTATCAAGCTTATTACATAGGTATAATGAGGTGGGAATAGAAGTATCAAGCTTATTGCATAGGTCTAACGAAGTGGGAATAGAAGTATCAAGTGTATTACATAGGTCTAACGAGGAGGGAATAGAAGTATCAAGTTTGATACATAGGTCTAATGAGGTGGGAATAGAAGTATCAATCTTATTGCATATGTCTAACGAGGAGGGAATCGAAGTATCAAGCTTATTACATAGGTCTAACGAGGTGGGTGTAAAATATCAAGCTTATTACATAGGTCTAACGAGGTGGGGGCAGAAGTATCAAGCATATTGCATAGGTCTAACGAGGTGGGAATAGAAGTATCAAGCTTATTACCTAGGTCTAATGAGGTGGGAATAGAAGTATCAAGCTTATTACCTAGGTCTAACGAGGTGGGAATAGAAGTATTAAGCTTATTCCATATGTCTAACGAGAAGGGCATAGAAGTATCAAGCTTATTCCATAGGACGAACGAGAAGGGCATAGAAGTATCAAGCTTATTCCATAGGTCTAACGAGGTGGGAATAGAAGTATCAAGCTTACTACATAGGTCTAATGAGGTGGGAATAGAAGTATCAAGCTTATTACATAGGTCTAATGAGGTGGGAATAGAAGTATCAAGCTTATTGCATAGGTCTAACGAAGTGGGAGTAGAAGTATTAAGTTTATTACATAGGTCTAACGAGGAGGGAATATAAGTATCAAGCTTATTACATAGGTATAACGAGGTGGGAATAGAAGTATCAAGTTTAATACATAGGTCTAATGAGGTGGGAATAGAAGTATCAATCTTATTGCATAGGTCTAACGAGGAGGGAATAGAAGTATCAAGCTTATTACATAGGTCTAACGAGGTGGATGTAAAATATCAAGCTTATTACATAGGTCTAACAAGGTGGATGTAAACTATCAAGCTTATTCCATAGGTCTAACGAGGTGGGGGTAGATGTATGAAGCTTATTACATAGGTCTAATGAGGTGGGAATAGAAGTATCAAGCTTATTGCATAGGTCTAACGAAGTGGGAATAGAAGTATCAAGTGTAATACATAGGTCTAACGAGGAGTGAATATAAGTATCAAGCTTATTACATAGGTCTAACGAGGTGGGAATAGATGTATCAAGCTTATTAAATAGGTATAACGAGGTGGGTGCAAACATATCAAGCTTATTACCTAGGTCTAACGAGGTGGGGGTAGAAGTATCAAGCTTATTACATAGGTCTAACGAGGTGGGAATAGAAGTATCAAGCTTATTACATAGGTCTATTGAGGTGGGAATAGAAGTATCAAGCTTATTACATAGGTCTAAATATGTGGGAATAGAAGTATCAAGCTTATTCCATAGGTCTAAATAGAAGTATTAAGCTTATTCCATAGGTTTAACGAGGTGGGAATAGAAGTATCAAGCTTATCACATAGGTCTAACGAGGTGGGAATAGAAATATCAAGCTTATTACATAGGTCTAATGAGGTGGGAATAGAAGTATCAAGCTTATTACATAGGTCTATTGAGGTGGGAATAGAAGCATCAAGCTTATTGCATAGGTCTAACGAGGTGGGGGTAGAAGTATCAAGCTTATTACATAGGTCTAATGAGGTGGGAATAGAAGTATCAAGCTTATTCCATAGGTCTAAATAGAAGTATCAAGCTTATTCCATAGGTCTAACGAGGTGGGAATAGAAGTATCAAGCTTATCACATAGGTCTAACGAGGTGGGAATAGAAGTATCAAGCTTATTACATAGGTATAGCGAGGTGGGCTTAGAAGTATCAAGCTTATTACATAGGTATAATGAGGTGGGAATAGAAGTATCAAGCTTATTGCATAGGTCTAACGAAGTGGGAATAGAAGTATCAAGTGTATTACATAGGTCTAACGAGGAGGGAATAGAAGTATCAAGTTTGATACATAGGTCTAATGAGGTGGGAATAGAAGTATCAATCTTATTGCATATGTCTAACGAGGAGGGAATCGAAGTATCAAGCTTATTACATAGGTCTAACGAGGTGGGTGTAAAATATCAAGCTTATTACATAGGTCTAACGAGGTGGGGGTAGAAGTATCAAGCATATTGCATAGGTCTAACGAGGTGGGAATAGAAGTATCAAGCTTATTACCTAGGTCTAATGAGGTGGGAATAGAAGTATCAAGCTTATTACCTAGGTCTAACGAGGTGGGAATAGAAGTATTAAGCTTATTCCATATGTCTAACGAGAAGGGCATAGAAGTATCAAGCTTATTCCATAGGACGAACGAGAAGGGCATAGAAGTATCAAGCTTATTCCATAGGTCTAACGAGGTGGGAATAGAAATATCAAGCTTACTACATAGGTCTAATGAGGTGGGAATAGAAGTATCAAGCTTATTACATAGGTCTAATGAGGTGGGAATAGAAGTATCAAGCTTATTGCATAGGTCTAACGAAGTGGGAGTAGAAGTATTAAGTTTATTACATAGGTCTAACGAGGAGGGAATATAAGTATCAAGCTTATTACATAGGTATAACGAGGTGGGAATAGAAGTATCAAGTTTAATACATAGGTCTAATGAGGTGGGAATAGAAGTATCAATCTTATTGCATAGGTCTAACGAGGAGGGAATAGAAGTATCAAGCTTATTACATAGGTCTAACGAGGTGGATGTAAAATATCAAGCTTATTACATAGGTCTAACAAGGTGGATGTAAAATATCAAGCTTATTCCATAGGTCTAACGAGGTGGGGGTAGATGTATGAAGCTTATTACATAGGTCTAATGAGGTGGGAATAGAAGTATCAAACTTATTGCATAGGTCTAACGAAGTGGGAATAGAAGTATCAAGTGTAATACATAGGTCTAACGAGGAGTGAATATAAGTATCAAGCTTATTACATAGGTCTAACGAGGTGGGAATAGATGTATCAAGCTTATTAAATAGGTATAACGAGGTGGGTGCAAACATATCAAGCTTATTACCTAGGTCTAACGAGGTGGGGGTAGAAGTATCAAGCTTATTACATAGGTCTAACGAGGTGGGAATAGAAGTATCAAGCTTATTACATAGGTCTATTGAGGTGGGAATAGAAGTATCAAGCTTATTACATAGGTCTAAATATGTGGGAATAGAAGTATCAAGCTTATTCCATAGGTCTAAATAGAAGTATTAAGCTTATTCCATAGGTTTAACGAGGTGGGAATAGAAGTATCAAGCTTATCACATAGGTCTAACGAGGTGGGAATAGAAATATCAAGCTTATTACATAGGTCTAATGAGGTGGGAATAGAAGTATCAAGCTTATTACATAGGTCTATTGAGGTGGGAATAGAAGTATCAAGCTTATTGCATAGGTCTAACGAGGTGGGGGTAGAAGTATCAAGCTTATTACATAGGTCTAATGAGGTGGGAATAGAAGTATCAAGCTTATTCCATAGGTCTAAATAGAAGTATCAAGCTTATTCCATAGGTCTAACGAGGTGGGAATAGAAGTATCAAGCTTATCACATAGGTCTAACGAGGTGGGAATAGAAGTATCAAGCTTATTACATAGGTCTAATGAGGTGGGAATAGAAGTATCAAGCGTATTACATAGGTCTAATGAGGTGGGAATAGAAGTATCAAGCTTATTGCATAGGTCTAACGAGGTGGGGGTAGAAGTATCAAGCTTATTACATAGGTCTAATGAGGTGGGAATAGAAGTATCAAGCTTATTACATAGGTCTAACGAGGTGGGCTTAGAAGTATCAAGCTTATTACATAGGTCTAATGAAGTGGGAATAGAAGTATCAAGTTTAATACATAGGTCTAACGAGGTGGGTGCAAAAATATCAAGCTTATTACCTAGGTCTAACGAGGTGGGGGTACAATTATCAAGCTTATTACATAGGTCTAACGAGGTGGGAATAGAAGTATCAAGCTTATTACATAGGTCTAAATAGAAGTATACAGGTTTTCTGCGACGTATCAAAAGATTTTTTGATAGAGATTGGCATCTATGTTTAAGCTTTAATATAGGTATAGCTTTGGTATAAATTACAATCTATTAAAATTGATATCAAAGTATCTGTCAGTTACAAATGGTCTTTGTGGGGACTTCTCCTTCAAATACAAGTTAATGCTGGCGTTCCCCAAGGATCAGTTATAGGACCAATATTGTTTTTAATTTATGTTAATGATATCGCCGATTCATTACTTAGTAAAACAAGAGTGTTTGCAGACGACAGTTCTCTTGCAGTCTCTTCTTCGGATATACGCCAACTTGAAACAACCCTTAATCATAATTTGAACATAATATCCCAATGGTCCAAAAGGTGGTTAGTAAATTTTAACCCAGCCAAAACTATATGTTTTACTCTTGGTCACAATAATGATCGACGAAAGCTTATATTTGAAAATACTATGCTAGGAGTTGTGGACAAACACAAGTATAGTGGGTTAACTTTAAGCAATGACGGTTCTTGGCACAAACATATAAACAACATAACAACGCCAGCGTCCAAAGTACTAGGATCAATGAGAATGCTAAAATTTAAAGTAAGACGTTCTTTACTAAATCAAATATACATTTCGTAGTTGCGACCATTATTAGAATATTCATCAATGGCTTGGGATAACTGCACACAATACGAAAAGGAAACACTTTGTAGTATGAAGCAGACAGAATTGTAACAGATCTAACGAGATCAGTGTCAATAAATATGAAATAGGATGGGTGTCTTTATCGGATCGGCCCAGTATGCAAACACTCATATCAATATATCATAATAAACATATTGTATAGTATAGTGCCCTCTTATTTAAACGAAATATTCCCGCAAACTGTTAAAGACACTAATCCATACCTTTTACGTAATATCAATAATTATATAACTCTGCCTAGATGTCTACATATATACACGCATTTGACTATTCCCTCCTCGTTAGACTTATGGAATAAGCTTGATACTCCTATTCCCACCTCGTAAGACCTATGGAATAAGCTTGATACTTCTAATCCCACCTCGTTAGACCTATGTGATTAGCTTGATACTTCTCTTCCCACCTCGTCAGACCTATGTAATAAGCCTGATTCTTCTATTCTCACCTCGTTAGACCAATGGAATAAGCTTGATACTTCCATTCCCACCTCGATAGACATATGGAATAAGCTTGATACTTCTATTCCCACCTCGTTAGACCTATGGAATAAGCTTGATACTTCTATGCCCTTCTCATTAGACCTATGGAATAAGCTTGATACTTCTATGCCCTTCTAGTTATACCTATGGAATAATCTTGATACTTCTATTTAGACTTATGGAATAAGCTTGATACTGCTATGCCCTTCTCGTTAGTCCTATGGAATAAGCTTGATACTTCTATGCCCTTCTCGTTAGACCTATGTAATAAGATTGATACTTCTATTCCCACCTCATTAGACCTATGTATTATACTTGATACTGCTATTCCCACCTCGTTAGACCTATGTAATAAGCTTGATACTTATATTCCCTCCTCGATAAACCTATGTAATACACTTGATACTTCTATTCCCACATCGTTAGACCTATGCAATAAGCTTGATACTTCTATTCACACCTCATTAGACCTATGTAATAAGCTTCATACCTCTACCCCCACCTCGTTAGACCAATGTAATAAGCTTGATAATTTACATCCACCTCGTTAGACCTATGTAATAAGCTTGATATTTTACATCCACCTCGTTAGACCTATGTAATAAGCTTGATACTTATATTCCCTCCTCGTTAGACCTATGTAATACACTTGATACTTCTTCTCCCACTTCGTTAGACCTATGCAATAAGTTTGATACTTCTATTCCCACCTAATTAGACCTATGTAATAAGCTTGATACTTCTATTCCCACCTCGCTAGACCTATGGAATAAGCTTGATACTTCTATGCCCTTCTCGTTATTCCTATGGAATAAGCTTGATACTTCTATGCCCTTCTCGTTAGACATATGGAATAAGCTTGATACTTCTATTCCCACCTCGTTATACCTATGTAATAAGCTTGATACTTCTACCACCACCTCGTTAGACCTAGGTAATAAGCTTTATATTTTTGCACCCACCTCGTTAGACCTATGTAATAAGCTTGATACTTCTATTCCCTCCTCGTTAGACCTATGCAATAAGATTTATATTTCTATTCCCACCTCATTAGACCTATGTATTATACTTGATACTGCTATTTCCACCTCGTTAGACCTATGTAATAAGCTTGATACTTCTATTCCCTCCTCGTTATACCTATGTAATATACTTGATACTTCTATTCCCACATCGTTAGACCTATGCTATAAGCTTGATACTTCTATTCCCACCTCATTAGACCTATGTAATAAGCTTCATACTTCTACCCCCACCTCGTTAGACCTATGGAATAAGCTTGATAATTTACATCCATCTCGTTAGACCTATGTAATAAGCTTGATATTTTACATCCACCAAGTTAGACCTATGTAATAAGCTTGATACTTCTATTCCCTCCTCGTTAGACCTATGCAATAAGATTGATACCTCTATTCCCACCTCATTAGACCTATGTATTAAACTTGAAACTTCTATTCCCACCTCGTTAGACCTATGTACTAAGCTTGATACTTATATTCCCTCCTCGTTAGACCTATGTAATACACTTGATACTTCTACTCCCACTTCGTTAGACCTATGCAATAAGCTTGATACTTCTATTCCCACCTCATTAGACCTATGTAATAAGCTTGATACTTCTATTCCCACCTCGCTAGACCTATGGAATAAGCTTGATACTTCAATGCCCTTCTCGTTATTCCTATGGAATAAGCTTGATACTTATATGCCCTTCTCGTTAGACATATGGAATAAGCTTGATACTTCTATTCCCACCTCATTAGACCTAGATAATAAGCTTGATCCTTCTATTCCCACCTCGTTAGACTTATGCAATATGCTTGATACTTTTACCCACACCTCGTTAGACCTATGTAATAATCTTGATACTTTACACCCACCTCGTTAGACCTATGTAATAAGCTTGATACTTCTATTCCCTCCTCGTTAGACATATGCAATAAGATTGATACTTCTATTGCCACCTCATTAGACCTATGTATCAAACTTGATACTTCTATTCCCACCTCGTTAGACCTATGTAATAAGCTTAATACTTATATTCCCTCCTCGTTAGACCTATGTAATACACTTGATACTTCTATTCCCACTTCGTTAGACCTATGCAATAAGCTTGATACTTCTATTCCCACCTCATTAGACCTATGTAATAAGCTTGATACTTCTATTCCCACCTCGTTAGACCTATGTGATAAGCTTGATACTTCTATTCCCACCTCGTTAGACCTATGGAATAAGCTTGATACTTCTATTCCCACCTCGTTAGACCTATGAAATAAGCCTGATACTTCTATGCCCACCTCGTTAGACCAATGGAATAAGCTTGATATTTCTATTTAGACCTATGGAATAAGCTTGATACTTCTATTCCCACCTATTTAGACCTATGTAATAAGCTTCATACTTCTACCCCCACCTCGTTAGACCTATGGAATAAGCTTGATATTTTACATCCACCTCGTTAGACCTATGTAATAAGCTTGATATTTTACATCCACCTCATTAGACCTATGTAATAAGCTTGATACTTCTATTCCCACCTCATTAGACCTATGTGATAAGCTTGATACTTCTATTCCCACCTCGATAGACCTATGGAATAAGCTTGATACTTCTATTCCCACCTCGTTAGACCAATGGAATAAGTTTGATACTTCTATTTAGACCTATGGAATAAGCTTGATACTTCTATTCCCACCTATTTAGACCTATGTAATAAGCTTGATACCTCTATTCCCACCTCGTTAGACCTATGTAATAAGCTTGATACTTCTACCCCCACCTCGTTAGACCTAGGTAATAAGCTTGATATTTTTGCACCCACCTCGTTAGACCTATTTAATAAGCTTGATACTTCTAATCCCTCCTCATTAGACCTATGTATTAAACTTGATACTTCCATTCCCACCTCGTTAGACCTATGTAATAAGCTTGATACTTATATTCCCTCCTCATTAGACCTATGTATTACTCTTGATACTTCTACTCCCACTTCCTTAGACCTATGCAATAAGCTTGATACTTCTATTCCCACCTCATTAGACCTATGGAATAAGCTTGATACTTCTTTTCCCACCTCGTTAGACCTATGTAATAAGCCTGATACTTCTATTCCCACCTCGTTAGACCAATGGAATAAGCTTGATACTTCTATTTAGACCTATTGAATAAGCTTGATACTTCTATTCCCACCTATTTAGACCTATATGTAATAAGCTTGATACTTCTATTCCCACCTCAATAGACCTATGTAATAAGCTTGATACTTCTATTCCCACCTCGTTAGACCTATGTAATAAGCTTGATACTTCTACCCCCACCTCGTTAGACCTAGGTAATAAGCTTGATATTTTTGCACCCACCTCGTTAGACCTATTTAATAAGCTTGATACTTCTATTCCCACCTATTTAGACCTATGTATTAAACTTGATACTTCTATTCCCACCTATTTAGACCTATTTAATAAGCTTGATACTTCTATTCCCACCTATTTAGACCTATGTATTAAACTTGATACTTCTATTCCCACCTCGTTAGACCTATGTAATAAGCTTGATACTTATATTCCCTCCTCGTTAGACCTATGTATTACACTTGATACTTCTATTCCCACTTCATTAGACCTATGCAATAAGCTTGATACTTCTATTCCCACCTCATTAGACCAATGTAATAAGCTTCATACTTCTACCCCCACCTCGTTAGACCTATGGAATAAGCTTGATATTTTACATCCACCTCCTTAGACCTATGTAATAAGCTTGATATTTTACATCTACCTCGTTAGACCTATGTAATAAGCTTGATATTTTACACCCACCTCGTTAGACCTATGTAATAAGCTTGATACCTCTATTCCCTCCTCGTTAGACATATGCAATAAGATTGATACTTCTATTCCCACCTCATTAGACCTATGTAATAAGCTTCATACTTCTACCCCCACCTCGTTAGACCTATGGAATAAGCTTGATATTTTACATCCACCTCGTTAGACCTATGTAATAAGCTTGATATTTTACATCTACCTCGTTAGACATATGCAATAAGATTGATACTTCTATTCCCACCTCATTAGACCTATGTATAGTAAGCTTGATATTCTATTCCCACCTCGTTAGACCTATGGAATAAGCTTGATACCTCTATGCCCTTCTCGTTAGTCCTATGGAATAAGCTTGATACTTCTATTCCCACCTCGTTAGACCTATGTAATAAGCTTGATACTTCTATTCCCACCTCATTAGACCTAGGTAATAAGCTTGATACTTCTATTCCCACCTCGTTAAACCTATGCAATATGCTTGATACTTCTACACCCACCTCGTTAGACCTATGTAATAAGCTTGATACTTCTATTCCCTCCTCGTTAGACATATGCAATAAGATTGATACTTCTATTCCCACCTCATTAGACCTATGTATCAAACTTGATACTTCTATTCCCTCCTCGTTAGACCTATGTAATACACTTGATACTTCTATTCCCACTTCGTTAGACCTATGCAATAAGCTTGATACTTCTATTCCCACCTCATTAGACCTATGTAATAAGCTTGATACTTCTACCCCCACCTCGTTAGACCTATGCAATAAGCTTGATACTTCTTGAGTGGGGTTGAACTAACCACGGCGTTTGGGGTGCATGTACTATATATCTCTTTGAGTGAGGTGGAACTAACCAAGGGGTGTTGGGTGCATGTACTATATATATCTCTTTGTTTTACCTGGTAAGCATGGAGTGGGGTTGAACTAACCACGGGGTTTGGGGTGCATGTACTATATATATCTCTTTGTTTTACCTGTTAAGCATGTAGTGGGGTGGAACTAACCACGCGGTTTGGGGTGCATGTACTATATATCTCTTTGAATGGGGTGGAACTAACTATCAGCCAGAAACGCATTTAATAAACTTCATCATCAAAATGAACGGGCATATAGAAATGCACATGCTTTAGATATCGAAGAAATGTCAACATCAAAATACAAAATACAAAAGCTTGGTCCGCGAAAAGACAGAAGTATCCCGACCGAGATAGTCAATAATACTGGCGAGTCTATTCACAGTGAACAACAAGTGTTTGAGAAATGGAGACTTGACTTCTTTAACTTGTACAATTGTGAGGAGACTGATGGTTTTGATGAATTCCATTATGATCGTTCAACAATCCATAGAACATTGGAAATCAATATGTGTGACTCGCTATACGAACCCAACGCAGAAATGAACTCAAATATTACAAATGACGAGATTACTTTTATTATACAAAGGTCAAAAATTGGATCAGCCTGTGGAGTAAATGCAATACCATATGACGTACTAAAGAACCCTGCTATAACCGTCACATTGCATAAACTATTTCAGCTAAATTTTGATTGCAGTCGGATACCCTCAATATGGCGTAAAGCGATAATTTGCCCGATTTTAACGGACCCAAATTCCGATGAACGAGTGCTGATGGATTACCGTGGTATCAGCCTCCTGTCATGTACTAGCAAGTTGTATACATCGTTCCTTAACAAACGACTATCGGCGTACCTGGAAAACAATGATATTCTTGCCGATGAACAAAACGGCTTTCGGAAAAATCGATCTTGCGAAGAACATGTGTTCACATTAAACAGCATTGTACGGAACAATAAATCTGTGTTTACTGCATTCATAGACCTAAAGTGTTGTTTTGACTACATTGGCAGAGACATGCTCCTGTACAAGTGTAACCAGGTTGATTTTGTTCAATTATTTTGTTGCAGTTGCTTCCCTTTGGCCATTAGTATATTTGTTTCCACTTGCCTGATTGTTCAATCTAGTGTGACCAAATGCATCTTGGGAATATCTCGGAGTTTGCTGACAGCTGTGAATTGACCAGGCAGACATCTTTACTTGATCATTCTGGGCTTCTTTTTAGTTTTATACGTTTATCAAGGTGAGCTTTTGTTTGAGTTGTGGTGCAATGTTTTAGCTAGCATATTGTATTAGTTGAAAGCGTACTGATAATGTTTTCCTTTATAAATGGAGTACACTTTACATATTTACATGGTTTCAGTAAATGGCAGCATATTAACTTTACTGTTACAGAAATATTTAAGTCACCTTTCATTCTATTGCACAATCTAATATCTTATCTGCAGAGTCTAACCAGCATGTCACAGTGAGAAAAACGGATGGGAGTGAGTGGGTGGACACAGCCTGAACCATCAATCGGTAGGTTAATTATGTAATTATCAGTCTGTGATATCTCTGTGTATAAGTAATATGTTTAGCCTTTATATGTTAAATTGGGTCTTGTCACCTGACAAACATGATATACATGATACGTCAGTTATTAGGGATATGGTAACAGCCAGGTAACGTAGAAGTCATGAATGTATAATTATATGTACATTACATAAATTGTATCATTTACAATGTCATATATTTAGTGTGCTTCACGTTGTGTATTTTCACGGTTCGTTTTATTCGTTATATCCACGGTTAGTTGTCATCCACTTATAATGCTATATATATATATAAAGACTGCGTGTCTAACTGGATGTGAAAATAAAGGACCTTCATAGAACTTATCCATGGACTTACGTTTTATTGTATAATTGGTAAATACGCCATGGGTAACACAAGTATCTTGTGTACGCATAAACAATAAGCCTACATAGTGGTTCAACTGTCATACCGGCGCGAAGCAAGGCTGCAGTTTGTCTCCGACATTATTTCGCATCTTTTCTTACGATCTGGTAAACGACCTTGACCTTGGTATTCAGATTAATGACAGGAAACTTTCTATGTTGATGTACGCCGATGATGTAGTGCTAATCTCAGACACTGAAGACAAGTTACTGTCCATGTTGGATACTCTCCATCAGTGGTGTAAACGTTGGCGTGTCCTAATAAACACAAATAAATCAAAGTGCATGTACTTTCGACATGGTCGAGTACAACGAAGTGATTTCGCATACAAAATTGACGGAAATGAACTGGAGACTGTAGACCGATATAAATACCTAGGCGTCATCTTCCATGAAAAAAGCGGAGGCGCTTGGAAAGGGAGCAGGTCGTGCATTACGTGGTATTATCAGCAAAGTCAATAATCTTAAAGACCTATGTTTCAAGTCCTATGAAAAACTGTACAGTAAGTAAGTAAGTAAGTAAGTAAGTAAATATTTTATTATTGTGACATGTGCATTATAACAATATAATAATGTTTACATAAATTTACAGATTTACAAACAAGCACCCGGCCCATTGGGCCTATAAATCACCAGAAATTAATTACAGTAACAAGAGCAATGTTTACAATTGTACAATTGTACACACAATATGTGGAAAAGAAATATTCAAGAATACAACGTAGTTCTTCTAATTAAAAAGGCTCGAACCAGGAATTTAGCTAGTCGTCTGGGATACATGGACATCATATGTGATAATTTATTTATTTAGTTATTTATATAACTCACTGTATAGTTCACACTCGAATAAGAAGTGTTTCTCATCTTCAACTAAATTCGACATACACATTTTACATAGTCTCTGGTCAGGTGGTTCCACGACATATCTTCCTGTCTTAATTCTGAGTGGTAATATACCAGTTCTAAATTGACAGAGTATAGAGCGCTCATTCTTATTTAAGTTTAATGCAACATAATCCTCGCTCTTGAAGTTATCTTTAAATAATCTATAGGTTCTCAGTTTGGAAACACTTTGGACACCTTCCGACCAGACGGAAGAGTAATATTCTGTTAATAACGCATTCGCACGCGACAAGTTAATGACTGTTTTGTTGTCAAAATTTGCCGTTAATCCCAAAGTAGATAACACGTGTTTGATGACAAATGACCAGTTATTGTTGCACTGCAAATAATCCAGTGTAATGTACATGTCATGCGTCGTACCAATCGTGGATTACTGTTCGTCTGTGTGGGGCTATCGAAAATTCCAACAAATTGACAATGTTCAGAATATGGCGATGCGTTACTTTCCGGGAGTGCATCGTTTCACACCAATTCTGGCGATGGTAGGTGATACTGGGTGGCTACCAAGTGTATACAGACACTGGGGCAATATGCTAAGACTATGGAATAGACTTGCGTTGATGGACGATGATAGAATTACAAAGAAAGTATTCAATATGGATTACGCAAAATGTAACAATAACTGGTCACAAAAAGTTAAAGACGTTAACGTCTGGGATTTGTCAATCCAACCTAGTTGAGGATGAAAAACATTTCTTGTTTGATTGTGATTTATACAGAGACCAACGTTCAAACAAATTCAGTGATTCAGCGAACGCGCTACCACGGAGCTATCACGACTTCCACAGACGCAATTTGGTCTGCCTCCTTGGTCAAGTTCTTAAGGTCGCTGACTTGTGTACCACTGTAACGAATCATTACTGATGGTCACTGGTTTGAGCCCCGTTCAGGCTGTGTCTCTCAATATGACAACGTTGGCAGTTTCTGGTGGCAGGAGGTTTGTGCACCAAGTACTGGTTAACTGCTGGAGCCTACCACGGAAAGGTGTATTTAGGTAGGATGCTCGCCGTCGACATAGCCCATATAATTCGACATAACAGACTTTGACATAACCGATGTAGACTGTATTTAAGAGACATCGATATATATATAAATATATACACCAATAATTATATATACACGACACCATAACAACACTGTGCACGTTTATATTGAGCGTTACTTTTTCGATACAAACTTTAGAATTATGTATTTTACTATCATGAATGAAACAAATAATTCATCTCACATTGCACTAAGTTACCCAATATTTCGCACATTTTGATACCAACATTGTCTATATGTTTTCTAAAAGGATATAATTCTTACCTCTAAGGCAAGTGCACAGTTTATTTTTGGTGTCAGTATATACTATACGTACCAGTTTACATTACGGAAGTGAACATTTGGGGATTTTTAAAGCTAAACATTTAGAGACATTGCACTTGAAATTCTGCAAGTTAGTTCTTGGTGTTAAGCAATCAACTAGTAATGTAGCTGTATTTTATGAACTTGGAAGATACCCATTGTATATATGCAGATATGTAAAAGTTGTAAACATATTGGTTATAATATAATTATAATATAATATAATTATTAAGTCGATGATACAGACGTGTCTAGACGATTTAGTAACTGGCAAACATAATTGGTTGTCCAGAGTTAGGGAATTGCTAAGTAAATTTGGATTTTTGTATATATGGGAAAACCCTCGTGTCATCAACCATACACAGTTTATTTCTGAATTTAAACAAAGGATTATAGATGATTTTCTGCAGACTTCACAAGCTGATCTTCGATTAAATAAAGTACTTATATTACATAAAAATGTAAAGATTAATTTTGGTTACGAATCGTACTTAGATATAATACTAAGCAGAACATTAAGAATTGCATTTACAAAATTGAGGCTATCAGCGCACAACTTACGGATTGAAACTGGCAGATATGGTAGAAACCGTATTGATCAAAACGAAAGGTTATGTTTATTGTGTGATACAAACAACGTGGAAGATGAGTTTCATGTCATGTTTAAATGTGAGGTGTATAGTACATTAAGAAAAAAATATATTAAACGTTTATATTCTAATCGACCAAGTATGTTCAAATTATTGCAAATATTTCAATGTGACAATTCCCTAGAGCTTCATCATGATTGTGTAACCGTGTGGATTTTAACACTTTTTGTAAATTGGGGTAAATTGTATTATAATGACATTAGAGTTGTGTCCCTTGTTTTCACGAGATATTCTGAGTGAACACAATATCGTTTGACAGGTTTAATGGCGGAGCAGATACTTTACTAGTTTTTAACAACACCAAGATGTACTTGGTTAGTAATAGATTATGTGGTTTGAATTGTTGTCATAGGTAATACTTGTAATAGGGAATATCCATTTATCAAATATGGTGGGAATTACTCAAGCTTAACTGTGGTTTTATGTGGGTGAGATTCGAACCCAAACATGGCTAGTGTGTCTACACATTCTGTCATGTGTAATAAAGTAACTCTAAACAATAATTAATACTAACTAAGTAAGATCAATCACCATTCTATCTATTGTGCACTATTTGAATTCTAATTTGCAGTAACTGCAGCATAACGTCACAGTGAGAGGGTGTAGTGTGTGTGGCCAGTGGAAATAGATTCATCTCCACAAGATGGTAAGGGTCATTATATAATTATGTTATGATATTAGTATGGTGTGTACTTATTGTAACGGTTATCCGTATTATTGTATATATCGGATCGATAACAGCGTTTATCGATGTCTACTCAGGTTCTGAGGTTCGAACCCCGGTTGAAGCTATGAAGCCTATTGGAGAAGGCCATCAAGATTTATAACGAGTAATCACCCTGGTTGTATTGTTGGTGACACAGGTCAAGAACATGTCCGTCGTTTGTTAGGTTTTAAGAATAGTTGTACATTGTAACATGATTTGTTAGAAGACTGTAATATAATGTTATGTTCAATGGTAACATTGATGTTTAGACAAATCCTGATTGTGTTTCAGGGTTTGGGTCCGTGAAAGTGGAGATAACATAGTACAGTAAACAATATAAACAATCAGTCAACTTTAGTTCCAGTTATTTGGCCCAGTGAGTCCAGGACATGAAACCGAACCTCGACACCCTAGACCCAGTACAGGCATTAAGCCGAAAGGGCAGGAGGGTACAATTGCATATATAATACTATTGTACCATATATATTGTAAATATGTTTAAATGTTACAGACGAGAAACTGTAAAGTTTAAGTCTTAATAAAGCATTCTTCTTCAACTTGATGTCACTGTCATAGCGTGGTAAACTACCATTGTTATACATATCAACATCAATGGTAGTATTCTATACATCCCACTGTCATAGCGTGCTAAACTACCATTGGTATACATATCAGGTCAATGGTATTATACTATACCTCCCACTGTCATAGCGTGGTATTATACTATACCTCCCACTGTCATAGCGTGCTAAACTACCATTGTTATACATATCAACATCATTGGTAGTATTCTATACCTCCCACTGTCATAGCGTGCTAAACTACCATTGTTATACATATCAACATCAAGGGTAGTATACTATACCTCTCACTGTCATAGCGTGCTAAACTACCATTGGTATACATATCAACATCAATTGTAGTATTCTATACCTCTCACTGTCATAGCGTGCTAAACTACCATTGGTATACATATCAACATCAATGGTAGTATTACCTCTCACTGTCATAGGGTGCTAAACTACCATTGGCATACATATCAACATCAATGGTAGTATTCTATACCTCTCACTGTCATAGCGTGCTAAACTACCATTGGTATACATATCAACATCAATGGTAGTATACTATACCTCTCACTGTCATAGCGTGCTAAACTACCATTGTTATACATATCAACATCAATGGTAGTATACTATACCTCTCACTGTCATAGCGTGCTAAACCACCATTGGTATACATATCAACATCAATGGTAGTATACTATACCTCTCACTGACATAGCGTGCTAAACCACCATTGGTATACATATCAACATCAATGGTAGTATACTATACCTCTCACTGTCTTAGCGTTCTAAACTACCATTGGCATACATATCAACATCAATGGTAGTATACTATACACATATGCCAACATAATATTTCTAGACATTAATAAAATATATTGCACTAATGTTGTGTATCCTACAGCACGACTCATCATAAATAATTGTTAAACTACCCACTCTCCCCATAATTATATCTGGTATCGTTCAGCAGTATCGCCAGTTCCTCATTGTGGGGCTTGTAAAACGTGTGTAGTATATATCTCGTGGCTTGCAACATGTCTCCTGTCTTTTTATTCATCTTTTTCCTAGTATTTCTAATAGGTCGATGTAATATGTTTCTCATTACAGTCTCACTCGGTATTTCTGTAAGAAATGTTAAGTATATATAGATAGTTACATGGCATTCATTTTGTGTGTTTGTTTTTGTAGTTTAAAGTCGCAACAGTCACATGGCGACATTCAAGCTGTTAGTGGTGGCGGAAGAAACCGGATCCCCTCCAGGAAGCATTTCTGACACTGGCAGGTAACACGGTAGAACCACCGACCTACCACAAATCAGCTGGATAGCTACCTCACATGCAGGAATTTAACACATCCATTGCGATTCGAACCTTCAGCTGTGAGGTGAAGTGATTTGATATAAACGATTTTAACCACTCTGCGAGACGGATGCCCCTATTAAATACATTTACTTATAATTTGAACAAACATAGATTTTGAAAATTCTTTAAAGCGACAACACATGGCAAAAGTCCCAACATGCATTGTTTACGTATGAATGGTATTGTTACTACAAATTATTCTGAAATAATTCCAACACTAACTGTCAATTAATTAACAGTGCTATTGCAGTCTACAAACTCTCAAATGTGAAAGTAGGACTTCATATAACGGTCAACCACGCTCCTGAATTGGCGTTTGTTTATTATTGGAATATATGCTAAGCGCATGATACTGTCGAGTGTCGTTTTAGAGATACGAGTGTCATGATGGCCCTGTATCGCTCATCTCACTCATTTCTGTTTCCCCTGGGGTCACCATTTTAACAAATTTGAAAAAGCATTGTACATCGATCATTCCTACCAAGATTCGTCGAAATGTGTGCTATTTTTAGACAGCGACCATTTGAAAGATGATGTTTGAAAGTTCTAAGGTGCCATCTTAGATGAGGTAATCATCCGATTATGATGACAATTTCAGTATAGTGATCGTCTCGTCGATACCATCTATTTGATGTATTATATGACCATATTCAGTATAGTGATCGCCTCGTCGATACCATCTATTTGATGTATTACATGACCATATTCAGACAAATATAATATTTGATCCCTCCTTGACCTCCCGGGCCACGTCAAATGTTGAGCCAAGGGTCACCATTTGAACAATTTTGAAAGAGCATTGTACATCGATCATTCCTACACAGATTTGTCGACATCTGGTGTTCGTGAGAAAAAGAACTTGTGCTATTTTAGACAACGGCCATATTGCACATATATCATGACCATAACATTAATGGTGGCAATACACCCATTGGTTACTGAGGAGAAAACGTTTGAAACTGTTCACGGACGACGACAGACGACCGAAATAATGCGGTAACAATACCTCACATGAGCTTTGCTCGGGTGAGCAAATCAATATACATGTGCACATATGTGAGCTATAGCGTTAAATATGTACTTTAATTCTTGTTATTTGAGATACACGCGTTGCATTGTTGATGTAAGTTTACTTTATTTACATTATTTTATGATGTTTTTTTTAGTTGAAATATTCAAATTCTGCGAGAAATAAATGGGAAAAAAATAATTATATTATATAAAAGGAAATTATATTCTGTAAAACTGCTTTTGTTTTGGTCACCGATGTAGCGTCGCTTTAATAGGAGTTACTGTTGCGCTGAATAAACCTGACATTGCTGAAACTAATGGTACTGTTTAGATATGTCTCATAAATGAAGAACTCTTAGCAGCCGACATGGTGAAAGGATTCCTCCTCGCACCAGAGTGGTTGTGAGTTCGAGCCCCGTCAGAACCATGGCAACACACCCACAACCCCCCCCTCTCTCCACCAGGAATGAGGTCTCGAGAGCGATTAATCTAATATTGCAAAACCATGTTTCAAATTCGTGGTACATATATATGTATAAATAAATCAATTATCTGACCCACGGATCCAGGGAGAACCACCCACCCACCTAATGTTCCTGGCCTTGGCATTGCAACAGACATTGCTTAGTACATTCAATAACGTGGTACCTGGTACATACTTATGAGCGTCTTGTATCGGTCTTCAGATATATCCTCCAGTCTTTGAATAAGCACGTGTACACGTGGAAACACGTGCAGATAGTCCTTGATGAACACGTGATACACACCACTGCATAGCGTTATCTGTGAATAGTTAACAACATTGTAGCATATCTTTGCAGTCAATGCCGATTTATCTGCCCTTTTTTAAAGCTCAGGCGAATATTAAAAATGTGATGTAGGCACATACAGTTCATGCTATTATGTGATGTAGGCACATACAGTTCATGCTAGTATTTGATGTAGGCACATACAGTTCATGCTATTATGTGATGTAGGCACATATAGTTCATGTTATTATGTGATGTAGGCACATATAGTTCATGCTATTATGTGATGTAGGCACATATAGTTCATGCTATTATGTAATGAAGGCACATACAGTTCATGCTATTATGTGATGTTGGCACATACAGTTCATGCTATTATGTGA